>CM070618.1:42247456-42589181 GCA_036346255.1 Ampelocalamus luodianensis
ATGTGCTACAGTAAATCGTGCAGTACTATTCATAGTGTACCTCCAGCCGAACTGCAAGAGTCCAGAACGTATACGTATTTGGCTGAAAACTTCAAAATTCCATATCTTCCTCCACGGTGCATATAAAAGCGAACGGTTTACGCTCACTCGTCCGTCTTGATCTCCTCTTCTAATCCCCTGATTTGGTTTCCTCCGAATCAATCTATTTTCATCACAATCTCCAGAAAACCGAGCTCCAACCGAAGGTCTTCTCCGGCGAACTACGCCTTCGTCCGACGTTCGCCGGCCGAACCGTCTGCGGCGTTGGCTTCGCGTCGTCGCCCTCTATGTCATGGTTCCATCCACTTCACCCGAAGATCGCCGGAGCACCGTCGGCCATTAGAGCCAAACCGTGTTCATCGCATTGCTCGCTTCCTCAGTGAGTTTTTCCAAAATCCGACCACGCCATTGCGTCCGGCTCGTCGTTTCCTTTCCGTTTTGCCCCTTCGCCGCTGCTACATCGCCTCCGGCTGTCGGCCACTCCGCGCACACTGTTCATGCATGTACAGTGTGCGTGTGTTTCTTCTTGTTGCGTTCATGTGTTGCTTCCTTTGTTCTGTGGATCCCTGTTATACTCATCTGTTGGTTCCCCCTACTATTCATACTCTATGTTGATTCCCCTATGTTAATCTTTTTCCCTAATCCTTGCTCCCATCTTAGTGCCAAGAATCCATGCATCCATCTCCTTGCGCCATGAACCAGTCGCACATGCATGTCTTATGTAGTCTGTTGCTTCATCCATCCAGTTCCTCTATGTTGATTCTTCTCTGTTAATCTTTCCTAGTTGATTCTATCTATAATCCTTTCTCTATTCTTTTGACTTGCCAACTCAGTGCCATCTCCAGCCACCATGTGTTAGGAAACAGCCAGCACAAGCTTTGCTATGTAACGTTTCCTCTCCCTGTTGATCAGTAGACCCCACTTGCTATCCAATTAATTCAAGCCAAATATCTATCTCTCACTTCCATGTGGACCCTTTGCCATCCATACAAATATATCTATCTCTCTCTTACATGTAGACCCCATGTGTCATCCACCCAATTAAACACCCTATTTATTTTATCTCACTTATATGCGGGTCCCGCATGTCAGTCAAATCTTGGTCAAACCTTGTTCATGAGCTTGGTCCACCGTGGACTAGCATATCTCTGTGGACCTGGTCCATAGACCAGTGACCCACATGTCAACCCTTAATCCTATTTTCAGGAATTAATTTAATTATTGAAAAGTCATTTATCTTATTGGTCCCACTTGTCACTCTCTCTACCTTGTTTCTAGAATTATTTTAATTCTAGAAATTCATAAATACCAGTCGGTCCCACCTATCATACACTCATTCTTTTTCTAATATTTTCGGAATAGAATATTCTGAGAATATTCTGTAGAGTTTTTTCATCATTTCATGTGAATTCCAATCTTCCAAGAGCCATATCTTCTTCATCCGAATTCCGATTGAATCCGTTCAAGTTTCTAAATTCATCTAAATTCAATATCTACCTTCCAGTACCATTCAATTTCAATTTGGAGTTTATTTGATTTGTCTTTTTGAATTTAGTTTGTTTTGCGTTTTCTTTCTCGTTAGACACCGAAGTCTTGGAATCGTCTGAAGGAGCTGAAGGTCAAGCAAGTAGAAGATTGAATAAGATCATCATTGCTATAGCAAGGCAAGTTATACCTTTTATCATATTGAATCCCAGTTTTCAAAATTACTTTGATTCAAATTATTGCATTTACTTTAAGTAATTATTTAAATACTTTTGGGTTTAGATATTAATCCAATTTGTTATATCCACTTTGTCTATTGTATGTCATAATCTTTTGTCACCCTAGATTGGTTCATATTTAGTTGGTGCTATGGTTTTACCAACGTGGGTTGGTTAGTACGAGTACAATTGCTTAGCCATGCTACGAGTCTCACATCTCATGTAAGTTGCAAATATTAAATTTGACTAAGTGACTATGGAACTTTGTGTAAAACTGTGTGCTATGTGTTATTACTTCGTGATGGCATGTGTTGCACTAAAACCAACTGGGTGGTAAAGGATTTGGAGTGGGGCAAGTGGTGGATACTGTGTGATATGGTGGACTTTGTGATGGGGAAAGATAATCTTTGTGATTTAGTTAAAATATAGAAGTCTTGCCTTGGTCAATTAAGGACTTAACTTTGTGCGCCATTGAACTGAGCCTTACTGTACGACCACATGCCTGGTATGGGACGGGCCTAACTTAGTAGGTTATGGATTCTTGGCATTGATTACTCAGGTGGTAGGTTAGGCTATGGGTGGAGGTGTGTACTACAAGATAGTCGCATCACGGGGCGGTTCGCCGTGTCCCTGTCCAGCGGTGTGTGTTATGCCAAAGCGCTTCGTTTGGGTTGGCATAGCGGTTTGTAAGCACATCGGGAGTGTCAATGTTGAGATGAAGTTTCTGAACCATTTTGTTATGATCAGTGTGGCCACACTGGTTATATCGTGTGGGTAAAGTGTACAACCTCTGCAGAGTGTTAAACAATCTATTCGAATAGCCGCGTCCGCGGTCATGGACATGCTCGGGGATTTCACACGAGGGGTAGATTTTCATAAGACAATTCGGAAGGGACAGTTGTGTGATTTAAGTCATATGGCTGTGTGAAAGAATTTGGTTAGGCTATGTGTCTTTGTGAAAACAACTGTTAAATTAATATTGTTTATTTCTTTTGAATTATGCTTTCAATCTATTATTTGTATTCAATTGCAAATGTTGCATTTCTGCAAAATAACCACAGAAGCCATTTCCTTTGGAATAAGCCTGCATCTATACATTGCATTCTGTGGTATGACTTGCGAGTACGGTTGTGTACTCACGCTTGTTGTAAAACTTGAGCTCAAACCTACAGAAATGGAGGAATCGTCGGTCAACAAGGTCTACTTCAAGGATCGAGAAGAACTAGGTCGCTCACCCCAGCCGATTGCCTGTGGGCATATGGATGGGCTTCACTAAAGTTATTCCATTTCGTTCCGCTGCAGCTTCATTGAGCTACTCGCCTTCTGAGGTATTAATTTTAAGCTTTGACCTTAAGGTCTTTACTCTGATATTTATTGTTATTTGCCTATTTATTAGTCATCTTTGTATTTGGAAATGATATTTCATCGATGTTGCCACTGTATGCACTAGCGTGATCCTGGACTAGTGCAGTATACACAGAGGGTCCAGAATTGTAATTTTGGGTCCCGACAGAGGTGGTATCAGAGCCATATCGACTATAGGTCGTGACCTTAGTTAGAATGGCCGTTTGTAAGGAAAACTTCAAAACTTATTTTACAAATGAAAAATCTTAATGATGTGCTATTCTCCTCTTGTCTAGCTTCTATACTCTTCCATTCTATTCCTTTCTCATCAATATTTGTCCTCACCATTTGGAGTATTAAATTGGACTCTCTCCCCTCATACCATCTATAGTTTGTCGTTATCCGTGTCAAATGTGTTGGTGGGTGCCCAGGAGCAAGTTTGAGCAATTGTTTGAAGACCACACAACCAACAACAACGTATCAACATCTTCCCAAGTGTTCAAGACAAGTGTGTCGCAAAAATTGAAGACCAAGAAGAAGTTGTACGTCGCCCTGCCTTCTCCAAGATTCGCCTGCAAGGATCGCAAGCAGTCAACGTTTGACGAAGACCGTGATCAGATCGAGTTTTCTTCAGACCAACCATATAGGGTAAATCAACATAGGTTCCTCCCGTGTGTTGAGCCAAGTCGCCCTGTTAAGTTAGAGTTTAATCGACTAGACGATTATATCTTTGTTTCCTTCTTCGGCGTAGTTTGGCTGTGAGTTTTATGCTTCTTAATAGCTTTCCGGCTATTTGTGTGTTCCTTGGTGTTCTTTGGGTTAAACCTGCTTCCCTTAGTAGATTGTCTTCCCTTACCTTATGCTTTTCCCTCGCATCTATGAGCCCTGGTCAGTCAGCAGATGGAGAACCCTAGTGAAGCCAGCTTTGTCAGTAATCTCAAGACGATGCATGCCACTCGGATGTTGTCAATCCCATGGGCGGTTGTCGATCAGAGTAGCAGATCTAGTCATGGAACAATTCTTGGTAGCTCAGACTCAACTCATGAACGTGATGATGTAGAACATGAACAACAAGATGACCCAGCAGAATCAGACCACCGCTACTTTAATCGATTTGTTGAATCAGAATAATCAAGCATGTCGTCATACCATCACCAGTGTTAGTACCAGAGCAGACGATAACCAGCTACTATCTCCAGTGCCAGTAATGACACATCAGAACCCGAGCCAGCTCCCTGCCGCCAAGAATCAGATCATGCAAGTGACGTTGCAACCATCAGACAGTATTAATGTTTGCAAGGATGCACAACTTGTTGCCATCCCAACGGCGCGCCCTTAGCTCAAGTTTGTGAAGTTCCTAAGGACCAAGCCGCCTGTTTTTTTTACGGTTCAACCGCACTCAAGGATGCAGAATCTTGGATTTGCACAATAGAAGAAAAGTTAATTGTTGGGTAGTGCAACGATAATGAGAAATTTTTCTATGCTGCTCATCAATTAGAAGGAGTTGCATTAGATTGGTGGGAAAAATTTCGTGCCGCCCATCAGGACGAGCACACCATCACTTGGGCAGAGTTCACCACCGCTTTGTGCCAACAACATGCGATATCAAGCATAAGTGATCAAGAGAAACCTGCTATTTCGATATCCTACACCAAATACAGCCGTTGTCACTGGAATGCTGCCAATCAGATAAGTCAGAAGATTGTGCATGTACCCACTATAGAGAAATAGGCCATAGTGCTGATGAGCACAATATCGATTGTTCCAGTTGCGAAGGAAACCATTCTATCGGAGAATGTCCGATGAGCAAGATCACATGTTTCTTATGTGAAGGCAATGATCATTGTCCGAGTCAGCGCCCTATGTATTCTGTGTTGACTTCTGCAATGCAACGTCAGCGAGAGAATTTTTGAGCTACTGTCAGAACATTAATAAAAGAAGGCAACCCATTGTCAGTACAAAAATTGTCAGCTGAAGGATCACAAAAGCAGAATATTGACCTCAGCAGCCCACCTCAAAAGAGAAACAAGCTAGTATCGTCAGGAGGTTGTTCCGAGTGTGGTAAGTAAGACCACAATGCCAAGAGATGCCCTACAAAGCGACTATCCTTCTTGAAGGTTAAAGAACACTAGAATAGTCGTTTTGCCATAGTCTCGTCAGAAAAATCGCAAGGTTCAACATGTCTATGCTACAACTATCATGGAAAAGGTCACTACGTTAGCCAGTGTCCTCAGTGGAACCAGTCACTCACTCCAGATGCAAGAATGCCAGAAGTTAGTTCAGTCAAGATTTTAACTCCCAGAGCAGGTGATAACGCAACAGGATCCGTGTGTCCAACGAAGCAGTCAAAGAAGAGACGTTTGAACGATGATGTTACCAAGAAAGTCTAGATTGGTGATACCAGATCATGTAGAGTCATGCCTCTGTTAGTAGCAGTAAATTCAGGGAACCATTGTAACCTCTCCTCTATTTGAGAGCAAAAAGGTGGGCATCTTTGTATGCAAGTTACAAAGAAAAAGGAAATATTGGATATTAAATCATTGGATGCCTTTATCAGCATATGCCTTTGCAAGTCGAGTAACAAGGCGTTGAGTCATGTTGATTGAAGGCCGTGGAGCTGTAACATGGAATGTGATGTTGAATTCCAACTCAGTCTTTGTGCATAGCTATGAAATAACAGTAAATAGTTGAAGGATTTAACCATGGAATAATGTCCGTATCTATAAGAGAATATGCAATTGTCATTGCAAGTGATCTATGCAACATGCAACCGTACTCGAAGTTAAGTTTGTCTCTGACTCGGTACCCAGGATCAGCTAATTTCAGAAGGAATTACGTTAGAGGTGAAATATGACAAAAGTTGCCAACGAGTTTGCAGAGATGATAGAGTAGATCAGATGACTTTATCAGAAAAAGGCAGTGTCAAATCAATCCCATCAGCTTAGCAGTGTCAGTTGAATACCAGTGAAACAGTCATTTTGAGACGGTATCAGTCGAAGATCAGTGAGACAGTTGTTTCAAGTTAGCCAAGACCCCTCACCGGTTGTAAGAAGAGAAGTTGGCCCAGACCGCTAGAAGTGAACCGAGTTTGTAAGAATTTCAGAAGAGATTAATCACAACTCCAGTGTTCGTATTGCCAGATATCAGAAAAAACCTTGATAATCTTTATCACGGAACCTCCAAGAATTCGTGTGTTAAGAAGTTTCACCAGCACTTCCTAACAACTAAAGTTTCAAGCAGTGAAATATCCTAGTCGTAATTCAAAGTTTGCTGTCATGAAGAAACAAAGATGGTTATTGGATTGAGAACCATGAGGTTGAAATCCGTTCCCTCAGGCCAGACCAGTACAGCGACAGATACTTTGAAACAGAAGAGTTACTATAAGAATATGTTGATCAGTTAGCTAAAGTTACTTGTGAAAGTCAGAAGTTGAGTTTTGAGTCAGTTGCAGAAGGATATCTGTTGAACCCCAGAGTTTGAACTGATGCTAGAGATTAGTGTTGACCAGGCAGTGAGATGACAGTTTTGTTAAGAAAATCCGTCCTCACGTAAAACAAAGAAAAGCGTAAGAACCTGCTGAAGGCGAACCAAAATGATGCACAAATTATTGAGCATATCTGCATATCTAATGAGGAGAAACTCAAGTAGTTGATGCTCAAACCAACATTTGAGTGCAAGCATTCCATTTTCCCTGAAAGTACTAAGGTGTACAAAGATCTCAAAGTTGAACTGTGATGATCCAAAATAAAGCAAAATATCACATAATGGGTTACTATGTGGTTGGTATGTTAGAAAGTCAGCTAAAATATTGGAGGCCAGTCAGAGTACTTCTATCCCTGAGAATTCAGACAAGGGATCTCCTAGGACCCAATCGGGATATAATTTCTTGAAGGGTGGTTGTTGATCATTTGACAGAAGTTTGCCGCTTCATGACTGTCAAGATCACCTAGTTTGGAGACTGTCTAGCAGAGTGGTATACGACAGAGGTTGCATACGACAGAGATGGTATTCGTCAGCATGGGTGCAGTATTAGAACTACAGAGATGATCAATTTGCATGATGTGTTAGAAAAGTCAGCATCAGACCAAGGATCCCAGTTTATCTTGTATTAGCGACAGAGTCTGTATGATGCTTGGATGACCATTTCAGTTCAACACTGTGTATCGCCCTGAATCGATAGACAGATTGAAAAAAATGAGTTGTGCTTTAACTCATAGTACCAAGTCGAGCAAGTAAGTGTTATGTGCAGAGTTTCCTTACAACCCAGATGTTAGCCAGTTGCAGTTGTCACCCTCTGAAGTTCACAGTGGTTGATTGTGTAAGTCATCGCTCAGCTAGGAGCAGATCAAATTACAAAGTATGTGGATGTTGCATTAATCATGAAGCAGAAGACCAAGGGTCCTTAATCTTAAATGGAATTTAAGTAGCAGTGTTCAAGAAGAAAAGCTACACAGATTATACAGATTATCACCTTCACAGCCATGTCTATCTTCAGAATACCTGTTGAAGTTCTGTGCTAAGAATTGTATGACAGAGTTGACAAAAATATGTCAATTAGTTCAGATTCCGAACTGTGGAAGAAGAGATAGTTTGCCAACCCAAGTTGCCAGTCAGCAGCAAGATTTCCTCCACTCCAAAAGTGCCTTCAAGCACCGATCAAGCAGCCTCAGTAGAAGCAATCAAGTTTCAAGATGCCTTCCAGCCAAGAGCCAGTTTTTCAAGTTTTCAGTGAAGCGAGAAGTTTAGCAAGAAGAAAGGTGTTGTTCTATAAGTGGTCAGAAGAGCGATTCTGTCAAAGTCAAAGCAATTTGAAAGCAAGAAGTGAACCCGAAGGCTGAGTTCTTATCCTATTCTATAGCTAGCCTGAATCTCGGGGATGAGATTCCTTTAAGGGGGGAGGTTTGTAACGTCCCAAAATTTGGTTTAAAATCTTTTGAGTAGTTTAGGTCCCTGGAAAATTTCACCAATTTTATTTGAGTTAATAAAGCTTAATTGGGAATTTTCTAAATTAAAAATATTTAATTTGACTAATATGAACATTAATTAAATAAAAACTTGTGTTATTTGGCTTCCTTGTCTTTCAAGAATTTTTTGGGTATTTTCTGAGATTTTTCTGGATTTATTTGCTATTTATTTGATCTCCTCGATTTTTGGCCTTTTATTTTAATTCCGAAAATCAGTATTTTCTCTCTCCTACCACATGCTACAGTAAATTGCGTGGTACTGTTCATCGTGCACCTCCAGCCGAACAGCAAGAGTCCAGAACGTATACGTATTGGGCTGAAAACTTCAAAATTCCATATCTTCCTCCACGGTGCATATAAAAGTGAACGGTTTGCGCTCACGCGTCCGTCTTGATCTCTTCTTCCAATCCCCTGATTTGGTTTCCTCTGAATCAATCTATTTTTGTCGCAATCACCAGAAACCGAGCTCCAACCGAAGGTCTTCTCCGGCGAACTACGCCTTCGTCCGACGTCCGCCGGCCGAACCGTCTGCGGCGTTGGCTTCGCGTCGTCGCCCTCTACGTCATGGTTCCATCCACTTCACCCGAAGATCGCCGGAGCACCGTCGGCCATTAGAGCCAAACCGTGTTCATCGCGTTGCTCGCTTCCTCGGTGAGTTTTTCCAAAATCCGACCGCGCCATCGCGTTCGGCTCATTGTTTCCTTTTCGTTTTGCCCCTTCGCCGCTGCTACGTCGCCTCCGGCCGTCGGCCACTCCGCGCGCATTGTTCATGCATGTACACTGTGCGTGTGTTTCTTCTTGTTGCGTTCATGTGTTGCTTCCTTTGTTCTGTGGATCCCTGTTATACTCATCTGTTGGTTCCCCCTGCTAGTCATACTCTATGTTGATTCTCCTATGTTAATCCTTTTCCCTAATCCTTGCTCCCATCTTAGTGCCAAGAATCCATGCATCCATCTCCTTGCGTCATGAACCAGTCGCACATGCATGTCTTATGTAGTCTGTTGCTTCATCCATCCAGTTCCTCTATGTTGATTCTTCTCTGTTAATCATTCCTAGTTGATTCTATCTATAATCCTTTCTCTATTCTTTTGACTTGCCAACTCAGTGCCATCTCCAGCCACCATGTGTTAGGAAACAACCAGCACAAGCTTTGCTCTGTAACGTTTCCTCTCCCTGTTGATCAGTAGACCCCACTTGCCATCCAATTAATTCAAGCCAAATATCTATCTCTCACTTCCATGTGGACTCTTTGTCATCTATACAGATATATCTATCTCTCTCTTACATGTAGACCCCATGTGTCATCCACCCAATTAAACACCCTATTTATTTTATCTCACTTATATGCGGGTCCCGCATGTCAGTCAAATCTTTGTCAAACCTTGCTCATGAGCTTGGTCCACCGTGGACTAGAATATCTCTGTGGACCTGATTCATAGACCAGTGACCCACATGTCAACCCCTAATCCTATTTTTGAGAATTAATTTAATTCTTGAAAAGTCATTTATCTTATTGGTCCCACTTGTCACTCTCTCTACCTTGTTTCTAGAATTATTTTAATTCTAGAAATTCATAAATACCAATCGGTCCCACCTATCATACACTCATTCTTTTTCTAATATTTTCGGAATAGAATATTCTGAGAATATTCTGTAGAGTTTTTTCATCATTTCATGTGAATTCCAATCTTCCAAGAGCCATATCTTCTTCATCCGAATTCCGATTGAATCCGTTCAAGTTTCTAAATTCATCTAAATTCAATATCTACCTTCCAGTACCATTCAATTTCAATTTGGAGTTTATTTGATTTGTCTTTTTGAATTTAGTTTGTTTTGCGCTTTCTTTCTCGTTAGACACCGAAGTCTTGGAATCGTCTGAAGGAGCTGAAGGTCAAGCAAGTAGAAGATTGAATAAGATCATCATTGCTATAGCAAGACAAGTTATACCTTTGATCATATTGAATCCCAGTTTTCAAAATTACTTTGATTCAAATTATTGCATTTACTTTAAGTAATTATTTAAATGCTTTTGGGTTTAGATATTAATCCAATTTGTTATATCCACTTTGTCTATTGTATGTCATAATCTTTTGTCACCCTAGATTGGTTCATATTTAGTTGGTGCTATGGTATTACCAACGTGGGTTGGTTAGTACGAGTACAATTGCTTAGCCATGCTACGAGTCTCACATCTCATGTAAGTTGCAAATATTAAATTTGACTAAGTGACTATGGAACTTTGTGTAAACTATGTGCTATGTGTTATTACTTCGTGATGGCATGTGTTGCACTAAAACCAACTAGGTGGTAAAGGATTTGGACTGGAACAAGTGGTGGATACTGTGTGATATGGTGGACTTTGTGATGGGGAAAGATAATCTTTGTGATTTAGTTAGAATATGGAAGTCTTGCCTTGGTCAATTAAGGACTTAATTTTGTGCGCCAGTGAACTGAGCCTTACTGTACGACCACATGCCTGGTATGGGACGGGCCTAACTTAGTAGGTTATGGATTCTTGGCATTGATTACTCAGGTGGTAGGTTAGGCTATGGGTGGAGGTGTGTACTACAAGGTAGTCGCATCATGGGGCAGTTCGCCGTGTCCCTGTCCAGCGGTGTGTGTTATGCCAAAGCGCTTCGTTTGGGTTGGCATAGCGGTTTGTAAGCACATCGGGAGTGTCAATGTTGAGATGAAGTTTCTGAACCGTTTTGTTATGATCAGTGTGGCCACACTGGTTATATCGTGTGGGTAAAGTGTACAACATCTGCAGAGTGTTAAACAATCTATTCGAATAGTCGCGCCCGCGGTCATGGACATGCTCGGGGAGTTCACACGAGGGGTAGATTTTCATAAAACAATTGGGAAGGGACAACTGTGTGATTTAAGTCATATTGCTGTGTGAAAGAATTTGGTTAGACTATGTGTCTTTGTGAAAACAACTGTTAAACTAATATTGTCTATTTATTTTGAATTATGCTTTCAATCTATTATTTGTATTCAATTGCAAAAGTTGCATTTCTACAAAATAACCACAGAAGCCATTTCCTTTGGAATAAGCCTGCATCTATACATTGCATTCTGTGGTATGACTTGCGAGTACGGTTGTGTACTCACGCTTGTTGTAAAACTTGCGCCCAAACCTACAGAAATGGAGGAATCGTCGGTCAACAAGGTCTACTTCAAGGATCGAGAAGAACTAGGTCGCGTACCCCAGCCGATTGCCTGTGGTCATATGGATGGGCTTCACTGAAGTTATTCCATTTCGTTCCGCTGCAGCTTCATTGAGCTATTCGCCTTCTGAGGCATTAATTGTAAGCTTTGACCTTAAGGTCTTTACTCTGATATTTATTGTTATTTGCCTATTTATTAGTCATCTTTGTATATGGCAATGATATTTCATCGATGTTGCCACTGTGTGCACTAGCGTGATCCTGGACTAGTGCAGTATACATAGAGGGTCCAGAATTGGAATTTTGGGTCCCGACATCTTCATCCTTTGAGTAGATGAGAATATCGTCAATGAATACGACCACAAACTTATACAAGAATTCCATGAATACTTTATTCATCATGTTCATGAAATAAGCCTGTGTATTTGTCAATCCAAATGATATTATTGTGAACTCGTACAGTCCATATCTTGTGGTGAAAGCAATCTTAGGGATGTCTTCGGGTCTAATCTTCAGTTGATGATAACCGGATCTTAAATCAATCTTGGATAAAACACTTGCTCCTTTCAACTGGTCGAAGAGGTCGTCGATCCTGGGCAACGAATACTTGTTCTTGATTGTGACCTCATTGAGTGATTTGTAATCAACACACATCCTCATACCATTGTCCTTCTTTTTGACAAACAGTACTAGTGCTCCCCAAGGTGATGAACTTGGCTGAATATAACTCTTGTCTTGTAACTCTTCGATTTGTTTCTTCAATTCTGCTAGCTCATTAGTGGGCATTCTGTTGGGTCTCTTTGAAATCGGCGCCATCCCTGGGACTAGGTCAATTAGGAACATGATGTCCCTATCTGGTGGCATACCGGGTAATTCCTCAGGGAATACATCCGGGTATTCTTTTACCATTGGAATGTCTCTTAACTTCACTTCCTTCAGACTGGTCAGGATAGGACTTTCTCTAACAGAGGTCTTGGATATGAATTCTACTTTAATTCCTTGTTCATTTGTAAGGGTGATAGACTTATTGGCACAATCTATCTGACCTTGATTCTTGGCTACCCAATCTATTTCGATAATCACATCCAATCCTTGGGAGTGCAAGACTATTAAGTCTACTAAAAAGGATACTCCTATTATTTCTAGGGTAACGTTTGAGCATAGGGAACTAGTCCTCATTTCTGAGCCCGGAGAAAGGATTAACATAGGGTTAACTAAAGGATAGATAGATAACATATATTTTCCCACAAACTTATTTAAAACAAAAGAATGCGAAGCTCTTGGATCGAATAAAATTGATGTTTGTGCTGAATTGACAAGAAACGTACCAAGGACCACATTTGGTGCAGTCTGAGCTTCTTCAGCTATGATGTGGTTCACACGTCCCTTCACGAACTAAGCTGGTTGCCTTGCAATCGAGTCTCGCCAGGCCGGAACTCCCGATTTGGTCCGGTGGACCGCAGTTGTTGCTTTTTGGGTGCTTATTGGCATAGTACCCCAACTCATTGCAATGGAAGCAAGTAATTCCTGCAACTAAAGTAGGTGCCTTCTTCTGAAACTGGTCTCCGGGAGAAGTGTTATGGAAGCCGACGTTGCTTGGGCATTGAGCCGACACAGGTGCTTTGGATGAAGGAGACTGCAATCTCCCGTGCTGAGGTGGCTAAATGGTGCGGGGCTTGAGAAAACCCCCATAGTTGAACTTTTGAGTTGCCATGCTCCTTTTGCAGTTCTCCATCTCTAAGTGCTTGCCCTCCTGGCTGATGAGGACATCACTCTTTCGGATACACGCACTACGCAAAATCCTCCAGATCTTGTTGCTAAACTACAAGGTCCTATGACAAGAGCTCGTGCACATCACTTAAATTATGAGGTGAGCTCGTTTCTAGGTGCTAACGATTTATCTATGCAGAATGGTATACTACCTAATAGTTGTAATCTTTTGTACTTAGGAATAATGGGGAGAATCCATCAAGTCCTGGTCATCTGCGCTGATTGCGCCCAAGAAAAGGAAGTCCCTCTGATTGCACCGAGAAACAATTTTTGGATTGCAGAAGGAGGTCTATGACCAGTTCTCTGTGATTTACGACCAGGTCTACAAGCTCCATGACCAGGTGTACCTACTCTACGACCACGTTGGGAGTTAGTCAGAGTCGTTGAAATAAGGTGCTGCTTCACCGTTTTGGACCTAATAGGGCTTTGTAAGCGTGTCGAGGTCAAAGCCCAGGTTGTGTACGCCTTTCCCCATGGCCGCACAACCCTAGGTTGACCTCCTCATGCCCCCTATATATATGCAGAAGCCGCCACAGTTTAGGGTTGGGTTTTTCTTAGATTATTTTGCCACTTTGCAATTTCGCCATTTATCGGTTTGAGGAACTCCACATTGTGAGCTTCATCCATATTCGCACTACAATTCAGATTGCATCTATCTTGTTCTTGTGAGTTGCTTCGATTGATTGCAGGAACCATAACCCTTGTGGTAAGGTCGATCGCGTGTGAGCGTGGTCGATAACGAAAGTCGTGCGGGTGTAGCGAATTGCGAGGTGACGATCTGCTGGTCGGAAGCCTCAAAGCGACAACGTCCTTACGACGAAATCAATCGAACCTATCGGAAGATCGGGCCGCCGTAGTAGTCATCACTGGCGGATAGTCTTGTTCACCAACTGTTAGAAGTTGGTGTAGTCTTGAGAAATGAGGTAGATAGAGAGGTCATCGTTGAGCCCGTCCAAGAAATGTTCTTGCTTGGCCTTATCAGTTGCAACATTTTTAGGTGCATAGCGAGCTAACTGATTGAACTTGTGTAAGTACTCATTGACAGAGTGATTGCCTGGGCGCAAGGTGCGGAACTCTTTCTTATTTAGGGTCATCATGCCGATGGGATGTGAGCATGGCGGAAAGCCTTCACGAACTCATCCTAAGTGATAGTTTGAGCATTAGCATGAGACTAAGTGAAATTGTCCCACCACTCTGATGCTGGTCCATTCAGCTGGTGATAGGCGAACAAAACCCTCTCGCGATCAGTGCATTGTACGATATCTAACTTGTTGCCGATTGCCCAAAGTTAATCATCAGCATCCATTGGTTCGGTGCTGCTGAAAAAGGTTGAAGTACGCATCCTCATGAACTTAGATATGTTGGCCCCTTGGGGGAGGTGTAGCGTGAGTTTGAGGTTGAGCTGCTACTGCTGCTTGCAAGTTCTGTGTGTTGTTGAGTGATTGCACGAGCAGGTTGATCAGTTGTGCTTGGTAGCTTCCTACCCAATTCCCATTTGGATAAACCAGTTTTGAAGAAATCTTTTTCAAATAAAACTAAAGTCTAACTTTGAGTGGCTTTGCCAGCATGTCCATGACCATGGACACGGCTATTCGAATAGTTTTACACTCTGCAGAGGTTGTACAACTTTACCCACAAGAGATAATCAACTTGTACTGTCCGCTCACACACTTCCGTAGATGTGCGACTAAGTGATTATCACGAGGCCGTTACAATATTCTACCCTAAGGTATTTATGCCCGCTAAGGTTTGGCTTCCTTTGGACTGTCCGTCCTCCGGGAGCCCCCTCTTGCGCCAGGTGGGACTACTGTCTGACCGACACCCATACAAACAACATGGCACAAATAACGATAGGGTATCACAAATTATTAGGCTAGGTCCCTGTCGGGACCAAAAAATTACGATTCTGGAACCCTCTGTGTATAATGCACTAGTCCAGGATCACGCTAGTGCACACAATGTCAACACAGGTGAATATCAATCCACACAAGCGATAAATAAAGTAACGATTAGTTTGAATAACAAATAATGGTTTTGACCTTATGGTCGAGTTTACACTTATTGAGCCACGCAGGGCTAACAGAGAATAAAATAGCAGCGGAACAGAAATAACTTCAGCGTAGATCCCATCAATTCACCACAGTAACCGATCGGGATCCGACCTTAACGATCGGCAACCTTCGACGAACTCCTCCTCGAAAGCGGCGTAGACTCCTCCTCTTACAGAGGTTTGGGCGCAAGTTTTACAACAAGCGTGAGTACACAACCGTACTCGGAAATCATACCACAGAATGCAATTTATAGATGCAAGCTTATTCCAAAAGAAAAGGCTTCTGTGGTTCTTTTGCATAAAGGCAACAGTTGCAATTGAATACGATAATAGATTGAAAACATAATTCAAAACAAATAGACAATATTAATTTAACAATTGTTTCCACAAAGACACAAAGCTAAACAGATTATTTCACATAGCCATATGACTTAGATCACATAGCTCCCATCCCACATTTTATGAAAACTACCCCGAGTGTGAAATCCCCGAGCATGTCTATGACCGCGGACGCGGCTATTCGAATAGATTGATTTAACACTCTGCAGAGGTTGTACACTTTACCCACACGATGTAACTAGTGTTGCAAGCACTAATCATAACAAAACTGTTCAGAAACTTCATCTTAACATTGACACTCCCGACGTGCTTACAAACCGCTATGCCAACCCAAATGAAGCGCTTTGGCATAACACACATCGTTGGACAGGGACACGGCGAACCGCCCCGTGATGCGACTACCTTGTAGTACACACCTCCACCCATAGTCTAACCTACAACCTGAGTAATCAATGCCAAGAATCCATAACCTACTAAGTTAGGCCTGTCCCATCAGGCATGTGGTCGTACAGTAAGGCTCAGTTCAATGGCGCACAAAGTTAAGTCCTTAATTGACCAAGGCAAGACTTCTAATTTCTAACTATGACACAAAGATTATCATCCCTATTCACAAAGTCCACCATATCACACAGTATCCACCACTTGCCTCAGTCTAAATCCTTTCCTACCCAGTTGGTTTTAGTGCAACACATGTATCACGAAGTAATAACACATAGCACACTGTTTTACACAAAGTTCCATAGTCACTTAGTCAAATTTAATATTTGCAACTCAAATGAGATGTGAGACTCGTAGCATGGCTAAGCAATTGTATTTGCATCTAACCAACCCACGTTGGTGCTACAATATTACCAACTAATAAACCAATCTAGGGTGACAAGGAATTATGACATACAAAGTCAAGGGTGATAACAAATTGGATAATAACTATACCCAAAAGCATTTAAATACATAATTAAAGTAGAATGCAATACTTTGAAACAAAGTAGTTTGAAAACTGGGTTCAAGATGATCAAAGGTATGACTTGCCTTGGAAAAGGTCTAAGTACTGGTCTTGATCTTGAGGTGCTCCTTCTTCTCCAAAATTCCCCGACGTATCGACGTCTACTCGCAAACAAAACAAATAAATAACAGAGGAAAAAAAACTCTAAAAATTAAATAAAAATCTCAGATAAATAGAGCTCGAATTTAGATAAATTTTTGAATTTGAATGGGCTCAATCGAAGTTCAGATGCAAAAGTTATGGGCTCTGGAAGTTTAAATCTAAAAGAAACGCTAATTTTGGATTTACTGGAATTTCTGAATTATTTCTTGACAGAAAAATCGGATTATTGCGCAAGCACGACGTCAGCACAGGGATTTCGGGAATAAAAGAAATAAAAAGAAATTACTGACATGTGGGACCCATATGTCAGTGAGATGGCTCACAGTAGACTAAGTATACCGAGCCTCGGGATCTACAGATTGGTGAATCGCCACGGCCCGATGCGACCAATCCCGACGCGACACGCCGGGCGGTGTCACGACTCGATCGACGCGAACAGTGGACGGAGATGCCACGCGATACAACACGTTGGCGCGGGACCTGTGGTGGCGAGCCACGTGGATGGCCACGTTAGCTCGACGGTTACAGGCTCGGCAACCAACGGCAACGGTGAACGGCGGTGATCCACCGACGGTGAGTGGTACCGGCGTGTAGCTGAGGCTATTGCGAACCTCTGGGTGCAACTCCGAGTCCTTGGGATGGACGGTGGCAACCGGCGGCGAAGTTTGAGTGGCGGAGAGCCTCAGTTGTTGTTGGACAGGGCCTCCGGTGAGACCTAGGCGACGACGAAGGCTCCTGGAGGTCGAGGATGTGATGGCGAACCCGGCGGTGTAGACCACGAGGGCAGGGCGACGTCGACGGCGACGCAATTCGAAGAAAACGAACGGCGGCAAGAAAGCCTAAAAGCTCGATTGCGGCGGCGCTAGGGCTCTCGGGGTGCTGTGGCTTGAGGGTTTGGGGTGCAGACGCCAATGCGAACCTTGGGGACCTATTTATAGGGCCGGGGCGGCACGAGATAAGAAATCCCCAATTTGGGATATTCTCGATCTTGAACGAAAACGGAGATAGAGTTGGTTTTGATCCCGATTGAGGGTAGATACGGGCGCGAGAAGGAAGGAGATAGAGTTTGGTGAAGAAATCGGAAAGGTTTTAGTTAGGAAAGTCCTGTTGTCGGACGGCTTCTAGAAGGCAGCAATGGCGGACGGAGGCGGGCACATCGCGGAGACGAAGCCGACTCGGAGACGAAGGCGGCGGGCCCGCCTAGCAGCGAAAGTCCACGCACGTGCACGATCGGGACAAGAGAGTTACCGTCCAGATCTGATCGAACGGCTCACAATCAATGGGACGTTCGGGTCGCCCGAACGATCACGCCGCATCTGGTCGTTCAATCTTGATCGAACGACTCACGATCAATGGGACGTTCGGGTCGCCCGAACAGCCCATCTCCATCGGACCGCTCAAGGAGAATCGGACGGCTGAGGTTTAACGCGCTCCCGCGAGGAGAGAGGAGGGAGGCTGACACGCGGGGACCACCTGTCAAAGAGAGGCGGGCTCGCGTGCGCGGGGGTGTGCTGAACAGAGCTGGGCCGAAGGAGGGTTTGGGCTGGGTTTCAGCGCAAGAGCTTTTCTGAGATTTTAATTAGTTTTTCTATTTTGTAAAATACCAGAAATTCAAATAAGCAATAGAAAATAGCAAATAAACTCAGAAAAATTCTAGAAAAATCTAGAAAATATATCTGAGCACATAGAACCCAAATAAAATAGTTTTGGCTATTGTTCATGTTGGGATTATTCACATTAAATGTTTTTGATTGTAAAGTCCAATATTAAGCTTTTGAATTAAATTCAAATAAAACCAAATGGTGACTTTTTCCCTACTAACTGTTTAAAAGATTTTTTAAACTCAGAAAATTGGGATGTTACAGTCCCGCCCACACAGGACATGTGGTAGTACGATGTGGCATAGCCCATTATAGGCATAGCAAAGGAACGCTCGAAGACCAGTCCTTAACTGACTTGGGCGTCTTCCGAATTAAACCCTAGGCCTTAACCTTAACCAGATTAAGCCCGTGCATAAACCTGCACCAACCAATCATCCATTTCGCCCAAGTCCAAGCCTATTTTCATTTTATTTTCCAAATAAAGGTATTTTATAAACCTTCTATGGTAAAACAATACCATAGATCTAATTTAATTCAAATTGGAAAGATTTGGCTAAAAACTTCCCAATACAAGATTTGATCTAAGCATTGACTAAGCATTTAATTATTTCCAATATTATTTTATCTAATGGTGACAAGGAAATGATAATCAATATTCAAATTGGCTATACAAAAGGAATTGGAAGAAATAAGTATTTAAACAGACGATTAAAATAACTGGATAAAAATTATGCATGCAATAGTAATTTAAAAACAGAATTAAATAAATTTAAAATAATGGGATCGATATGATCAAGGGTATAACTTGCCTCGCTTGATGAGGTGATGTTGTTTTCTTTAACAGGTCACCTAGTACTCACAAGTACTTTCTCCAGGTATTCCAAGTGTACAATCACGATGATCATATAGTCAAAAGCAATCCTCTTATGTGCTTTTCAAACGGCGTCGAAATCTGACTCTCCGAAGTCGTCGAAGTCTAATTGTGAAAATAAGCTAAATTCAAACTAAATTCAAATAACAAGGCAAATGAACTCCAAATTAAATAATTTTGTTTTAGTTGGATAGACCTTGAATTTATATGAATTTACAAATTTGAATGGACTCAATCAGAGTTCGGATGCAAAAGATATGGGCTTTCGAAGATTGGAATTACATGAAATGATAGAATTAGGGTTTTTCAGAATTATTAGAATTATTTTTGTAAAGGAAAAGGCTTTACTGCATCAGCATGACATCAGCAGGTAGAAAATGGATTTTCAGCCGAATTAAATTTGTAAAGGAAAATCCATTTATTGTGCAAGGCTCACGTCAGCCCTAAGATTTTCGATATTTAAAGAAATAAATTAATTTATGACGTGTGGGCCCCACGTGTCATAGACATGGTCCATATGAATTAAGTCCATGGTGGTTGGGAAATGGGGTTGGGGTTGAGCAGGCGGGTGCGTGCGCACGTGGCGCTGACCCGGCCGACACGGGGATGCCACGAGGGCAATTTTTCCGAGGTAGCGCACGGGTGGCACCGACGTGGCGGTGCCACGTTGACACGATGCCGGCGGCGGCTGGACGACGAGCTCACTGGCGAACGGCGGCGAGATAGCCTCCGGCGAGGGTACGGGTGGATAGAGGAGAGTGTGGGGAGTTGAGGGCACACAGTTGGGTCACCTGAGGGGGCGGCGATGGCCGGCGGCGAGGAGCTAGGCGGCGGCTATGTCGGGGTCAACGAGGCGGCGGCGTTCGGGTGGCTCTCCGACGATACTAGCGTGCGCACGGGGTGCGTCGCGACAAGGTGGTGCCGGCGGTGGAGGCGGAGGTGACCGGGGAAGCTCGGAGGCGGCGCTAGAGGCGGCGGAGTGAGTAGCGAGAGAGAAAGAGCGGGTGGTGGGGTTGGAATGAGGGTGGAAGGGGCTACCCGGTGCTCCCTTTATAGGGGTCGGAGGAGGCCGGGGGCGGGAGATCGGCGGCGGGGATCACGACGGCCATGGCGAAATCCCGATGATTTCACGCGTCATGGAGGGGCAACGGGCGGGGACAGGCGCGGCGTGATGAGGGGGATTCAATGCACACGAAACCGCGTAGAGGGGAGGAGGAAAACGCGGCGGTAATTGAGCTCCGGTGGCGCTCTAATGGCGGCAGGTGCGGCGCGGCTGCGCGAGGAAGAAGGGGCGGTGGAAGAAAGGCGTGGGCCGTCGGATTGTGATCCGACGGTGGGGAGGAGGTGGTGGCGTGGAGGTTTGCTGACCGTCCGATCCAAATCGGACGGTGGGGGTTGGATGGGTAGGCGCGCGGGGAAGCTGGGCCAGACGGGCCGCACGCCCGTGAAATGGGAGTGGGCCGAGCTAGGGTTTCGGCCCAAGAACTGTTTTATGATTTTAAATGCTTTACTAATTAAAACAATTCTGGTAATTCATTTTAGCTTTAGAAAATAGCAAATTAAATCCAAAAATTATGGAAAAAATCACATAAATTGTTAGAGTTATTTTGAACTCAAATAAAATAGTTCCAACTTATAATTGTCTTTTCATTTTGCAAATAAATTATTTTGGTTTAAAATATTTAGGAAAAAGCTTTTAAAATTCCAGAAAATTCTAGAAATTAATTAAAATTTTATTTTTCAGATAAATCAAATAAAACTTCAAAAACTTCAAATAAACTTTACTTTTGCCTTTGAAAACTTCAAAAATTCAAATAAAGTAATATAACTCTTTCAAATTTCAAAAAATCCAACAAAATAATAACTTTATTTATTTTATTTTGGTAACAGCACTTTGGAATGTTACAGTTGGCCATCATTTGGCACCAATCGGGTCCTTCAGCTGGAGGGGGTGGTGGCACCAGAATCGGGGGCTCTTGAAAATCTATATTTTCTCTGTCCTGATTGCTGGTGCTGCCACTGCCGTTGCTAGCAGTCACCATCTGCAGGATCTCTAAGGACTTAGTAAAGAAGTGGAGAAACTAAGGGGAGTAAAGCGAAAGAAACCACCTAGACAAAATGACTAGAGACTAGTCGTAGAAAAGCTTATGATTAGAGAGGGGTGGTCGTAGCAAGACTTACGACCAACTCAAAAAGCTTTTCCAAATAACTTTAATAGCTTTATAAAACATTCTACTCGATGCTCGTGGTCTTCGGTGATTCTTGTACGACGATATTCTCCTGATCGCTTCAGGTCTTGTGGTCTCGGACACAATGGTTGATAATCGTGAGACCATCTATAGAAATTTTAATGGGAAAGAAGGTCCATTTAATGTTGTAAAATGGTGAAGAGAAAATTAGGTAAGAAAGAATTGCTAAAAGAATCTAAGGATAGATAGATGACAAAGATGATGAGAGAACAATTTTTTTTTTGCTATATAAAATAAGTTTTGAAGTGTTCTAACTATTGGCCTTTCTAGCTAGGTTACAACCTACAGTCGATATGGCCCTGATACCACTTCTTGTCGAACCCAAGAGTGAAGGATCCCAGATTCTCTGTGTTTGATACACTTGTCCAGGAATAGCTAGTGTACACAGTCAAACAAAAGTGGATAGCATAACCCTAAAATGCCATTCATTGATAAAAACTGAAGTTTGTTACAAAAGGGGGGCATAAAGCCTAAAAGCAAAATATAGCGAAAGCAAAGCAATAAAGTCAACCACATGATTCGCCACATGCAATCGTCTGGGTGCAGCCTAGTCATTCAAGTTCTCATTCTCCTCGCAGCACTCTTCTCCTGATTAACAATTTATTAAGCAAGGTGAGTACAAATGAATGTACTCCACAAGTTACACCCAATTAACAGAATTATAATGCATGCAGGGATATATCAAAGGAAGGCTTAAGGAGTTGATTTTGCTTAAAGCAATTTTTCTTTCCAAATACTCGTACTACGTTTGAAAACAGTCTATTCCATAGCTAAAATTTATTTTCTGGAACTCAAGTTTTATAGTCAGATAACATTCACACAATAGTAGTGAAGGATACCCTTCTATCACAAGGCTACCCGCCCAATTTCCCGATTGGATAGGAAATCCCAAACTATTTGATGGAGTCTTGAAAACAAAAACCAAAATCTAACTTGGAGTAGCTTTGCTAGCATGTCTATGACTGTGGACACAACTATTCGAATAGTTTTAGCACTCTATAGAGGTCGTACAACTTTTCCCATAAGAGATAATCACTCGTAATGTCCGTTTCACACACTTTCGAAGATGTACGACTGAAAGATTATCACAAGGCCTTTACAATGCACCATTCCACCATAATCCCACCTCGCTAAGATTTCGCTTCCATTGGGCTAACCACCCATCGGAATTAAGCCCTTACTTGCGCCATGTGGGAATACATGAAAGTAGGTCGTAAAGACACTCACGCAACCGGATGACATGACCACGATGAAATGGTACAAATTATTTAGCTAGGTCCCACCCACACAGGATATATGGTCGTACGATGGGGCTTAGCAAGATGCGACTCAAAGACTGGTCTTTAACTGACTTGGGCGACTTCCAAAACAAACTCTGGGCCTCGACCATAGAAATGAGTTGATCCCGTGCATAGACATGCACCCATCGAAGCATCCAATTCTCCCAAGTTCAAACCAATTTTTATTTTGTTTAACAAGTCAAATTATTTTATAAATTTCTATGGTAAATACAATACCATAGAATCGTTTTTCAAATCATAGTTGAACTTTTAGTTAAATTCCCCAAATTAAACACTTTCGGTCTAAGCTTTGTCTAAGCATACTGTTTTTCAATATGATCTAGTCATATTAGTGTATCAACTAGATTTTTGTCGAACCCGGGAACGAAGGATCCCGAATTCTCTGTGTTCATACACTAATCCAGGATTTCTAGTGTACAGAGTCAAACAAAAGTGATAGCACAAACATATCTCGTACTTTATTAATAATAACTCAGAGTTTATTACAAAAGGGGCCTGAGGCCAAATAGATAAATAACACAGCGGAAAGCAAACGTAGTAGTAGACCACACGACTTGCCATAGGCAATCGTCTGGGGGCGTAGGCCTAGTCGTCAAGATCCTCACTGTCCTGATAAAAGTCTTCTCTTGAATAAAGATTATTCAGCAAGAGTAAGCACAACTTCTGTGCTTGCAAGTTAGACCCAATATTGAAAGGTAATGCATGCATAAGGTAAACAAAGGATATTGGCAGGGTTCATTTTGCATAAACAACATTTTTCTAGATTAAATAATCATACTAATTTCTAAGGCCAGTTTGTATACTATAACTAAAATCAGTGTTTAAAATGACAGTTTTATAGTGGATAACCTCCATTGATTGAATGGTGAAGGATACCCTCCTATCACTTGGCTAACTGCCCAATTTTTACGATAGGACTAACCATCCTAAAATCATCTGATGAAATTATTTTACAAACCAAAAACAAAGTCTAACTTAGAGTGGCTTTGCTAGCATGTCCATGACCGCGGACGCGACTATTCGAATAGATTCTACTCTGTAGAGTTTGTACAGCTTTACCCACACGAGATAATTTGCTTTTAATGTCGGCCAAAGCACGCTTCCGAAGGCGTGTGACTAAGCAATTATCATGAGGCTTTTACAATACAATGTCTTATTGTATTTATGCCCGCTAAGGTTTCGCTACCATTGGACTAACCATCCTCCGGGAGCCCCCTCTTGCGCCAGGTGGGACTAATGTCTAACCGACCCCCACACAAACAACATGGTACAAATAACACTAAGACACCACAAATTATTTAGCCAAATCTGTCATATTCCAGACATGTGGTGGTACGATAAGGCATAGCAAAATACGCTCAAAGACCTGTCCTTAACTGACTCGGGCGACTTCCAAAATAAAACCCTGGGCCTTAACTAGATTAAGCCCGCGCATAAACCTGCACCCACCATTCATCCATTTCGCTCAAGTCCAAACCCATTTTATTTTATTTAGAGTAAAATCCTCTTTATAAACCTTTTGTGGTAAAACAATACCACAGAGTCGAATTAAAAGTAAGTATGCAAAAGATTTGGCTAAACCTTCCCAAATTCAGAAGTGTGATCTAAGCATGGCTAAGCATATGACTAATTGTAGTAGCATTTGGTCTAATGGTGACAAGGCATTCATGTTCAATACTCAAATTGGCTATACAATGAAGATTGGAATAACTATATACAAAAACAGGGTATTGAAATAATTGTATAAACACATGCATGCATTAAGTAATTTAAAAACTGAAAATACATTTAAATTAATGGGATCAACATGATCAATGGTATAACTTGCCTTCGTTGACATCTTGAAAATCTAGGTCCTCGGGATGGTCAAACTCTCTAGAGTCGTCGAGGTCTATATGCGAAAATACGATAAATTCAATTCAAATTCAAATAAATTCAAAAAGGCAACTCAAATTAACTCCAAATTGAAATATTTTGGTTTAGTTAGATAGATAATAATTTCATACAAATTTTGCAACTTGAATCACCCAATTGGGAGTTTAGATGCAAAAGATATGAAATTTTGAAGTTTAAACCTAAATCTGCAATTTAAATGAATTTTCCGAATTATTTTTCTAAAGGAAAATCTATTTACTACGTAATGCTGACGTCAGCGAGGAATTATCGGGATTTAAATGAATTAAAATAATTCCCTGACGTGTGGGCCCCACGTGTCATAGACACGGTTCATGTGAACCAAGCCTACAGGCTTTTGGCTCGGGAGGGTGGCGCTCACGCGGCTGATGTGGCCGCCACGTGGGCAGCCACGCGTGTTTTGGTGCCGAGGTGGCGCTGACTTGTGCCTACGTGGGCCACGTAGGTCCGGCGAGCGGCGACGTTACGGGCTCGGGCTCACTGGCGTTCTACGCCGCAGCGAGCCAAATGGGTGTGCGCAAAATGTAGAGGAGAGCAGTGTGAACTCGTGGGTTACCAAAGTGGCAGCGGAGAGTGCCGGAAAGGTCGTCGGCGACGGAGTTTTGCGTTGGCGGTTTGAGGTCGACGGCGGCGATGGTGTCCCGGGGGTCCTTCGAGGGAGTGAGTGGTCGCGCAGGCTTCGTGACGATGAGGCCATGCTAATGGCGGGGTCAGAGTGGCCGAAGCGTCGATGATTGCGTTAGAACCAGAGAAGAGACGATTTTTCACTTCCGGCGAAGAACTACGAATTCCAGGCGCTACGGGTGAGGAGGAGGGCTGTGGGTGGTGGCGTTGTGTTGATGTGAGGGAGGTGCTCCCGACGCTCCTATTTATAGGGCGCGGGTGCGGCCGAGGCGGCGTAGGGCGCAAGAAGGTCCCACCGAGTCCGAGGCGAAATTAGGGGGATTGGGGCCGGAGATGGAAAGAGAGAGGCCGATACGGGCATGATTCGATGCGGCGGACTTAATGCGTGTGAAAACGCTGGGATTTAGTGGGGATTGCACCGGGTTTTGGAAGGTTCGAATCAGCGTCAATGGAGGACTCGCGGCGAAGAAAAGGAAAGAAACGAGGAAGAAGAAAGGATAGGAGGACGATGATGCAGGTACGCTCAATTTTGATCGAACGGTGGACAAGGGCGAGCGCGAATCGGTAAGTACGGGTCGAGCGCAGTCGTTGGATTTTAATCCAACGGTCGCGATAGATTGAAGCGGTACGGTGAATAGGAAATTCACTGATGCACACGAGCTGTTGGATTTAGATCTGACGGCTATCGTTCACTAGGGTTAATAACGTGCGATGGACGCCGGCCGTTGGATTTGAATCCAACGGTCGAACCCGAGCGTGCGAGGAGTGGGCTCTGGTCCCGCGGTGAGAAGCGAGATGCGGGCGAGCTAGGTTTTGGGCGTTTCGCTTAAGATTTTCTTTTGATTTTCTATTTAATTTAATGCTGATAATTCAATTAGGCTTTAGAAAATAGCAGATTGAGCCCAAAAATTATGAGAAAATTCACAGAAATTCTCTGAGGTATTTTGGATTTAAATAAAATATTTCCAACTACTATTTGGTAATATCTTTTGCAAATAAATTTGTTTAGCTTTAAATTGATTAAGTAAAAGCTCTTAAAAAATTCAGAAAAACCACCAAAATGATTTAAATTTTATTTCCAACTGAAATTTGAAATTTAGGCTGTTACAATCCTACCCCCCTTAAAGGGAATCTCGACCCCGAGATTCGGACTTGGTTTGCAAAAAGGTCGGGATAGTTGGTCTTGAGGTCTACTTCTTTCTCCCATGTGGCTTCACTTTCTGGTTGGTGACTCCACTGCACCTTGTATGATCTGATGATTCTGCTCCTGGTAACACGTTCTGCGACATCTGGAATTTTAATTAGTCACTCCACATAAGTGAGGTCTTCTTGAAGATCACAGCTTTCTAGGAGGGTGTGGTCTTCGAGCACTCTAAGGCATTTCTTTAATTGTGACACGTGGAAGACATTATACACTGCTGACAAGGCTGCTGGCAGTTCTAATTGATAGGCTACTTCTCCAAGCCTTGCCAAGATCTTGTATGGCCCGATATATCTGGGTGCGAGTTTTCCTTTTGTCTGGAACCTTCTTACTCCTCTAAGTGGAGTAACTCCGAGATAGACAAAATCTCTTACCTCAAAGTTTAATTCCCTCCGACGGTTATCAGCATAACTCTTTTGTCGGGACTGAGCCACTTTCAGGCGTTCCTTTATAGCTTTCACCTTACTTTCAGCTTCTTTGATCAACTCAGGTCCAAAGAGTTGATGTTCTCCCACCTGATCCCAAAGGAGCAGGGTTCTGCATTTTCTACCATATAAAGCTTCGAATGGAGCCATCTACAGACTGGCTTGGTAGCTATTGTTGTACGAGAACTCTACATAGGGCAGATTCTTGTCCCAACTTTTTCCATAATCTAGAGCGCAGGCCCGAAGCATGTCTTCAAGAACCTGGTTGGTGCGTTCCGTCTGACCATCTGTCTGGGGAGGATAGGCCGTACTAAAGTTGAGTCTGGTTCCCAAAGCTTCATGTAGGCTGTTCCAGGACCGAGAGGTGAACTGGGAACCTCTGTCGGATACGATCTTCTTGGGTACTCTATGTAGGCAGACGATCCTGGCCATGTACAATTCTGCTAACTTGCTGCTCTGGTAGGTGGTCTTGACTGGAATAAAGTGAGTTACTTTAGTTAACCGGTCGATTACCACCCAGATGGAATCATATCCTGATTGGGTCCTAGGGATTCTGGTGATGAAATCCATACCAACTTCTTCCCACTTCTACTCAGGAATTGGTAATGGTTGCAACAAACCAGCGGGTCTTTGATGCTCTGCCTTGACTCGCTGACAAACATCACAACGAGCGACGAATTCAGCAATTTCGCGCTTCATGCTGACCCACCAATATTTTTCTTTTAGGTCCTGATACATTTTAGTGCTTCCAGGATGAATGGAGTATGGCGATTCGTGAGCTTCCTTCAGAATCGACTCCTTTATCTCTTGTTGATTGGGTACACAGATGCGGTCTCCAAACCACACTGTTCCTTGCTCATCCTCGGAAAAACCTAGGGCTTTGCCTCTTCTCATATTCTTTTTAATTTCTTTGATGTCTTCATCTTCTAATTGCTTTGTTCTGATCTGACTTTGAAGAGTCGGTTGAACTTCCAAAGCGTTCACCCAACCTTGGTCGACAATCTCTAAGTTCAGGTGTTTAAGTTCTTCATACAACTCTGGTTGATTCTTCTGCACCATTATGGTGTTGCAATACGCCTTCCTACTCAGGGCATCTGCCACCACATTGGCTTTGCCCGGACGATAATGGATTCCGAGGTCGTAATTCTTTATCAACTCCAACCATCTCCTCTGTCGGGGATTGAGTTCAGACTAGGTGAATATATATTTCAGACTCTTATGATCCGTAAAAATCTCACAACGGTTACCGATGAGATAATGCCGCCAGATCTTGAGAGCATGCACAATTGCTGCTAACTCCAGATCGTGAGTTGGATAATTCCCTTCGTGTGGCCTCAACTGCCGGGACACATAAGCTACGACTTTGCCTTCCTGCATCAGTACATATCCAAGGCCTTGACGGGATGCGTCACAGAAGATCTCAAAATCCTTGCAGATGTCCGGTAGGATTAACACCGGTGCTGAGACTAGCCTCTTCTTTAATTTCTGGAAACTTTCTTCACAAGCGCCTGTCCATTCAAACTTCTTTTCCTTCTTCAGAAGTTGGGTCATGGGTCTTGCAAGCTTTGAGAAACCTTCGATGAACCTGCGGTAATAACCCGCTAGTCCAAGGAAACTTCTCACTTCGGTGACTGATTGGGGTTGCTTCCAATCCATTACTGCCTCAACCTTGGCAGGATCTACCGTAATTCCTCCTACTGACACAATATGTCCAAGGAATGCCACTTGACTTAGCCAAAATTCGCTCTTGCTGAATTTGGCATAAAGTTGGTGCTCCCGGAGTTTGTCAGGATCATTATGAGGTGCTGCTCATGTTCTTCTTCATCTTTGGAGTAGATAAGAATGTCATCGATGAAAACAACCACAAACTTATCCAAGAATTCCATGAACACTTTGTTCATCATATTCATGAAATAAGCAGGGGCGTTTGTCAATCCGAAAGACATTACTGTAAACTCGTACAATCCATATCTGGTGGTGAAAGCGGTCTTCAGAATGTCTTCCGGTCTGATCTTCAGTTGATGATAGCCGGATCTCATATCAATCTTCGAGAAGACACTTGCTCCTTTCAGCTGATCAAACAGATCATCAATCCTGGGTAACAGGTATTTGTTCTTGATTGTCACCTCATTGAGTGATCTGTAATCAACACACATTCTCATACTATTGTCTTTCTTCTTGACAAATAGTACTGCTGCTCCCCAAGGTGAAGAACTGGGTCGAATGTACCCTTTGCTTTGCAATTCTTCAATCTGTTTCTTTAGCTCTGCTAACTCATTGGCTAGCATTCTATAGGGCTGCTTTGAGATTGGGGCTGTCCCGGGGACTAGATCAATTAGGAACATTATGTCCCTATCCGGTGGCATGCCGGGTAAGTCATCAGGAAAGACATCGGGGTATTCTCGTGCCACGGGTATGTCTTCAAGCTTTACTTCCTTCAAGCTGGTGAGGATGGAACTTCCTCCGGTGCCGGTCTTGGGCTTGAATTCGACTGAAATTGCTTATTCATTGGTGAGGGTGATAGACCTATTGGCACAGTCTATTTGTCCATGGTTTTTGGCTAGCCAATCCATTCCAAGAATTACATCTAACCCTTGGGAATGCAGGACTATTAAGTCTGCCAGGAAAGATACTCCGGATATTTCCAGGGTAAGATTTGGGCATAGAGATCTGGTTCTCATTTATGAGCCTGGGGAATGGATTATCATAGGCTTGGCTAAGGAGGATATAGGTAACCCATATTTTCCCACAAACTTATTCGAAACAAAAGAATGTGAAGCTCTAAAATCAAATAGGACATATGCTGGTATCGAATTGACAAGAAACGTACCAAGAACAACATCTGGCGCTGCCTGAGCTTCCTCCGCAGTGACATTGTTCACTCTCCCCTTGGTGAACTGGCCCGTTGGCCTTGTGGTGCCGCCGGTGGCTGGAACTCCTGAGGTTGGGTTTGCTGAGGCCACACCTTGCTGCTTCTTCGGGCATTTGTTGGCATAAACCCGTCTCATTGCAATGGAAGCAGGTAGCTCCTGAAGCCGAGGAAGTTGTGTGCTTCTGCTGGAACTGTCCTCCAGATGAGGTGTTGCGGAAGCTGGAGGTGTTGAGGCGTTGTGGCGGTGCTGGAGTTCGGGACGTAGAGGATTGAAATCTTCCACGTTGCGGTGGCTGTGGTGGGGTGAAGCGCCGCTTGGGAAGACCTCCCGCGTTGAACCTCTGAGCGGCCATCCTCTGCTTGCGGTTCTCCATCTCCAGATGCTTGGACTCCTGACGGATTGCCTTGTCCACCAACTGCTGGAAGTCGGTAAAGTTCTGGGAGATCAGCTGGACAGGGATGTCATCATTTAGCCCTTCCAGAAACCTTTCCTGTCTATCCTCATCTTTGGCTACGTCGGCTGGAGCGTAGCGAGCGAGTTGGTTGAATCGGTGCAGATATTCATTCACCGTGCGGTTGTCCTGACGGAGTGCATGGAACTCCTTCTTCTTCAGTGTCATCATTCCCGCTGGGATGTGTGCGTCGTGGAAATCTCGCACGAACTCGGTCCATGTGATGGATTGAGCATCGTTATGGGCGATGCAAAAGTTATCCCACCATTCCGATGCGGGACCATTAAGTTGGTGAGAGGCAAACAGGACCCTCTCACGATCGGTGCACTGGGCGATGTCTAGTTTCTTCCCAATGGCTCGAAGCCAATCATCAGCGTCCATTGGCTCCGTACTGCTTGAAAAGATAGGTGGACGCATCCTCATGAACTCGGACATATTCATCCTTGGGTTGTGCGGGGGTGGGGCCTGAGCTGCTACTGCTGTAGTGGCTGCTTGGACATTCTGGGCGTTGTGTAGAGATTGGGTGAGAAGGTCGATCAAGTGAGTTTGATTCGCCATCATCTGGCGCCAGTCGGGTCCTTCTACCGGTGGTGGTGGCGGCTGCGGAATGGGGTTGGCCTGATGATCCGCCTAATCGTTACCCTGACCACTGGCACTGCCGCTGCCTGTCCTGCGGGTATTCGCCATCTGCTAGATCCTCTAAAGACTTAGAAAAGATAGAAAGAACACTCTAAGGGGGGTAAATCTAAAATAGCCCAAGAACCAATAAACACACAATAAAGAACCAAAATTTTAAAATAGTCCTTTTATTCATTTATTTTATTAATTGATTATGGCTATCACAAAGGAACTTGATAGCTCATAATTCGCGACTAAAGCACGGACTAAAGGAAAAACAGCTATGGGGTGCTAGGGGTGTAGTCTATCTCACTAGAGCTGGCCTCGCCTGCCTTGTAGCTAGCCAACTCTTCTTTTGCTGCTTTCAGCCTTGCTTCCGCATACTCCAAGCTATCCTGGGCGGTACGCAAGTCCTCCAAGGTGTTCCTGTAGGCATAGTCCAATGCCTTCGCCAGGTCCACCTGGTGCGTCAGCTCGGGGGAATCCTCTTCTCTGGCGGAGTGGAAGGTGCTGTCGAGTCTGGTCAGGAGATGCATCGGGTAATAATGGAACCCGGTGCCATTGAGGTAGCGGTCATAGATGTGGCGGAGACGACGGATTGCCTCTCTTGCTGCATCCTGGATGCCATCAGCGAAGGTGTCGCGTCTGATCGGAGCGTGAAAGATATGGAAGACTGTGTTTGGCGAGAGGTCGGAGTAGATCAGCACTTCCACCCTCCAAAGACGTCGTTCTCCTACTTTGTACTTATAGCATATGACTAATTGTAGTAGCAGTTGGTCTAATGGTGACAAGGCATTCATGTTCAATACTCAAATTGGCTATACAATGAAGATTGGAATAACTATATACAAAAACAGGGCATTGAAATAATTGTATAAACATATGCATGCATTAAGTAATTTAAAAACTGAAAATACATTTAAATTAATGGGATCAACATGATCAATGGTATAACTTGCCTTCGTTGACGTCCTGAAAATCTAGGTCCTCAGGATGGTCAAACTCTCTGGAGTCGTCGAGGTCGATACGCGAAAATATGATAAATTCAATTCAAATTCAAATAAATTCAAAAAGACAACTCAAATTAACTCCAAATTCAAATATTTTGGTTTAGTTAGCTAGATAATAATTTTATACAAATTTTGCAACTTGAATCACCCAATTTGGAGTTCAGATGCAAAAGATTTGAATTTTTGAAGTTTAAACCTAAATCTGCAATTTAAATGAATTTCCCGAATTATTTTTCTAAAGGAAAATCTATTTACTGCGCAATGCTGACGTCAGTGAGGAATTTTCAGGATTTAAATGAATTAAAATAATTCCCCGACGTGTGGGCCCCACGTGTCATAGACACGGTTCATGTGAACCAAGCCTACGGGCTTTTGGCTCGGGAGGGTGGCGCTGACGCGGCTGATGTGGCCGCCACGTGGGCAACCACGCGTGTTTTGGCACCGAGGTGGCGCCAACCTGGCGCCTACATGGGCATGCCACGTAGGTCTGGCGAGCGGCGACGTTACGGGCTCGGGCTCGCCGTTGTTCTACGCCGTGGCGAGCCAAATGGGTGTGCGCAAAATGTAGAGGAGAGCAGTGCGAACTCGTGGGTTACCAAAGTGGCGGCGTAGAGTGCCGGAAAGGTCGTCGGCGACGGAGTTTTGCGGTAGCGGTTTGAGGTCGACGGCGGCGATGGTGTCCTGAGGGTCCTTCGAGGGAGTGAGTGGTCGCGCGGGCTTCGTGACGATGAGGCGATGCCGATGGCGGGGTTGGAGTGGCCGAAGCGTCGACGATTACGCCAGAACCAGAGAAGAGACGAGTTTTCACCGCCGGCGAAGAACTACGAATTCCAGGCGCTACGGGGGAGGAGGAGGGCTGTGGGTGGTGGCGTTGTGTTGCTGTGAGGGAGGTGCTCCCGACGCTCCTATTTATAGGGCGCGGGTGCGACCGAGGCTGCGTAGGGCGCAAGAAGCTCCCGCCGAGTCCAAGGCGAAATTAGGGGGATTGGGGCCGGAGATGGAAAGGGAGAGGCCGATACGGGCGTGATTCGATGCAGCGGACTTAATGCGCGTGAAAACGCTGGGATTTGGTGGGGATTGCACCGGGTTTTGGAAGGTCCGAATCATCATCAATGGCGGACTCGCGGCGAAGAAAAGGAAAGGAACGAGGAAGAAGAAAGGAAAGGAGGACGATGATGCAGGTACGCTCGATTTTGATCGAACGGTGGATAAGGGCGAGCGCGAATCGGTAAGTACGGGTCGGGCGCAGCCGTTGGATTTTAATCCAACGGTCATGATAGATTGAAGCGGTGCGGTGAATAGGAAAGTCACTGATGCACACGAGCAGTTGGATTTAGATCTGACGGCTATCGTTCGCTGGGGTTAATAACGTGCGATGGACGTCGGCCGCTGGATTTGAATCCAACGGTCGAACCCGAGCGCGCGGTTGAGTGGGCTGCGCACGCGTGAAACATGCGGGCCGAGCTAGGGTTTCGGCCTGTTGGATGTTTAAGATTTTGTTTTGATTTTCTATTTAATTTAATGCTGATAATTCAATTAGGCTTTAGAAAATAGCAGATTGAGCCCAAAAATCATGAGAAAATTCACAGAAATTCTCTGAGGTATTTTGTATTTAAATAAAATATTTTCAACTAGTATTTTGTAATATCTTTTACAAATAAATTTGTTTAGCTTTAAATTGATTAAGTAAAAGCTTTTAAAAATTTCAGAAAAAACACCAAAATGATTTAAATTTTATTTCCAACCGAAATTTGAAATTTGGGCTGTTACAATTTTCCACTAAGGTGACAAGGGAAATGATAACTTCAATTTCAACATAGGCTATACAATGGTAACAGAAGTAACTAGTAATTTAAATTAGGAATTTAAATTACTGGAATATAAATAGGCATGCAATAATAGTTTTAAATAAAATTTAAATAATTTTAAATACTAGGCTGAAAGAAGATCTAAAGATGTAACTTACCTTACTCAAAAGCTTAAGAATCTACTTCTTCGAAATATTCGGGTTTCCCGGAGTTGTCGAAATCTACACGTGAGAATGAAGCAAAATCAAATAAAGTCAAAATAAATTCAAATGAACTCTAAATTGAATAATTTTAGTTTAGAAAGCTAGATCTTCATTTTAGATGAATTTAGAAATTTGAATCATCCAAATAGGAACTCATATGAAGGAGAACGAGCTCTCGAAAGTTATGAAATCATATGGTTGGAAGGAGGTTCGACTACCTGGTTGAAAGAGGTTCGACTGGTCAGAAGGTTTCGACTACCTGGTCGAAAGAGGTTCAACTGGTCAGAAGGTTTCGACTACCTGGTCGATGGAGGTTGCCTGAGAGAAAAGAGAGACAATGAAAGGTCTGGGAAGCACCAGTGAGAGTCTGAGATGCTCAGAGAGGAAGCAATTCGGAAATATCTTACCGGAGGTGATGCGGTGGTGGAAATGCCCCTTTCAGTTAGAGATGAAGACGAAGCTCAAATCCGAAAGCTCCTGAGGACCAAAACCAAATCCGGTTAGGGGATAAGTTCCTCGTGTCCTAGAACAACGACACGGGTAGAGAGGAAGGAGCTTCACGATGGTGGCCAGAACGACGAAGAGGCGCGGCGGCCAAAAACTTGGAGCTCGCTTCTTTGAGGTTTCTCTTGGTTAGAATGGAAAAGAGAGGAGGGAGAATGGTTTAGGGAAGCAAATGGCGAGAAAAGGAGCTCCAGGGGGGCTTTATACAGGTCGGCACGGAGAGCGCGAGAGAGGGCACCGCATGTCATTGACGCACTTGGGGCAGCGACACACGAGCATGGGCAGCGTTGGTAGCTGAGGGAGGTGACGGGGAGTTAAGGCTGAGCCAGGGCATGGGCGAGAGCCGGCCGATGCGATGCTGAGGAAACTGAGGCAGAGGTGGCGCGCTGGCTTAGCCGGAGCGAGCCATGGCGTGCGCGCTCGGGTGAGCTGGCGAGGGTGCTGCCGCGTGGAAATGAAGGGCTGCTAGCGGGCTCGGCAAAGGAAGAGGCTCGGGTTGGTCTGGTTAGGTGGCTGGGTCAGACCTAGTCGCAGGGTCTGGTTGGACCTGGTCGACACGAGAAGGTGGTCGACACTGAGAGGGTGGTCGACACTGAGAGGGTGGTCAAAATCGAGAAAGTGGTTGAACCGAGAGGGTGATCAAAAAATCAAAAAGCCCTTAAAAAAAGGGATGTTACACTTACAGCTATGTTTATCCTTCTTTAATGAAATATAGTAGAGCTTCTGCTATTCCCTAAAAAAAGGGTTGACCACCTTCTCGTGTCAACCAGGTCCGACCAAACCCTCGGTGAGGCCTCCATGCCTCACCAAACTCGACGAGCCTCGCAGCGTCGAGCATCACGCCCCTGATGGTACTGTGCGTTCTGAACCGCACCGCCCACGCCGCCAGCTATGGCGTCCTTGCCTCGTCGAGGAACGACAGGCCGGTGATCCTCTTTGTCCCGCGAAACCACCCGATGTACTAGCCAAGAATGATGTCCAAGAAGCCTATCAAAGCACCGACGGGAGCTAGACAAATTTGGAATTGGGAGCAACGCAGGGATTTGAAAACCAGTATGAAATTTTTACCGAGGGTGGCCGGTACGGCCGCTTTGGCCGAAAATCAGAAAATTTTGGTCGAAATTCTGAATTTTAAAAATTCAGCCGAAAATTGCCAAAAATTTGTGAAAATATTGGCCGAATTTTTAGAAATAAATTTTGGTACATATTTCTTTTATATTTGACAACATTCATGCAAATTGGAACCAGATTCAAATTTTATGTGGGAGGGGGGGGGGGCGATAGAAACGATTTTAGCCGATTTTCAGCCAAAATTTTGAACTGTGAAGCACCGTGATCAATTATGAGAGCAAAATAGTATCCGCTCAAAATGGCCGTGAAGTTGTACTACTGGTGCTACATATGGTTCACCTTGGCTTCGGTATACTCTGCCCAGAACTGGTGGATGGCGTGGGCGTAGGGGTTGGCTGAAAGGATGGGTGGGCTGACGCCGGTGAAGGCGTCGCCGATGTACTACACGACGACGAGGGACTCGCAGACGGGGCAAGCATATATTGGTACTGTTATACAACGCTCCAAAACGTTTTGTAAAATTAGGTGAACTTCTGACTTTTATATCATGCTTGACGATTTGTGCACCCCACCTTCTTCTCCATCTCCGGCGAGGCTGGTCACGCACTAGCATCTCCAGCTTCAGTGAAGTAGTCTTGGAATCTGACTTGCCAGTGCCTTGCATCGCGCTTCCGCGAAGCCGCCTACCCACCGCCACCGTCGATTGACCTCGACTCCGAATGCCCCTCGACACACCCCCCTCATGTTATATTAAGAAGAGGAGGTCAGCAAGGCGGCTGCACGCAGGGAGGAAGAAGTGGTACGCTATTGTGGATCTAGATAGCAATGCGCGGCTACACCGGCAATAGCAGGGGAGTAAGGGGGTGGCAGTGCGGTGGGTATAGGGTTAGGGGATGGGGTTTGGATTTGAGGGGTGAGGGAGAGATCTGAGCCCTTCGATTTCAATCCGACGGTTAAGAAAATTTTGATTGAAAACCAATAAATTTATAGTTGAGTGATATATAGTCACTCCCAACATATCTTTGTGTTGTCAAGATCAAACTGGGAACCATACTATTTACAGTTTTTGCTCTGTAAAGTTTACATAGTTCAAAGTGCAAAGCACTAGTACTAGTAGACACCTAGGGGTATCAAACGGTTGGAATATGAATCGAATAGTGGTCAAACCACATTCATATTTGTATTTATTATACGAGTACAAATATAAATTTACATAGTTCAAAGTGCAAAGCTCTAGTACTAGTAGACACCTAGGGGTGTCAAACGGTTGGAATATGAATCGAATAGTGATCAACCACATTCATATTTGTATTTATTATACGAATTCAAATATAAATTTGAATATACTCGAAAAATAATATAAATATTATAACGAATACGAATTGAATCTAATGACTAATATCTACTCACTTCGGTCAGATTCGAATATCCTCGTAACTTATATAGTAGCGAGATGTTAACGACAGTTTATCCTCTACATAACAAACTTAATCGTTCTAATATATTTCTACGTGAATCCACATTACTAAAAAATTGTCCAACTAAATAGACATATGTATTGCTTTGTTAAATTCGAATACAAATAGTGCAGATAAAATAATATTTCGGATGGCAAAAGACATACCATATTGTACGCATCAGTATTGCAGCAGTGAATGCTGATACACTCATGCATGGTCAAATAATCTGTTCTTTCTCACACACGTTATGACAATCACATGATCAAACAGAAACAATCACAAAACCAAATCAAACGGGCTAAGATGGCCAACTAAACATATGTGCGCCATATTAATCTCCAATATCTTTATTTCGCACAGCAGCAGCCGAGAATCTCCCACTTCTCAGTTGTTCGCAGCAGCAGAAGATTGCGCCAGCACCTTGGCTCGCTCGACGATCCGGTCGACGTCCGGGAAGACCCCCTTGGCGGCGTCGAGCGCCGCGAAGCGCTCCGCCCACGCCGCCAGGAGCGGGGTCCGGCCGGCGTCCAGGAGGTTCACGCCGGCCACCTTGTCGTAGGCGCGCATCCACCCGACGAGGCCCCCCAGCGCGACGTCCACGTACCCCGGCCCGTCGCCGGCGAAGAAGGCCTTCCCCCTGGAGCACTCCCCGAACGCGCCCTCCAGCGTCTGCAGCGCCGCGAGCGTGGCCTCCGTCGCCGCCGCCCTCTCCTCCTCCGTCACCGCCCTGAACAGCTTGTTCCACGAGCCAAAGAACTGCACGCACGCACGTATAATGTACGGACACGCGCGCATACGTACGTTGTGGTATATAATTAAGTATAGCTATATAAAAGGTTCGAGTACGTGTTCAGGTGCACGCTACGTACGTTGTCGTCGACGTAGGCGGCCCAGAAGCGGGCGACGGCGCGGTGGTAGGGGTCGGCGGGGAGGAAGGTCGGGCCGGCGCCGGGGAAGGCCTCGTCGAGGTACTGCACGATGAGCATGGACTCGCAGACGGGCTTGCCGTCGTGGATCAGCACGGGTACCTTCTTGTGCACGGGGTTGGATGCGAGGAGCTGGTCGCTCTTGTTGGCGAGGTCCTCCTCCACGTACTCGTAGCCCCTGAGCCCCTTGAGGTGCAGCGCGACGCGCACGCGGTGCACGAACGGGCTCGGCCACGCGCCCAGCAGCCTCAGCTCGTCGCCTCCCCCGGCTCCGGGCGCCATTGGATTAATTCTCGCCGCGCTCGGTCTTCGTGTGCTCCGCGTGGAGATCAATGCGTGGCTGCCTTCGGCTGCGCAGTTGTGCTCTGAGCTAGCTTGTGTGGTGTGGTGGAGGGGCGGCGGTACGTATATAAGATGGTTTCTGTGATCCAGAGACGTGAACGCTCGTCTTTTCTCCGTTGATGTGAAAGTGCTTGTTCTTTCCGGCTTGGCCCGCGAAGTTGGATCGATCTTCCTTCCAGAGCTCGTGGCTCTGTGGTGGTTTCTGTGATCAAGGGGCGCTGTGTTGGAACTTTTCAGATCAAACGTTCTGTTTTTCCTTGGTTCGGAAAAACAGAGATCAGCCCTGTCGCTACTTCTTCCAGAGAAAAGATCGCTCTCTGTCCTTGGCTTGTTTCTTCTTCGTGGTCCAGAGAAACTTCCAGAGACGTGCACGGTAGAAAAACGTTTCTCTTTGTCCGTGGGACCCGCAAGACCCTGTCTTCGATTTGACTGGTGTGGATGGAACAGCACCTCCCGCTGGTTCTATTCACGTAGGACAGCACGATGTAAGCAGCAACTCTGCCTTCCTTTTCTCTTCACGCGTAGCAAGAAACCACAGCACTCCGCTGCCTCGATTCTTCCGGAGAGAACAAACGCTAAACAAAACGAAGCAACCAAGAACACGCGATTTCTTGCGGGAGCAGTGCTCCTCTTTTTGGTCTTTTTATTTCTGCTCTAAACTCTTGACTCTTCGGTTATTACAAGCTGCTAGGACTGGCTTTTTATTTTATACACACACGAATCTCGTACGCACATAGAGACCGCCTCGGACTCAAAACAAAATTAGCAAAATCTAATTAGAAAACTAACACAGATTACCAAAAAACGAGATTAACTCTAACACGCTGGGCAGACGCGGATTAACCTCGTTCAAGTATTGAAAGCGCTGTTTGTTTGGCAAGGGTGAAATGGACGATCATGTCATAATTTAGATATGCAACACCTTGGAATTTGTGGTGAGTTAATTGGAACAGTTGGATCATTCAAACGGGGTTGTACTGTAAGCTTGCTCGGATAATGAATGTAGTAAAATGCGGGAGGATCGGAGATGATACAAAGGAAGTAAGGCCCCATTTGGGTCAAAGGATTTTTTTTATAAGGAAAATAGGTGGAAACGGCAGTCCATAGGGATTATTATAATACATCCTTTGGTTCATAGGAAACACGCAAGGGAATTCTACTAGGATATTCTTCGTATCCCCACGAAAATGGAGGAACATTCTCCTGCTCTCTACCCCGTCAGAGAAGAGAAGGTGAGGTTTTCCTCGAAGATCTCGGTTCTCCACCCTATCCTTTGGAGTTCTAATTAACAACAGATCCACCGTCGCCAAGGACAACTCTCCAAATACAGTAAACCCAATACACTGGAACTAGTACTGTAGCAATCGATTTGATGCATTGTAATTTCGAGTGGACGGTCCGGATGATCCATCTGGCGTTGTTGTACCTCTCACCGCTCCACGCATACGTGATCGTTGATTGATGCCTGCCAAAATACGAATTTTCGAAGCCCGAACAGGAAAATTTTACTAGTTGCCTTTCTAGATTGCACAAAATCGTCCCGTTCGATCCGTTGATGTGAACATGACTTTGACTCTTAGTAGTAGTACAACCGTGCAATCTAAAGGATATCTGCAACGTACAAGGGGTCGGCCTCTGGTCCATGATGTTCCTCGGCCACACATCATTAAAGATTTGAGAGTGAAATTGTTGTCGTCGGAAATTTTCCTGATAGTACCACCGTGTCTCTACGAAGGGTGCTTTTGTGGCATCCTATATGACGTGCCAGTCGATTTTCTAGCAAATCGGCAAAGTCAATGATGGGTAAACATAAACGAAAATTGATCCCGAACGAAGCATCGATGCGAAGCAGTAACAATTAAGAACAATTCTCAAAACAGGGGATATGTGTAACTCAAGAATTGATCAACACGTCGATGCAAAGCAATATCGATCAAAGCCGAATTACAGAGGAAATATTCTATTAGCTATGGCCTATTCCTAAGGTACAGGAAAAGTAGATGCAAAAAGTAAAGTATAGGTTGGTGTGTGCACTTTTGCCCATCAACGGGTATAGACCTTATATAACCGACCTAATGGTAATGGATGTAGATTGTGATTCCTTCTTAGTACTAATAAAAAAGTACTACCAAACATGCATCGCCAGCGATGGTGGCCGGTGGCAATGGGGTTCGCCGGAGGGTGCAGCGCTGGCGTCGGGAGAGAGCCGCCAAGTAGTAACGGGAGTCCGGAGGATGGGAGCATGGGGTTGAGGAGTGCATCGCAGTTGGGGGAGGCAAGAAGAAGGTGTCGTCCAAGCCCAGCGCGGACCGACGTGCTTGGCAACGACGTGCGCAGTGAAGCCCACAGGCACACGCGAGAGGCCGATGAGGAAGTCCGCCACGTGCTTCGTGAGGACGCGCAGGAGGGCGGTGGGCCGCGACCTGACAGCACGCGATCGAAGGAAGGGGCAATTAGGAAGAGGTGGCCAAGCTTTGAGAGCCGTGCCCGCTATGTGGCATAATCTGAGTTGGGCCCTTAGAGCATGCGCAATGTGGGATTGAAAGGGGGTCTCAGAGGAGAGAGAAGAGGATAGAACCAGTACTACACATTGCAACAAAGGGGTTTTAGGGCATGTACAATGGTATAGACAGCTGCTGTCTATAGCAACTATCCATGTCACCTATAGACAACACTAAAGACAGCTCATACAATGAGTTGTGATAATACAGCCGGCTATAGGATTACAGACAACACACAATCTTTATTGCTTTTCTTGGTTTTGGTGCTACAGTAGGCTGCAAGATTATAGACATCAATATTCTCTCTCTTCGTTCTCTTTCATCCACGTCAGCAAAAATCCTATGTGGCAAATGCTATAGACGACTGACATAACCCCATTGTACATGCTCTTAGAGGAGAGAGAAGAGGAACCGGGGCATCCCAAGGTACCAATTCCTGGGAGAGGTTTTTTATTTAGGTGTGGGTCCCACCAATAGATACTAAAGGGATTCGTACATTTGTGACATTTTTTTTGCTAAGTTAGACTCTCTTATATGTATCACCTTAAGACACTAAAGGGTCCATACAGTGTGGATGCTCTTTACGGTGGCATGGTGGTACAACTCGGATTATGCTACGAAACCAATTAGAAAGCGGCACGTAGCTACGTGGGCCCAAGGGAAATTAAATACCTGAACACACCCATCCAATCCTTCACCCAGCCTTCTCTTCCCGCACCGAGCTCAAAGAAAAGGAAAAATGTTCTCTTCGCTCACGATTCCTTGTCTCTGCCAGTGGCTGATCTAAGATTTTTAGGATGGTATTCGGACTTCGGAGTTAGATTATCTAGATATGCCAATACCAATACGTCGATACCAAATCATTTCCCCTAAAAAACACTGATACGACGATACATGTATATATATAATAAAATATAAAAATATAGAAATTAATAATTTTATATGAAAAAATAGACGATATAAAACAATCATAATGGTATGAATTAAATAGCAAATTATAGATATTTCAAAAAACTTTGAGATTTTCTACACACTATGTAGGTTAGTTTATCCCAGCCCAATTCATCTGTAGCACTGGCCCCAATCACCCATCTTAATTCCTCACTTTCCCCAGCCCCCTGTGGTGGCTTTCCTCACGATGGTAAGTTCACTTAAAAAATCTCAGAAAAGAAAATTGAAATTTATTTAAGCAAGCGTAATCAATTCCAATTTTAACAGAAAACAACACATATTCTTTTAACTTGCAAGTAGCAAAGCCGCAATTTGCACCCTACTGCTTCAATTAAACAAAAAAATGTTACCAGCCTAAGTGCCAAGTATGAGCGTCAAATAAGAAATCTGAAGGGGGAGTAAGGAAGGAAGCAAGGTGACCTCGAAGTTGAGGGTGACGCGGGCCTTGTAGGACTGGAGCTTCTCCATGACCTGAGGGACGGCGGCATTCGCCTGCAGGACGAGGCGCTGGGCGTGGAGGATGGAGAAGTAGAGGCCCAGGCGCTCGTGGAGCGCGACGCAGAGGAGCTCACCATCGGGCGCATCCACACGCCTCCACCAGGATCTGGGCATCTGGCTGTTGAGCGTTACGCTGGGGTTCGGGTGCTAGTGCATCAACCTGCGCCACGAAAACATCGAGACGGGGTGAGCTTGCGGCGGAGCGTGGGGAAAAGGGAGAGATGGAAGTAAAGTACCACTTGACGATAGGCATGGTGGCGAGTCGATCGGACGGTGGTGGCTTGCCCGCTCAGAGTAGAGCTGTCGGGGTTGGAGCAGAGCAGCGCACCTCGCCCCTCACCCGGGTCCTCATAGGCTCAAATGCAAAGTAGCAGCGCGCCTCCGCCTCGCCCAGTCGCTCGGACTCTCGGAGCCTCCGAGGATGGGAGCAGGCGAGCAAGTCGCCGCCGCCGCGGTGCAACAACGCAGCGTCCCTCCGCCTTCGGTCCTCGCCTCCTCTCGGTCCTCCCCTTCTCGGCTTCTTCGGTTCTCCCCACGAGTCCGCCGCCGTGCTCACCCGCCGGGCTGCCACCGCCGCTGCAAGCCGCAACCCGCAAGGATGATGATGGAGATTCAGATTGGAGAATTTGATGATGGAGATGGACTGCTGTAACACCCTGGCTATTCGGAAGCCAAGATGTCACCTAATTAAACTAACAATCTGCACAATGAGGAAGAATAAGAAATAGAGTATCAACTAATGGCAGTATCAAAACAACCAAGACATGATGAAGGTATCCTTCCTTCACCATCTAATATATTTATTTCAGTTCATTGCTAATGAAAGTTCACATGTAGTAATAAATCAACATTAATGTGGTCTCAATTCCTTCCTTCACCAATTATAATTTAATTATTACAGTTCATCATTAACGAATGAAAGATAGAACTAAAATTTAATCTTGAACATGAATTGGATGATGTGAACAAGTAGTACGTGTCTACTCCCTCCCAAGTGAGCCAACATCAGGGGTTACCTAAAATAAACAAACAACGCAAGAGTGAGTCCACGACTCGGCAAATCTGATGAAAGAGACAGAACACATATACAAACAGGACATCACCATTTAAGAATGCGAACATTGCATCGAATGAGCACTTAAGAAAAACATGAAATGAATGAATGTAATCAAGGATGGACTGCACACATGCTTATACCGGTATAGCTAGTGACACACCCGTCGGTGTTCACTTAAGCCGAAGAACGTTTCATACAGGTGTCCAATCTGCCCATATTGGAATTGATGGGTCTTACGTGCCCATACTGGAATTGATGGGTCTTTCTATCCACCCGTGGACAGGACCATAATCAGAACACCCCACTCCGCATGAGCCTAGAATGCTACAAGACTTACACTAACTAGAACAATCTATAAATTTTCATGAGCTTCCTTTGTAATAACAACAAAATCGTGGTAACAACAGATAACCATGGCATTTATTAACAATTCTATAATCCAAATCTTTCATGCAAATAAGATAACCATACGATTGTAGACAGTTAACTTCCGTCACATAACCAAGAGTAATCCAACCATCAACATCAAAACATCCATATATAGTCACCACACGCTTATTTATTCTTAAGTGACGCTAATTAGCAATTGCATAAATAGTGTGAGGTAGTGCGTGCTTTCCAAAGTCTACTCCTCCCATGCATGACGTTCTTGCTGTTGTACCTATAACAAGACAAAGCAAGGGTGAGCCAAACGACTCAAAGAAGTACCAACAAGGTTGCATAATCATAAAGACATGACAGCATAAACAACTTTAATCAACTTCATTCATGGCATTTCAAATATTAGAAATTTAATGATCATGCTATGCACTCTTTGTTCTTTATCTCTTTACGCATTTTACCGTGTAATGCGGGTATTCATCCGTCGATGAGTACCCTTGCTCGTGCCCTTTGGCACAGGGACCAAGAGCCTATACATCACATGTATAGGGACCTTTGCCGTCATCACAATGACGGGGACCTCAGATCCATTGCCCACATTCCATGAATATGGGGACCTCAAGCTGTCATTACATGACAGGGACCTCAACAATATACTCTTGATCACCACGTGACCAAGTCTCAATATGCACAAACATGCACAAGTACTACCACATCATACTTTCAATAACATAAATCAATATGCATCAGAGTATGTAAACAATAGCATCATGAAGGAACCTCAGGTAAAACTTGCAAACATCAACACAACTAGAATCATCTCCACAACACAATCACATGGCAATGATGAACAACACACCATTCAATTATGACATGCAACCAATTCTACACATAAACCGAATACTTGCCTCAACCGCGAGAACGGCGGACGTGAAGTGGGTGCTGCCCTTGGGACCTCGCTGCCACCTGGACAAGAATAAAACCCCAAACTAAGACTAGCTTACTGGACCAAATCCATACTTAACATCACAATCGAAATCGCTAACTTTTTAACATTTTCAACTTTTCTAATTTCTAGCGATAGGTCACTGCAAACAGCATACTTCAAAATTCATAACTTCCTGCTCAGGGTCCAAATGAGATGATCTTGGACTTTCTGAAAAGATAATTGAGTTGCCTAAATAAACCTAGTTGGGGTGACCCTCTGATTCGGCCATCTTCTACCCCTACCAATCCCTTTAATCAGAGCAGCTCAACAGCATTCAGTTTCTGGACAGAAATAAAGAAAATAGCATAACTTTCTCTACGTTCATCCAAATTTAGTGATCTTTAGTTTTCCTGAAAGCTAAGAGGATTAGCCTCATTTTCGTTATGGTGAGACCCTCTGGAAACTCCTCTAACCATGTGTTTAGGTCAGGTTAATTAGCCTCTGCCCAATCAGTCACCCACCAGAAACCTACTAACACTAGAAAATCATAACTTTGGCTACCGAAGTCCAAACGACTTGATTCTTGTCGGCAATGAAAGGTAACTACGATATCTACAACTTTCTAGGAGACACCCAGACCCAAATCTGACCATATCCTAATAAAAAACAACGATCTTCACTGCTGCAAAATACCGACGAACTGGCACCCGAAAATAAAACAACTAGAAAAAGACCTAAAACGACAAACCACGGGTTACCCTTGCCGAAACGAGGAGAGCACACAGCGGTGATGAAGATCTCCACAATTCCGCTGCGGATCCCTTCTTCTCCCTCTTCTTCTCTTCTCTTCTTCCTCTCCTTCTTCCCCTTCTCTTCTTTTCTCCTTCCCTTCTTTCTTGACCGGCTGCAAGGGGATCCTTCTCCTCCTTGGCCAGCAACAATGGGGGTGGTGTGGGAGGTGGAGAGGTGGGGAGGAGGTGGAGAGGTGGGGAGGTGGGGAGGAGAGGAGTGGCGGCCGAAAAGGAGTGGGGAGGAAAGGGGGAAGGGGTTCGGCTAGGGTTGGTGGGAGGAGCCCCTGGCGGCCACCCCACATGGGCCTTGGCCCAGCCCAAGTTGCCGCAAGATGCGATTTTCCCCTCTAAAACTGCAGACTGGCTCCCAACCCAAAAGTCCCTCCCGCGCTCGCTTGATCCTTCCCGAATAATCGATCTCTCCGAAACCAAAATTTAATCTTCCTCGATTCAAAACTTAACTCACTTTCGGGTATTACATTCTACCCCTTAACGAGATTCGACCCGAATCTACACGTCTCGAGCACAAGAGAAACCGAGGTGAACACTTAACAAACAATGGATACACACCAAGTGAATAATTCGGATAAATCTCGCGCATGCGAGATTCCAATTCCATGTAGCTTCCCGCTCGATCTGCTGTGACCAAAGTACCTTAACATACTTCAAGGTCTTGTTCCTTAGTGCCTTCTCGACTTTTCCAATATTCTTACTGGCTTGGACTCGAAGGACAGATCTTGTTCAATGGTTAAAGGTTCCAATGAAATGTGATGTTCTGGATCTCGCAAGTACTTCCTCAACATGGATACATGAAACACGTTGTGCACACCCCTCATGGACTCCGGGAGGTCCAGGCGGTATGCCAACTTCCCAATCCGGGCCAGGATGGCGAATGGACCAATGTACCTCGGGCTAAGCTTCCCTTTGGTACCAAATCTTACCACTCCTTTTGTGGGTGACACCCTCAAGAGTACCTGGTCACCCACTTCAAATTCTAAGTCCCGTCTCCTTACATCTGCATAGCTTTTCTGTCTGCTCTGAGCCGCTAATAAGTTCTGCCTCACCAAGGCCACTCGTTCCACCGTCTTTTGTACCCAATCTGGGCCCAGAACTGCCTTCTCACCCACAGCTTCCCAGCAAAGGGGTGATCTACACTTACGTCCATACAAAACCTCAAACGGAGCGGCCTTTATGCTGGAGTGATAACTGTTATTATAAGCAAATTCTGCCAAAGGCAACTGATCTTCCCAGCTACCCTTCCAAGATAGGACACGTGTTCTCAACATATCCTCCAAGGTCCGAATAGTGCGCTCTGTTTGTCCATCCATCTCGAGGATGAAAAGCGGTACTCAAACGGAGTTGTGTGCCCAAAGCATTCTGCAAACTCTCCCAAAACTTGGATACAAACTTAGCATCCCTGTCAGAAATGATGGTTTTTGGCACTCCATGCAATCTCACAATCTCACGTACATAGATAGGGGCCAAATCACTAGCTGAGTTCGTCGAACGGACAGGAATAAAATGTGCAGACTTGCTGAATCGGTCCACTATAACCCAAATTGCATCCTTACCTCGCAAGCGGCGAGGCAACAGAACAACAAAATCCATAGAGATATCATCCCATGGCCATTGGGGTACCTCCAAAGGTTGTAATAATCCGCGGACGTTTATGTTCAGCCTTTACCACGACAAACACCACAAGAAGCTACATAATTGGCAATATCCACCTTCATTCTTTTCCACCGTAAATTCCGCTTCAAATCACGGTACATCTTCGTCTCCCTGGATGAACAAGATACGAGTGCGATGTGCCTCCTTTAAAATGTCATCCTTAACTCCTCGCTTCGTGGCACATAATCGTCCCTTGAATCGCAATGCTCCAAACCCATCCAAACTGAAATTCCTTCCTTTCCCGTGTCCAAACGCTTCGACCCTCTGCAAAAATGGGTCATTTTGTTTGTGCTTCTTGTACTCATTGTGGAATGGTGACCCCAAAATCAGCTGCGTCTCGGTATGAGCAGTCCCTGCATAGCAATACGATATCTCCATGCGGTCAAAATCCGCAATAAGACAATCCAAAGTAGCCGGTGCCGCCTTGCGACTAAGAGCATCAGCCACCACGTTAGCTTTGCCAGATGATATCAATTGTGAGATCATAATCTTTGATCGCTCTAACCATCTTCGCTGTCTTAGATTCAAATCCCTCTGTGTAAAAATGTACTTAAGACTCTTGTGATCAGTAAAGATATCACAAGATTCGCCATAAAGATAATGCCTCCAAAGCTTCAAGGCGAACACTACTGCAGCCAATTCTAAATCATGAGTTGGATAATTCGCTCATGCTTCTTCACTGTCTAGACGCATAAGCGTAACCTTCCCATCCTCGCATGAGCACACAACCCAAACCAACTCGGGATGCATCGAGTACACGTGAATCGCTTCCTGTGCTCGGGAATAGTAAGAACCGGAGCGCCACCAACTTTTCCTTCAAAGTCCAAATCGCTCCACAATCATCGCCCCACAAAACTTCACATCTTTCGAGTGAGCCGGACAACGGCTTTGCAATGATGGAGAAATCTTGCACAAAACGCCGTAATAGCACGCCATACCAGAAAACTTCTCACTTCCTTGACATTGGTCGGTCTTGCCCATTCAACCATCGTGGAAATTTTCCTGGATCGATGATATACCTTTATCATTGATAATATGCCCCAAAAATCCCACTTGGACATCCGAACTCGCACTTTTTGAACTTGGCATAGAACCTATTTTCTCTTAGTGTTTCCAACACCAACCTCAGATGACGCTCATGATCCACTTCAGTCTTTGAATAGATCAAAATATCATCAATAAAAACTACGACAAAATCATCCAGGTACTCATGCAGTATCCTGTTCATAGTTTCCATAAAAACAGCAGGGGCATTTGTTAGTCCAAAAGACATAACTTTGAACTCAAAGTGCCCATACCTTGTGGAGAACGCCGTTTTCTCAATATCCTCCTCTCGGACCGAATTTGGTTGTAACTTTGATCAAGATCTATCTTTGAAAACACCTTTGCCCTCTCAACCGATCAAATAAGTCTTCAATGCGAGGCAAAGGATATTTATTCTTGATGGTCACCGTTAAGAGCACGATAATCGATACACATACGCCAACTACCATCCTTCTTCTTGGTAAACAATACCGAGCTCCCACGGAGACACACTAGGTCGAATAAGATCTTTCGCTTTTAGATCATCCAACTGCTTATTTAATTCCTCCCGGAATGGACGCGCAGACAGTGCGGGTCATGGAAACCGGTTGAGCACCGGTATCAAATCAATCCAAACTCCACGGGACGGGAGGGGCATCCCCGCAACTCTGCTGGAAAAACATCTAAGAACTCCCGAACCACCGGAACTAACTCAAGCCAAAGAAGAACTTGGCTTCCCAATTAGAGACAAAAGAAATCCACTCTTCGCAATTCGCTCACGGAAACAGACTAGCCAACACGCAAAGGGAGTAGGAAGGGCACCACCTGAAAAACCACCTCATGACCGGAAGGTGCAGTGAGTTATTGTCTTCCAAAAGCATGATATAATCGCTCGAAAACTATGCAACCAGTCCATACCCAAAATAACATCAAATGGCTCCATTTTCGGGACCATTAAATTAGCAATGAAATCTTCCCCATCCAATGAGATCACACAACCGGATGATGTGGAGCTAGCAAGAATTCCACCAGAGAATTGACTACAATCGATCGAGATAAAGATCGCATACTCAAATTGGCCCGACTAGCAAACTCTAAAGATACAAAAGAGAAAGTAGCTCTGAATCAAAAGAACATAAGCCTCCATCGAGTCCACTAAGAGCGCACTGTCACCACATCAGACGACTGCCGACTCTGCCGTCGGCATGGCATAGGAAATCGCCGCTCACTCGCTGTGCGGTAGGAACTCGACACCACGAGAAGGGGCGCGGCAATCGCAGAGGTGCCAAGGCACTGGGACAGAAACGGTCTTGAAGGCACCGGTGGCCAAAGTACCCGCGGCATCCTCCGTGATGCTGAAAATAGGCGGAGGTGACCCCAAGACCGAGTAGGTGTGGTCGCTAACATCCGAATCGACCCTCGCGAAGACGCCGCCGCTCGTGTGCGACATCGGTTACGGTTCCCATTTGATAATACCGCGGGATTCCGCCGACAAACCAATGCCTTGTGGCCCTCCCGACCACAAGTGGCGACAAGATCTGACCAAGAACACTCGACGCCCGATGCTCATTGCCACACTTGAAACATTTCATACCCCGCTCGAAGGCGGCGCAACCTAGGCCCACTCACTGCGATCCGAAGTAAAGATGACGTGGCCTTGTGGTTCTGGACTTGAAGGAATTCTGCGCCCTTGAACTTCTTGGAAACCGGCTTCGAGATGACCCACTTCCTCCTCCAAAATTCTTCTTCCGCCGCCACTAGCTCCATCCTCGAACCATGGTACCTCCTGCACTGTAGATCCTCCCAAGCCGCATCTCTAGCTCCATGCCCCTGGCTTGCTCTACCAGGGAGCTAAAATCACGCAATTCTAGCGCTCCCAAAACCTGACGGAACTCCTGCCTGAGCCCCCTACGAAACCTCTTAGCCTTTTCTGCCTCATCTGTTGCCACTGCCGGTACAAAGCGGATCAGGTTGTTAAAACCCGCTTCATACTCCGACACTGACATCTTACCCTGCTTGTAGCTCTGCAACGAGACTTCCATCCTCTCCACAAAAGATGCTGGATAAAACCTCCTCCGAAACTGTTCCACAAACACTTCCCATGTAACAGGGCCATGAGCAGCCGTCCTAGCTGTCAAGACTCCCTCCCACCAGATGTCCGCTTGCCCCTTAAGCTGAAATGCCACAAACTGCGCCCTCAACTCAGACGACATCCCCAAAGCACCAAAGTGCCTCTCCATGTGACGCAGCCAGTTGGCCGCATCCACTGGAGTGCCCAAACCATCAAAAGTGTCAAGGCGCAGAGCGTTCCACTGATGCGATCCATAGTAATCGCCATGGTACTACTGCGGGGCCACCATTGGGTCAAGAACCGAACATTGGAGGAGCTCGATCCCGAGAGCTGCTGATGCAACCTCTTCCTCTGACCTCGCAGGACTTGCTTCACCACCACCGACTCAACTGGCGGGGCATTGCTCGCCTCGCCGGCACCCCGCCGCCACGACCACGACCTCGCCTCTTGCCATCAAAGAACACTACAACCAAACTAACCACGATGAGCCAAAAGAATAACTAGAACAGAAACTCAAGAATAAACATACAATGACAATAGCGTAGTGCAATGCAAAAGAAAACCCAATCCCACCTACTGTGCTTAGTGTGTCAAAATTAATATTTCGATGCCCGCGGACCTACAGCCCGCTCTGATACCAACTGTAACACCCCAGCTCCGCATGAGCCTAGAATGCTACAAGACTTACACTAACTAGAACAATCTATAAATTTTCGACAGAGCTTCCTTTGTAATAACAACAAAATCGTGGTAACAACAGATAACCATGGCATTTATTAACAATTCTATAATCCAAATCTTTCATGCAAATAAGATAACCATACGATTGTAAACAGTTAACTTCCGTCACATAACCAAGAGTAATCCAACCATCAACATCAAAAACATCCATATATAGTCACCACACAGTTATTTATTCTTAAGTGACGCTAATTAGCAATTGCATAAATAGTGTGAGGTAGTGCGTGCTTTCCAAAGTCTACTCCTCCCATGCATGACGTTCTTGCTGTTGTACCTATAACAAGACAAAGCAAGGGTGAGCCAAACGACTCAAAAGTACCAACAAGGTTGCATAATCATAAAGACATGACAAAGATAAACAACTTTAATCAACTTCATTCATGGCATTTCAAATATTAGAAATTTAATGATCATGCTATGCACTCTTTGTTCTTTATCTCTTTACGCATTTTACGGTAATGCGGGTATTCATCCGTCGATGAGTACCCTTGCTCGTGCCCTTTGGCACAGGGACCAAGAGCCTATACATCACATGTATAGGGACCTTTGCCCGTCATCACAATGACGGGACCTCTGTATCCATTGCCCACATTCCATGAATATGGGGACCTCAAGCTGTCATTACATGACAGGGACCTCAACAATATACTCTTGATCACCACGTGACCAAGTCTCAATATGCACAAACATGCACAAGTACTACCACATCATACTTTCAATAACATAAATCAATATGCATCGAGTATGTAAACAATAGCATCATGAAGGAACCTCGGTAAAACTTGCAAACATCAACACAACTAGAATCATCTCCACAACACAATCACATGGCAATGATGAACAACACACCATTCAATTATGACATGCAACCAATTCTACACATAAACCCGAATACTTGCCTCAACCGCGAGAACGGCGGACGTGAAGTGGGTGCTGCCCTTGGGACCTCGCTGCCACCTGGACAAGAATAAAACCCCAAACTAAGACTAGCTTACTGGACCAAATCCATACTTAACATCACAATCGAAATCGCTAACTTTTTAACATTTTCAACTTTTCTAATTTCTAGCGATAGGTCACTGCAAACAGCATACTTCAAAAATTCATAACTTCCTGCTCAGGGGTCCAAATGAGATGATCTTGGACTTTCTGAAAAGATAATTGAGTTGCCTAAATAAACCTAGTTGGGGTGACCTCTGATTCGGCCATCTTCTACCCCTACCAATCCCTTTAATCAGAGCAGCTCAACAGCATTCAGTTTCTGGACAGAAATAAAGAAAATAGCATAACTTTCTCTACGTTCATCCAAATTTAGTGATCTTTAGTTTTCCTGAAAGCTAAGAGGATTAGCCTCATTTTTCGTTATGGTGAGACCCTCTGGAAACTCCTCTAACCATGTGTTTAGGTCAGGTTAATTAGCCTCTGCCCAATCAGTCACCCACCAGAAACCTACTAACACTAGAAAAATCATAACTTTGGCTACCGAAGTCCAAACGACTTGATTCTTGTCGACAATGAAAGGTAACTACGATATCTACAACTTTCTAGGAGACACCCAGACCCAAATCTGACCATATCCTAATAAAAAACAACGATCTTCACTGCTGCAAAATACCGACGAACTGGCACCCGAAAATAAAACAACTAGAAAAAGACCTAAACGACAAACCACGGGTTACCCTTGCCGAAACGAGGAGAGCACACAGCGGTGATGAAGATCTCCACAATTCCGCTGCGGATCCCTTCTTCTCCTCTCTTCTTCTCTTCTCTTCTTCCTCTCCTTCTTCCCCTTCTCTTCTTTTCTCCTTCCCTTCTTTCTTGACCGGCTGCAAGGGGATCCTTCTCCTCCTTGGCCAGCAACAATGGGGGTGGTGTGGGAGGTGGAGAGGTGGGGGGGAGGTGGAGAGGTGGGGAGGTGGGGAGGAGAGGAGTGGCGGCCGAAAAGGAGTGGGGGAGGAAAGGGGGAAGGGGTTCGGCTAGGGTTGGTGGGAGGAGCCCCCTTGGCCGGCCACCCCACATGGGCCTTGGCCCAGCCCAAGTTGCCGCGAAGATGCGATTTTCCCCTCTAAAACTGCAGCACTGGCTCCCAACCCAAAAAGTCCCTCCCGGCGTTCTGTTTGATCCTTCCCCGAATAATCGATCTCTCCCGAAACCAAAATTTAATCTTCCTCGATTCAAAACTTAACTCACTTTCGGGGTATTACAATAACAATGTCCAAAACCGCCCACATTGGAATGGTGGGACTTACTCTCCACTCCCGTGGATAAAACATGAATGAGGATGCATGAACTGAAGTATGAACTATGAAAGACATCATATATATACTCATGTATATAACACATAAGAAAAGGACATAATCTTTGAATATTCTCATGGATATCAGAAAAACACAATTCAGTCATCAAGCATGCATCATACTCCAAGCATATGAACAACAAGGTACTTGCCTTCCGCGTTGCGACGCGTTAGCAGGCAACGAAGGTGCTCCCAAACCCGTAGCCTCGCCGCCTAAACAATTCAATAAACGAAATAAGAACCACATGGAACGCAACACGACTTAATACTCTACAATACTCTCTTGAATACCCAAGCAATAGCCGTAATCCCAAATCTGAAAAAGACAAACGACTCTGAATCGGATCTGGACAGCAGCACGGTATTGGCCATAACTATTTACCTGGGACTCGAAACGAGATGAACCCAGCTCCTACATAAACTTAACGATCATACCTACAACACTCTAGTTGATGAGGTAACCCAAATCGGCCAAATTATTATACTAACAGGTAAGTGAAATAGTAGTACAGAATCTGTCCGAACAGTTAAGAAAGCAAGATTAAAACATCCATAACTTTTAATCTAAAACTACGAATTGAGCGTTATTTAACAATCTGAAAAGGTTATGAAATTATCTACATTAACCTAGTTGGGATGAAACCCTTATTCGTCTATTAACATACACCTATTTTAAAAGACAACTTAAAAGGTAATTCTCGTTAGAATTCTGGACAACAGATATTAAATCTATCATAACTTTTGACTCGTTCGTCGGATTTTAGTGTTCCTGGCGGCCACCGAAAGCTAAGAACAAGACCTACAAAACTCCAGGAGATAAACATCTCAAATTCGGCCTCTAAAATACCGAAACAGACCACGCAACATACTGGACAGATTGTTATCTACAGCAGACCCACATTGAACCAAGCAATTCTATTCGTTTCCTCTCCAACGACCAAACCACCAACCACAACCGAGACACATTACCCTTGGAGCACCCAGGAGCACGACGATCGAACCGTGGTGAAGATCCCCGGCCGCCTTGATCTGAACCCTTGCGAAACACCACCAAAACGACGCGGGAGGCCGGCAACGAGGGCTCTACACCGAGGGAAAGCTCCGGGAGAAGGGGCGCGACTCCGGGACCTTGGGGCAGCACCAATGGGGGAGGAGGAGGGGCGGCACCCTGCTGGTTTTGGCGCACAAGATGGAGGGGGAGAGGTGGAAGTGGCGGCTGCCCAAAAGGGGGAGAGGTGGAAGGGTTGGGGGCTAGGGTTTCAGCCCCCCCCCTAAAGGCCCCTATGGCCGGCCCCTTGATGGGCTTGGGCCCCACGGCTGCCCCCCTTGGGCTCCAAAACAGCCCCCCTTGTCCCACAAGGCCTCCTTTTGGGCTTGTTGGCCAAAGGCCCAGGCCCAAATCCAGAAGAAACAACGAACGCTGAAACTGCGAAATTTTAAATTCAAATTTTGAACCGAAAACTTCCTAATCGAATACGAGGTATTACAACTGCTGTGGCTGCGGTGCTACCCCTGCTGGTTGCAGTGTGAGAGATGGAGATTTAGCCATTTAGGGTTTGAGTCCCGAGTTTGACGAAATGGGATCAGCAATCGACAGCTTGGGCCTTGGGAGTTGGGTGGGTTTGTGACTCCGGTGTGTATTGATTGGGCTAGGCTCGGCTGTGAGAATGCGAGGCGCGAGCGTTGAGCACGAGACGACGAGTGTGAGGTGCGAGACTGAGGTCGTTAGATGCTAATTCAACACAACTTCAAGTATATACATGTATTATACCCTATATATTGATTTTTTGACAAAAAATTTTGGGTGTTCAGCTGAACACCCATGACCTTAGGTGGGTCCACCCCTGGTCTCTCCAGACTTCCACCATTGCCCTTCGTCTTCCCTATAGCAGTGAACAACTCAACAAGACGATGACGAGACCATCTTTGCCACCTCCCCACCCTTTCCCTCCCTTCTTCAGCGCAGCCAGCAACCGACTCCGGCAAGCGGCAAGCAGGATGCGAACAGCAGGGGAAATAAACTAGTTTTCAAAATTTTCACTGATTGTGTGTTTGTATCGTGTTTTTTTTTGTGAATGGATTGTTTGAGATGTATTGCCTTGTTCAAGGAAAAAATGAACCAGTGCTATGTTATGTTCCCACAAGTAATGTGTGCACACAAGGTGTTTGTATCTTTGCCTCACAGAACTTTGTGTAAAAAAACAGTTCAATGCGACCCGAAGGCAGAAGCATGATGTAATCCACATGTTATAATGAAATCTAAAGACACACTTCGTACATAAAATACTGAAACCAACAAAAGTATTGCCATTTTCCATTCTACCCTAAAACCAACAGAAGTATTGCCATTTTCCATTATATCCTGAAACCAACAAAAAAATATTTATCTTTCTATTCAGATAGCACAACCTGCAGAATGAGGCAAACATGACATATCTTGAAAGTTTAGAACAGACAGAAGAATAACTTGGAAATTTTTACTTACTTTAAGCAACAACATCATAATCTTGTTTACGACACCTGATTCTAAGATGGTTGTTGTTGACCTCGAGCACCACAATCATTTTGCTTTTCTTAACACCAATTTGAGACTCAGTATCGATAGGCTGCATGTTTTCTTTCTTGGATGAAACATGTGTGGCTTATGGAGCATTATTTTCTTTTTCTTTTCTTGCTTTCAAACTGATACCTGATTCTAGCATCAGTTAAACCCTTCAATCTGACATGTGGTGGATCATACACCTCAATCCCTTCACTTGATTAGTTAGTTGTGATGCATGCAGTATTGCTGATATTGCATTCCAATTCATTCTCCAGTAAGATTATTGCCTCCTTTAACTTATTTCTGTAGGACCGTAATGGCGACTAGAGGGAGGTGTGAATAGGAGCACTGTCTCTTTTTCATCTTGATCGAATTCAACACTATTTTCACTCCAATAGCTACGAGAGCTATGAAGATCAATGTATAAGTATAGCGAAAGACTCATATTGAATCCAATCAAAACCCCAAAGAAAAAGACCAAAATCACAGAAGCTCAAAACCGAAAGAGAAGGGCGGTCATACCTCTCAAATGGGTAGTCTGACCTTTGGCCTAGCGTGATGAACAGTAAAATCAGCCCGAACGCAAAATCAAAAATCGGTCTATCTTTCGATCCACAACTCCAAACTTTACAAAACTTAAAACAAACCTTCTCTAGGAAGTCAGAAACCTATTTCAATCAAGGATTGTGAAGATCATTGCCAAAGTTCTGACATTTTTCTGATTGAGTGAAGATTGTTTCAAAACTAAGTCAAAACCAAAATATGATCAAAAACTTGCTCGTGGGTAAAAGATGATCCTAGATGTATTCCCACATGTCACAGCAAGCAAGATCCAAACCAGAAACCAAAGGAAAACCAATGATTCAAAGAAAGCCCCAAAATCACAGAAGAGAAAGCAAGAACAAGAAGAGACTCGCCTAGAGAAATATTGCTTAGATTAATATCAGATTGATGTTGGTTTACAGTCACTCCATCCTGGAGGACAAAAACTCAACACTTGAGAACACAATCAATCCAACTCTCTAGAACCCTAACCTCTCCACTTTCCTCTTCCTAAACTACAAACTAGGATTTCTCAAATGCCAGGGTTGAGATTTACACAGCCAGCACCCTCCCTTATTTATAGTGGTAGCTAGCTTCTAGAGAAAGACGTCTAAATGGGCATCCGTTAAGCCCTCACACAAACGGGTTTAACTTACGTACGCATATCAAAGCACCGTCTTCAACTACTCTTGACCTAAACCACTTCTCCTTGCACCGTCTTGCACCGCGGTTTAGCCAAAAGTAATCCGTCGCACCGAACTGCCTGCTTGACCATCCTTGTCCATTTAGCGTCAAGCTTGAGTCCAACCATTTCACCCGGCATCCACGATCGTTCTACCTTGGTTCTCCTAACCAAGTTCCGATCCTCCTCACCGTTAACCATAGTTGACCACCAAGCGACCTGCACAAGAATAGACCAAGAAATCGATTGCGGGAACAAGTTATTCGCAACTTGACCCACGTTAGTCAAAACACATATCATGCAAAACAGCACCCCGGACCATTGTCCACAACCAATGTCTAGGACCCCTGTCCATGACCAGTGTCCATGACCACTGTCTACGACCAGTGTCCAGGACCACTGTCCACGTCCACTGTCCTAGTCGAAAAGGGCTACGACCACTTGCTACTCGTAGCTACAGCACTCGGAGCTACAGTACTCGAAACTTTCGACCACCCGATACTCGTAGTTGCAGAACTCGAAGATTTCAACCACTTTGCACTCGTAGCTACAATACTCGATGAACAATACTTGTAACTACAGTACTCGAAGCTTTCAAACATTCGACAACTCGGTACAAAGCTGTGGTCAAACCGATATACCTGAACTCTGCAGAAAATGAGTGATTCGATAAACCCTCAACACCATTGTAAATTGTATCATCATCCTAAGATCATGAGCATATCCACAATCTCTCGCAATCTGAGTCCCTTGGGGTGTTAATGAAGCCTTGTCGAAAATAATATGTCCTAAGTGATTTAGCTCACTTGCACACAGGGCACGAGTAGAAGCCTTGCCATTTGATTGTTCAAGAGAGGAAAAAATTGCCCTTTCTCTAGCATATTTAGTCCATCGCTGCAATATGTAGCAATCTGGTATGCTCTTGTCGGGACCCAAAAATGTAATTCTGGACCCTCTGTGTATAATATACTAGTCTAGAATCACGCTAGTGCACACAGTGTCTACAATGATGAATATCAATCCACACAAGTGATTAATAGCATAAATGAGTAATTTGAATAACAAATAATAGTTTTGACCTTATAGTCGAGTTTACATTTATTAAGCCACACAGGGCTAACAATAAAGAAATCAGCAGCGGAACAAAATAAACTTCAGCATAGATCCCATCAATTCACCACAGGCAACTGATTGGGATCCAGACCCTAATGATCAGCAACCTTCGTTGAACTCCTCCTCGAAAGCACGCGAAGACTCCTCCTCTTCTGTAGATTTGTTTGCAGAGCAAACATGAGTACACAGCCGAACTCGCAAGGCATACCACATAATGCAATTTATAGATCCAGGCTTATTCCAAAGGAAATGGCTTCTGTGGTTATTTTGTAGAAATGCAATATTTGCAATTGAATACAATAATAGATTGGAAGCATAATTCAAAACAAATAGACAATAATAATTTAACAGTTGTTTTCATAAAGAACACAAAGCTAATCAGTTTAATTCACACAACCACATGACTTAGATCACATATCTGTCCCTTCCCAAAGTTTCATGAAAATCTACCCCTCGTGTGAAATCCCTAAGCATGTCCATGACCGCGGACATGGCTATTCGAATAGATTGATTAAACACTCTGCAAAGGTTGTACACTTTACCCACACGATACGATCAGTGCAGCTAGCACTAATCATAACAAAACGTTTTAGAAACTTCATCTCAAGCATTGACACTCTCAGTGTGCTTAACCGTTATACCAAAATCCAACACAGTTCATTGGCATAACATGTGGGTACCCCAGGTATTGGATACATTCCAAGTTAAAGCATTACACCCGAAAGTATAATTATTATTAACAAGGAATGAACGCAACACCAAGTCCCCGGTTGTGTGTCATAGATTAATTCCCAAGATCAAAGATTAATGCACACACATCCTATTACAACATTATACATAGTCATACAAGGTGTACAGATAACATTAAGGTTTACAACACTAGTATTCAGTATAACAGAAACAAGTGGCCAGCAGCCACTAAATAAAAGTTTTGCAGTGGAAACAAATATAAATAGCAAAAGAACCACAAAGTGTGCCCCATCACCCGCAGGCAACTCAGTGGATGTAGAAATAGCGCCGCTCGTTAGCGTCACCTTGATCGGCGCTAACGGGTAGTTCATACACATAACCATCCTCACCTGCAACAAATGGTGAAAGCACTTGAGTACAAAAGGTACTCACAAGACTTACACAAAACTACTAAAAGAAAGTGTTTAGTAGAACTTATCCAAAGGAATAGAATTTGTACATGCTTAAGGCTGACAACAGGAAGGTTATAATGGTATTAGTTTTTGCATAAAGCAACACCTCTTAATCCTACACTTACTATTTTCTATAAAGGCCATTTTATAAACAAGTTTGGACTAAAACAATGAGTAAAAACAGAATTTAACTACAACAAAACAATGTCAAAGTGGCTGCCCACTTTGACAAAACAACAAGCATGAATCACTCAGTTCATACCATACATTCCTAAGAATAACTATACTTTGTTGTTCATCAAAACGAGTGTTGTCTGTAACCGTGGACACGGTTATTCGAATAGTTTTCACCCTACAGGGGTGTACATCTTTACCCATACGACCTGATTAGCTCGTAAGCCACCAGATAATAGCACACTTCCTTTGGTATGCCGACCAGGGAAATCAAGACCTAGTATTTTTTCAGCAAGAACACCTTATTGAGTTGAATCACCCATGCGAGACCTGATCCCGCTTAGTATAAGTTTCTGATAGAACTTGCTAAGCGGGGCACGCAAGTTGTGCCGGGAATGCCGACCCAATTGACAAAAATTAAAATGACAGAAAGTAGAATTGTGCTCCCCTGCACATATAGAATTGCAATCGGAGCCCTAAGAACATATATGCGATGGAACACATATATGTCCTCACACCACCAGTTTTCCAACTCAATAATATCTTCCCCTTACTTAACCAAGCAGCGCCCATACACAGCGTGTGGAACTACATAAGGTACTCAAATTGACAGGTCAAAGTTTGGTCCTTAACGATCCAGACAGGACTACCACATGCCCAAATCTTGTGCACGAAGGCACAATCACTAGCAACCACTTGTCTAGATCAAACCAAATTGAACAAAGAAACCAAGGTTATAAATCAAAAAGTGTTTCCCAGGTCTGAAAAAATAAGCTTGTCAAACAACTAATGTTCTACTAACTTGCATGGCTAAGCAAAAATCTAAAGACCAAGTATTACAACACAAGATTACTACCTTAAGCTCAAGTGTACGAACAAATTAAAGGTAAGCCACAAATGTTGGGATATAGCTAACTAAACTCACAAATTATTGATACGTCAAAATAGCATGCACACAGTTATCACTGCATTTCAAAACACTAAAGTATCAAAACTGAGATCAACATAGTGCAAGAGGATGCTTGCCTTGGTAGTAAACCACTTATTCAGGTCCTCGGAAATAAACCACTTGTTCAGATTCTGGAACCTCAGGAATACTTTCACTCATGTCGGGAAAACCAGAATCTAATGAAAAAGAGCAATAACAAATGAACATCGAGAAAATACCAGAATGCTTAAAAGATGCATGCTCATAGTTACAAGTGATTTAAATAACAAAATACTTATATTTGAAACTATTTTCAATAAAGTAAGTAACCCAGATTTATCAAATACTAGCACTAACCGACAAGGATTAAAGACTAACTACAACTACGGCTCTGGTTGGAAAATTCGACAATAGAGCAATACTTACCGAGAGCTTTATTGGCAAAATGCTAGGGCTGTGATCCAAGGCGGTGCTAGCTAAAGATCAAAATGGATTCACAATAGTGCAATGAACCTAAAGATGGTCGGAACATCGCTGGAGTTTGACCGGAGTGGCGGCGCGACAAGAAAAACAGTGAAGGTTCAAAATATGGTAAAAGTGGCTATGCCGATTTGAACGCGCAAAGTGCAAAAAGACTTTTGCTTAAGCTAATAGGGTATCTAAAGATCCTACCTGAGCTGAGATGGTGGTCAGAGAAGCTCTAGAGCTCGCCGACGATGAGAAAGACCAAAACAACAATATAGAGAACCACGGCGACAAGATGATCTGAGCAAGGAATCAAAGAGTGAGTGATCAAGTTAGGTCATTTAGGCCCATAAGAAGCTCATAGTGGAAAGAATTGAGAAATGGCTCACCCTGCAGGAGTCGGGGACGATAGGGGTGATTTCGGCAAGAAAAAGGGAAACTTCAAAATCCAACAAACCTGTTGAATCAAAGATGAAATTAATTGAGGAGTTTTCTTAGCATATCCTAGAACATGCTATGACGCACAAAAGATACGTAGGAGCTCATCGGAGCAAAGAAATCCACGGCGGTGATACTCCGGGTGCGCTCTGGACAATCCAAAGATAAGCTCACGTTCTCAATCTACAAGCAATGCCAAAAGCTTCCATTAACAGGATGAACAAGGCATTAAGAGATGAACAAAAGCATAAGAAGAGAGGATACACCGGAGAGAACTCGGAAGAAAATCACTACAGTAACAATTTGGCTGAGAGTGAAAATGATGGTTTTTATAGCCATTTCGCCGGAGAGAATGAGGACGCTCGCGCGTGGCAAAAATGGTAGCAAAACGATGCCAAGTGGCGATTGCATACTGCAAAAACGTGACACAACGCCACCTCAACGTCGATGTGCTCGACGCTGGTGAAATGGCGCGAAGAAGATGAAGTTGAGTGACTGACTTGTGGGCCACGGCTGTCAGTCTCGGCCACAATGATGCAATCAAGAGTGAAAAGATGCGAGCGGTCTGATATAGAATCAAAGGTCCAGATTGAAAATGCTGTTCAAGGGTCCGAACGTTTCAAATCCATGTGGACGGTCCGATCTAGATCTAACGGTCCAAGATCAAAGCGCGTTCGGATGGTCCGAACATCTCACTTGATCTGGACTGTCCATTTTAAATCGGATGGCACGCGCACGAAGGGCTTCACCCTTAAGGAAGCGTGCGGTGGGATTTAATCTTAATGGCCCAGATCACTTGAGAGTGGTCATGGATGGCTCAGATCACTTGAGAGGAGGTCCTGGACGGCTCAGATCACTTGAGAGGAGGTCCTGGAAGGCTTTGTAACACCCCAGGACCCACATTACCCTGGAATGCTACTAAACCACTCAGCTAGCCAGAAATTTCAAGATAAATTAATCTAGCAACAATTTCTAGACATGAAGCAATAAGCGGAAGCATAAACAACTAAGGGAACAAAGAAAACGATAACAAGTTCAATAATTAAAACAACCTCTAGCAGATTAATCAAAGAAATAGTCCACAAGTCCATCATTATTAAATAAAATATTCATCCTCGAATAGCTAAGCATTTGACTAGAATTTCATCGACTTTATTACAGCATGAGTTGATGAACCAAGTGCATTATTGTGGTGCCGCTCTACCCAACCCATGAATGCTCAACAATCACCTGTAGGGGGGAAAAACAAGGGTGAGATAAAAATCTCAGCAAGCAAACTGTTTAACAGGTTATTCAGACTACAAACAAATATACAACATCATTACAGTATCCACAAGTCCACATCCATAAAGTGCATCCACATTCATTACAAGTTAATTAAACTACAAAGATATTAAGCATCAATATCCATTTCCCATAATGATCACAATTATAGCCTCAACCATATTTACTACCATCAATAGTAAAATATTAGCAAATGAGTCTTGATTAACTTCTTCATATTATTCACCACTACCACTACCAATGACAATAAAGTATTAACAAGTTTTACCTCATCTCTTTACTATTTCTCGCATCCACAACTGCTATCAACAATTACCACAAGAGAGTAGAATCTCAAGCCACAATCACAACCACTACCATTCCACAAGGGATGAACCCCAATCCACGACCATAGCCACCTTCCTCACACCACAAGTGACTCTCATGAGCCAATTCCACATTACAACTATAAAGTTGCAGTTGTTTGTAATATAACTTCACCACAATATCTTGCATAAGTATGCAAATGATCTTTCCACAATGTAATGCATATGTATGCTATGCTCCACTGCACTCCTACCCATCAAGGTAAGAGTGTGCATCGTACTACGGCAATGTACGATGCTGTACCGGTACGGTCGCGGCCATAAGCGGCGACATCCACAATGCAATGTCATGATATGTTATGAATGATATGATACTCATAAACCACATAAGTGTCATCCTCATAAGGGCACCAACAAGATTAACTTTTATTATTACCACATAGCCACTATGGAAAATATATTCATGATCCACATTCGGCACATAAAGCAACCACCTCATGACTTCACGCAAGATATCCAAAGTAAAACATTCAATTATTAATTACTGTTATCACCTCATTTGTAAGTCAACCAACCATGGCATAATACTTCAAAATACGAGAATCATATAGATTGCAAGTAGTAAGAACAACCAATTAAACGGTAGTAACACTGCTACAATTACTTGCCTTCCACGATGCGACGCGTTAGCCGGCAAAGGTGATACTCCTAAACCTGAGGCTTCACCTCCTAAACAAGTAAAATAATTTCAATAAGGACATAATATACCTAGCGCTACTAATCGGCGTTCTACACCGCTTCCCAGATGACTCAAGTCGAGATTACAAAGCTGAAACTGAAAAACAACGTTTCCTGCCATATACCGTTTCTGGACAGCAGCACGGTAATTGACATAACTCATGAACTGGAAGTCGAAAAGAGGTAAACCCAATTTCTGTAGATTCTTGACTGACTAATATACAATACTCTAGTTGACACGATAATCCAAATCGGCCAATAAAATAGGCTAACCATTGTTTGAACTTTCAGTACAGAAACTGCCTACACGTTCGAACAGCAATACAAATATGACCATAACTTTTAACAGGTAACTCCGAATTGATCGTTCTTTATCAATCTGAAAAGCTTATCGAATTATCTACAATAACCTAGTTGTGTGAACTTTCAGATTCTACCAATTTCCCTTTCATATTTTAGGAAAAAACCAGGCAGATTATTCTCGTCAGATTTCTGGCAGCAGATACTAAATCAACCATAACTTTTGACTCAGACCTCGGAATTGAGTGATCTTCGTGGCTACTGAAAGATAACGACAGATCCCACATAACTCTAGGAGATGGAATCTTAAAATTCAGCCTCTAAATACACGAAATTACCCACGCTATGTACTGGACGGAATTGAATCTTCTACAGCCAAACTTTTATCCAACAATTCTAATCGGTTTCGCATCTACTACGGATCAAACAGCGGGGAAGGCATCTCGTTACCCTTGAAGAGCCGCTAGAGCTTGCTGAACCAATCCCCACGCAAGTTCTTCTTCTCCTTTCTCCCTTTCTCTTCTTTCTTGGACGTTGCAACCCGGGCTCATCCTCCTTGTTGTTTTGGGTGGCAGCAGCAAGAGAGGAGAAGATGGCTGCCAAGAGGTGGAGGGGGTGGAGGTGGAGATGCAAGGGGAAGGGGAGGGGGTGCTTGTGGCGGCCACAAGGGGGAGAAGGGGAAGGGATGGGGCTGCCCTAGGGTTAGGAGGAGGTGTGGGGCGCATGGGCTTGGGCCTGGTGCGCCCCCCCTCTTGGGCCACTAATGCCCGGCCACCAGGCTGGTTTAGCCTGGACTAAAACCCTAGGTTCTGAATTTTTTTTCCAAAAATTTTCTCTCTAAACTATAATCGGGGTATTACATTCTACCCCCCTTAACAGAATTCGACCTCGAATTCTAACCATCGAAAAGAACACCAGAACAAAACAGGCATTGCGTACGTCGCGTATGGACCTGAAACGGTCAACGCGATACGCCAACTTACTAATTGCCACAATTGTCGAAAACGAACCAAAATATCTTAACCAAACTCCCCTTCAACACTAAAACACACCACAAAAACCAGAACCACCCCTCGGTACACGTTCGTGCGTCCAGTGCCGGCACACATGCCATGCCGTATGTCCACTTCAGGACCACACGCGCCATGCACCATATGCCCACGCCCCGGTCCCGCACGCGCTCAAGCAGCGATGGTGGATGCTCAACAACTAACTCTTCATCTAATGAGGGTCGCCTCCTTTAAACAATAATACACAACAGAAATGGTTCTTAAACCACTGATCCACAAGGAGAATCCAACTGGAAATAGAGAGTTCTCATCACAACCACGCAATACTAACTCTCCACCAAAAGGGCAGTTTACAATTGAATACCACGAAAGCCAAAGGAGGAACCACTCGAATGCCCAAAATAAATACTCCTTTTTTTCTTGTCTGAATTGCAAGGAGTCAAACATGCCAGCACAGCGCCAACTCACATTGCAGAAGACACCAGTCAACAGCACAAAACTCAAACGAGAATGAAGAAAATGATTCAGTACCCGAGGAAACATCATTTTTCTTAGTTTCCCCCTTAGGAAATTAAACTTCTGTCAAAACTTGTATTTCGAGTTCATCACATACTGCACAAGCTCAAACCTCTTCACTAAACATCCTCAAGTTATGCTCAAACTGAAATACATCATCCACACCATGGTGGAGAGACTCTATTGAATCCATCGAGTACTCTAGGCAACTCGTCCCATCGATTTAAATTAATTTGATAGAAGGCATTCAAAGCTTCACAAATATAGGTCCCACGCAATCACATTACCTCCAATTTTCCGAATAACAACTCGAAATCTCCAGACACATGCTCATATACTACACCAAGGGTTCTATCAATGATCATTCCACTTCTTAGGAACCGTCATTATCAAATTTCCGTTACACGAAATCATTGTGTGACTAAAAAAATGCAAATACCGATTTAACCTCCAAGACCCTACAACAATTTCTTTTATAACAGATAATGAAGTCATCGGATATAATCTCTAGCCTTTCCACAATTCTAACATACTTACTCATTGACATTGTCAGAAATCACCCACAGAATCTTGCAACTCTGTCTAATTGTGTTACTCTATACAATTAATCAAGGTTTCCATACCTTCGATAATCCCCAACCTTTCAAGATGAACAGAAGTTCCGGAATTTCACTATATCATAGGTTCTACTTAATCATAACACTACTCAAATTTACTTCAAAGCCAATCATTCCATGTGAATCAAATTTCCTCCAAGAGTTACAGATCAAAATCAATTCATCTTCTGCTACTCCCCCCAAAGCTTGGTAGCAAAATCTCACCACTACCATTAAATAACCACCACCAAACAGTTGCCAAATTACGCTTTGTAAAACTTTGCAACACAAAACGGCTGAACATTTCTCAAAAGAAAGAGACGAACCAGGACAAGTTTCGTCACACAAGAAAATGCTGCTCCTCACAGCGAGCATGAAACTCAAAAGAAATAATCTGACAACAAAGATCTTAGAAAATGAAAGTTAAGATCACAGTTGAGGGCACATACCACTCACAAAAAGAAATAGCAAATATCAACCAATAAGAAAGATATTGCGATTGAAATTCGACATCTCTTGTGCATAAAACGCACAGCATCTAGGAATGATTCAAATAACCACAAGAACTGATTAAGATCCAAAACACTTCTTCAACACATCATAATTGCTCGGAACAGTTCAACTATTCAAGAAACATGATATCCAAATGATCCCAACCACAAAAACTCAAAACAATTTTTTTTACGAGATTTCAAGTAAAACAAGCAGATTAATCTCCTCTTAAACGAACCAACATAGTTTTCAATGAGTGCAACCTCACGTTGCCAACTCAAACTAAAGAGCCCTTAAGACTAAATCACACGAATCTCTTAAGAAACATTAGGACATTCCAATATCTCATTTTATTTAAAATACTTTCACTTTTAGCTACCAGAGCATTTGCAAGCTCCAAAAGATCACAAGAGCTAAACTTGAAATACTCCAAGTAAGCGATATCACCAGGCGACCAATTTACTGCAAGTACTAACATCAATCTCGCCACAACCATTAGAAAACCCTTTTAAACCCTTCGAAAGACCCGTGTGAAATGAAGAGTTGATTCTTTCTCAAAAGGAGAGATAAATAGAAACGATTTTTCACTAACCAGAATATCAATTACCACTCGCAATGAACATAGAACCAAAAGAAATAATCAATTTGACAAAAACTCATAAAACATAAGACGATACCACACTTGAGGACATAGGCCTCAAAGGAAGAGATTGTCAAACCTTAACAGATAAGAACAAACGGACAATCAAGATCAAATCGTGTGAATCACCTAAGAACCAATAGAACTTTGCGACCCGTCATTTTATTCGACGACTCCCAATTACCACATCAATCTTGAACACCAAAAGATCATGAAAGCAAAACTTAAAATACTCTCATTTAAGTAATATCACCATAGGTAATCAAATTACTATGAGAACTAACATCAATCTCACAAGGCACGCTATCAAGACTACTTACGAAGATTCGTCTATTCGATTATTGGTGTTGCTCAACACCACCATCAGCGCTCATTAACAATTGATGATTGCACTAATCATAGGGGTACATACGGTACTGATTCCAATTGCAATCACATAACTGTTTATAAACATAGATTCAATATTTACCCTTGTTCAGAAATCATTTCAAAACATGATTAACGATTCCCTAACCTAATTTTCTATAAACAGGATTTCACGAATCGATACACCGGCACCCATCTGGTCCTTTGTACAGGTTTCGATAATTTTAGCATGTCAGGAAAAAGGTAAATCTAGCACCTATGTAAGATCCATAGGTTCTGAACAGATATAGACAATCTCTTATTTAACATACACCATGTATCAAATACAAGGACAACCCAAATTCATCAATTTCACTTTCATGGATGGTAGTTAAGAACCATTAATTTGCACCATGCTAATGACCTAACTTGGTAACTCATCTCATAACAATCTATTCGTTTAGTTATAACTTCGCATTTTTTAAGCATGATAAGACATCACAAAAAAAAGATTCTGACACCTTCATTCAATAAGAGAGACTTTAAACAGCAGACTCGAAGTAATCCAAAAGATACATACAAAGCCAAAGCTTTCACATGATAACAATCTGGCAATAGAAAACCTTCATTAACCAAACTATCGAACGAATAAATGAGTCATTCTCTTCCAATGAAAAAGAAGGAGCAACCATGAAAACATCAATCTTGCCAATTGACAACTATCACAAGTAGTAAGAACAACTAAACAAATAAAAGCAATAATTGTTTCAGAGTACCAAAAGGGATCTATTGAAAAGCATAAACTTTCATGTTCCACGAACCCAGGAGAAATTCATCAACCACCACAGGGCAAGAATCGCCAAATTCAGAAATCAAGGAAGAGAACAACTCTCTAAAGCACTTCACGCTTAACACCTGACCCTATGATACTCGGGGTAACTACTCCCCTACCCATGTACCGCGAACAGTGGTGTAACCTGGTGAATCCCAGAGTAACAACCACGATCTCCTCTTCTTAACATCCATTATCGACACGCAGAAACGATATAATCAATTATGAATATACATGATCATCTCATGACAATCATAGAATAAATTCATAAATATAATACATCACATCATATCATAGATTAACAGCAAGAAGGATAGTACAGAAGCAATTTAACAATTGCTCAACTGATGAAACATAACAATAGAAATACGGAAACAATGAATTACCCAACCCCACCTACTGTGCACAGTGTGTCATTTTAACAACTTAATTACCACGGACCTGAAGCCCGTTCTGATACCAACTGTAACACCCTAGGACCCACATTACCCTGGAATGCTACTAAACCACTAAGCTAGCCAGAAATTTCAAGATAAATTAATCTAGCAACAATTTCTAGACATGAAGCAATAAGCGGAAGCATAAACAACTAAGGGAACAAAGAAAATGATAACAAGTTCAATAATTAAAACAACCTCTAGCAGATTAATCAAAGAAATAGTCCACAAGTCCATCATTATTAAATAAAATATTCATCCTCGAATAGCTAAGCATTTGACTAGAATTTCATCGACTTTATTACAGCATGAGTTGATGAACCAAGTGCATTATTATGGTGCCGCTCTACCCAACCCATGAATGCTCAACAATCACCTGTAGGGGGGAAAAACAAGGGTGAGATAAAAATCTCAGCAAGCAAACTGTTTAACAGGCTATTCAGACTACAAACAAATATACAACATCATTACAGTATCCACAAGTCCACATCCATAAAGTGCATCCACATTCATTACAAGTTAATTAAACTACAAAGATATTAAGCATCAATATCCATTTCTCATAATGATCACAATTATAGCCTCAACCATATTTACTACCATCAATAGTAAAATATTAGCAAATGAGTCTTGATTAACTTCTTCATATTATTCACCACTACCACTACCAATGACAATAAAGTATTAACAAGTTTTACCTCATCTCTTTACTATTTCTCGCATCCACAACTGCTATCAACAATTACCACAAGAGAGTAGAATCTCAAGCCACAATCACAACCACTACCATTCCACAAGGGATGAAGCCCAATCCACGACCATAGCCACCTTCCTCACACCACAAGTGACTCTCATGAGCCAATTCCACATTACAACTATAAAGTTGCAGTTGTTTGTAATATAACTTCACCACAATATCTTGCATAAGTATGCAAATGATCTTTCCACAATGTAATGCATATGTATGCTATGCTCCACTGCATCCTACCCATCAAGGTAAGAGTGTGCATCGTACTACGGCAATGTACGATGCTGTACCGGTACGGTCGCGGCCATAAGCGGCGACATCCACAATGCAATGTCATGATATGTTATGAATGATATGATACTTATAAACCACATAAGTGTCATCCTCATAAGGGCACCAACAAGATTAACTTTTATTATTACCACATAGCCATTATGGAAAATATATTCATGATCCACATTCGGCACATAAAGCAACCACCTCATGACTTCACGCAAGATATCCAAAGTAAAACATTCAATTATTAATTGCCGTTATCACCTCATTTGTAAGTCAACCAACCATGGCATAATACTTCAAAATACGAGAATCATATAGATTGCAAGTAGTAAGAACAACTAATTAAACGGTAGTAACACTGCTACAATTACTTGCCTTCCACGATGCGACGCGTTAGCCGGCAAAGGTGATACTCCGAAACCTGAGGCTTCACCTCCTAAACAAGTAAAATAATTTCAATAAGGACATAATATACCTAGCGCTACTAATCGGCGTTCTACACCGCTTCCCAGATGACTCAAGTCGAGATTACAAAGCTGAAACGAAAACAACGTTTCCGCCATATACCGTTTCTGGACAGCAGCACGGTAATTGACATAACTCATGAACTGGAAGTCGAAAAGAGGTAAACCCAATTTCTGTAGATTCTTGACTGACTAATCTACAATACTCTAGTTGACACGATAATCCAAATCGGCCAATAAAATAGGCTAACCATTGTTTGAACTTTCAGTACAGAAACTGCCTACACGTTCGAACAGCAATACAAATATGACCATAACTTTTAACAGGTAACTCCGAATTGATCGTTCTTTATCAATCTGAAAATCTTATCGAATTATCTACAATAACCTAGTTGTGTGAACTTTCAGATTCTACCAATTTCCCTTTCATATTTTAGGAAAAAACCAGGCAGATTATTCTCGTCAGATTTCTGGCAGCAGATACTAAATCGACCATAACTTTTGACTCAGACCTCGGAATTGAGTGATCTTCATGGCTACTGAAAGATAACGACAGATCCCACATAACTCTAGGAGATGGAATCTTAAAATTCAGCCTCTAAATACACGAAATTACCCACGCAAGGTACTGGACGGAATTGAATCTTCTGCAGCCAAACTTTTATCCAACAATTCTAATCGGTTTCGCATCTACTACGGATCAAACAGCGGGGAAGGCATCTCGTTACCCTTGAAGAGCCGCTAGAGCTTGCTGAACCAATCCCCACGCAAGTTCTTCTTCTCCTTTCTCCCTTTCTCTTCTTTCTTGGACGTTGCAACCCGGGCTCATCCTCCTTGTTGTTTCGGGTGGCAACAGCAAGGGAGGAGAAGATGGCTGCCAAGAGGTGGAGGGGGTGGAGGTGGAGACGCAAGGGGAAGGGGAGGGGGTGTTTGTGGCGGCCACAAGGGGGAGAAGGGGAAGGGATGGGGCTGCCCTAGGGTTAGGAGGAGGTGTGGGGCGCATGGGCTTGGGCCTGGTGCGCCCCCCCTCTTGGGCCACTCATGCCCGGCCACCAGGCTGGTTTAGCCTGGCCTGAAACCCTAGGTTCTGAATTTTTTTTCCAAAAATTTTCTCTCTAAACTATAATCAGGGTATTACAGGCTTAGATCACTTGAGAGTGATCATGAGGATCACAGAGGTGGTCTTTGCAAAATGACCAAGAGGGTTGTCATGGCCAAAGGTGGTCTTGACAAAAAAGGGTGGTCTTTGCAAAAAAGACCAAGAGGGTGGTCTTTGAGAGGTCCACGTGGCAGCTCCTAGAGAGGTCCTAGGGAGGTCCTCAGGGGTGCTCTAGGGGTCCTGACTAAAAGAGAATGCGCGGTTGGATTTAAAATCGACGGTCTAGATCGCATGGAGCATTCGGTGGTCTGAACAGCCCAAAGGATCTGGATGGTTCATTAGAAAATCGATGGCGGAGATTGTGTGGATTGTTTGGATGGTCCAAACGTCCAACGCATCCCATTCGTTTGTTTCAAAAATCGAACGACTCACGTGCAACTAAGGGTTGGCTGAGCCCTAAACGTGACAGAGCCAACGCAAAAGACACAAGGTTGGATTAAACCAAGTTAGTTTGAGTCGCTACAGTGCCAAGAGGCTCGGTCCAGGGCTAAAGTCAACTAGAACTAAAATAAAACTTCAAGAGTTTGACCGGAGGTTTAAAAATGTCAAATAAATTTATTAAAATACAAAATTTTTCAAAGAAGCTACTGGGATCATATAGATCCCAAATAAAATTTTATAATCACTGCTCATGATTTAAAAATACTTACTTAAATTCTTTGACTGAAGAGGTTTAAATAGAGAACAAAGATTTTTCTTAAGGAGTTCTCTCTTTCAAACTATAAGTTTGATTTAAATTTAAAATGCTCAATGGCAACAAATTGTGCAAGTGACCTAAAATGCCATGTATGCTCATGAAATGCATATAAATACCCTTTTATTTAAAATGGGGCTGTTACAAACCTCCCCCCTTAAGAGAATCTCGTCCCGAGATTCCAGATAGTGAAAGATAAAGGCTGAAGAACAGATCTTTGGAATTTACAACAAGATATAACATCTACTGCTTTGATTCTTTCAAAGATAGAAAAGAAAATGCTAAAGAACAATATAGTGTTGTTGTTACATTTTCCTTTCCATTGCTTTGTTTAAGATTTCTTTGCTTGATTCGAGGTCACTTCCAACCTAAGAAAAGAGGTACAGATACTCATTCTGCATTTGGTCTTCACATTCCCAGGTGGCTTCCTCTTCCGTGTGGTTACTCCACTGAACTTTTAAGAACTTGATGGTGCGGTTTCTTGTCTTGTGCTCCCTTTCTTCGAGAATATGCACCGGTTGCTCTTGGTAGGAAAGATCGGGTTGGAGATCAAGGTTCTCATAAGCAATTGCTTCAGTAGGAACACGAAGGTATTTCTTTAGCTGAGAGACATGAAAAGTATCATGTACTGCTGAAAGAGAATTGGGTAATTCCAATTGATATGCCACAACTCCTCGTTTTGCAAGAATTCGGAAAGGTCCGATATAACGAGGTGCTAGCTTTCCCTTCATCTGAAATCGATGAGTGCCCTTCATCGGTGACACTTTAAGATAGACATGGTCGTCTACCTCAAAGCTTAACTTATGACGACGATGGTCAGGATAGCTCTTCTGACGAGACTGTGCAGTACGTAATCGGTCTCGAATAAGACGAACTTGCTCTTCGGCTTCCACCACCAAGTCTGGACCATAAAATGGTCTTTCTCTAGACTTGGAATAGTTCAATGGAGTCCTACAAGCTCTTCCATACAATGCTTCAAAAGGTGACATTTTAATGCTTGATTGGTAGCTATTGTTGTAGGAAAACTCCACATACGGCAAGCACTTCTCCCAGTTCTTACTATATGATAGCACACAGGCTCAGAGAAGGTCTTCCACCACTTGATTCACCCTCTTGGTTTGACCGCTGGTTTGAGGATGATAAGCAGTGCTAAAAGAGAGTTCAGTCCCCAAAGCTTGTTGCAGACAACTCCAGAAGTAGGAAGTGAATTGAGGGCCACGATCAGAGACAATGACCTTTGGTACACCGTGGAGACAAACAATTATGGAAATATAGAGCTATGCTAGTCTATGGCCATTGAAGGTGGTTTTGACTGGAATGAAATGAACAACCTTTGTCAGACGATCAATGGTCACCCAAATGGCATCGGACCCACTTTGAGTCTTTAGAAGACTGGTAACAAAATCCATACCGATTTCCTCCAATTTCTATTGGGGAATAGGCAAAGGTTGAAGGGTACCATTTGGTTTCAGGTGCTCAGCTTTGACCCTTTGGCAAATATCACATTCAGCAACATACTATGCAATTTGCCTCTTCATTTGGTTCCACCAGAATGTCTTCTTCAAATCCTGGTACATCTTGGTACTCCTAGGATGTATAGAAAACTTGGAGTTGTGAGCCTCTTTAAGAATTAGCTCTCTCAACTGGGGATCGGAGGGTACCACTAAACAGTTGCCGTACCAAATGATACCTCGGGCGTCTTCAGAAAATTCCTTGGCTCTACCCGCCTTCAAATTTTCCTTGATTTCGGCTACCTCTGCATCGATTTTCTGAGCCTCAAGGATCTGATCCTCAAGTGTGGATTTCACTTCTAAGGCAGCGAGAAATCCTTCTTCGACCATCTCAAGACTTAGGCGCTAAAAATCAGTTTCGCAAAAGGTGCTGCCGACAAGTAGTTGAATTGCGATTTTCTGCTCAAAGCGTCGACCACTACATTGGCTTTGTCTGGGTGATAATAAACCCCCATATCGTAGTCCTTGATTAGTTCAACCATCTCCTTTGTCTCATATTCAGATCAGCTTAGTCCTTGATTAGTTCAACCATATCCTTTGTCTCATATTCAGATCAGCTTGAGTGAATATATACTTCAGGCTCTTATGATCAGTATAGATCTCGCAACGATTACCGATGAGGTAATATTGCCAAATCTTCAGAGCGTGGACTACGGCTGCCAATTCCAAGTCATGAGTAGGATAATTTACTTCATGAGGCATCAACTGCCTGGATGCATATGCCACAACTCGGCCCTCCTGCATGAGAACACCACCAGGTCTATGGCGAGATGCAACACAATAGATATCAAAACTCTTGCGAATATCTGGTAGAGTGAGAACTGGAGCTTTGGTCAAGAGTTCTCTCAAAAGCTAAAAACTTTCTTCACACTCGGCTGACCATTCGAACTTCTTCTCCTTCTTCAAAAGCTGAGTCAAAGGTCTTGCAATTTTGGAGAAATTTTCATTGAACCTACGGTAGTAACCCGCAAGTCCAAGAAAACTTCGGATGTCAGAAACACTTTTGGGATGACCCCAGTCTAGTACCTTACTTGGATCAACAGTGATACCACCTTCGGATAACACATGTCCCAAAAAGTTAACTTTCCTGAGCCAGAACTCACACTTGCTGAATTTTGCTTACAGCTGATGCTTACGAAGTGTTTCCAACACAAGCCTCAAATGTTGTTCATGCTCTTCATCAGACTTGGAGTAAATAAGAATGTCGTCAATAAACACGACAACGAACTTGTCCAAGTAATCCATGAATACTGAATTCATGATATTCATGAAGTATACCGGAGCATTTATTAGGTCAAAGGACATGACAGTGTACTCGTACAGACCGTAACGAGTAGAGAATGTTGTCTTAGGAATGTCCTCAGCCCTGACTTTGATCTGATGATAGCCCGAATGCAAATCAATCTTGGAAAAGACTCGGGCTCCAGTCAATTGGTCAAAAAGATCATCAATGCGAGGAAGAGGATATTTGTTTTTGATAGTGACTTCATTTAACGGACGGTAGTCCACACACATCCGCAAAGTCTTGTCTTTCTTCTTGAAGAAGATGATCGGGCATCCCCAAAGCAAGGAGCTCGGTCGGATAAATCCCTTGTCAAGTAATTCCCCAAGTTGTTTCTTCAACTCTACCAGCTCATTGGGAGGCATCTGATAAGGTCTTCTAGATATTGGAGCAGTACTGGGTGCTAGTTCGATTACGAACTCCACTTCCCGATCCGAGGGCATGCCTGGAAGGTCTTCAGGAAAAACATTCGGATACTCGCAAACTACTGGTACCGACTCCAAGGTAGGGGTGGCATCAGCTTTCAGAGCACAAAGATGATAATCGACTGTCTTGGAATGAAAAACAACTTGAATGCTCTTTTCATTTGTAACAGAAATGGTTCGTTTGGCGCAATTAATTTGCCCCTGATTCTTGGATAGCCAATCCATTCCCAAGATGACATCTGTAACAGTCCAAACTTCAAATTTCATAAGAAAATAAAATTTAATTATTTTTCTATTTTTTTTTGAAATTTTAAAAGCTTTCTGTAATTATTTTAAATTCAAAACAAAATTATTTGCAAAATTAATTACCAAATAATAGTTGGAAATATTTTATAAAAGTCCCAAATAACTCTAGGAATTTCTGTGAATTTTTCCAGAATTTTTGGGATTTATTTGCTATTTTCTAAAGCTAAAACGAATTAACAGAATTAGTTTAACTATTAAATCAAATCAAAACTTAAAATCGTGTTTGGGCTGAAACCCAAAACCCAGCCGAAAACCCCCTCTCCCGCGCACGTGGCCCGCACGGCCTGCTTCCGCGTGCGCGCGCTCTCTCTCTCTCTCCCTCACTAACACGCAGGGCCTGCGTGTCAGCCTCTCTCGCCCCGACCCCACCTGTCAACCGCACACGCCCCACGCGTTAAAACCACCTCAGAGTCCATCAGCCGTTGGATCTTAAACCAACAGCCAGATTTCGCGTAACCTTCGGCGATCCGAATAGCTCAACGTTTGTGAGTCGTCCGATCTAAGATGGACGGCCATGAGACACGCTATGTGAGACGTCCGATCTAAATCCAAAGGCCCATGTGACACCTTTCATTTCGTAACTCAACTTCGAACGTTTCTAAATGTTGTGGACCGTCCGATTTAAATCCAATGGTCCAGATCCAACGCACTCTCAGATCAGCACCATTCATGGTGGACTGTACGATTTTAATCTAACAGCCACAATCCAAACACATATATTTTCTTTTTCTTTTCATTTTCTTTTCTCTCGCCGCCATATGAGCCCTCGCTACAGTGCTGTCCTCCCCGTCGTCTTCGTCTCCGCAAGTCAACCGCCATTGTCGCACACGATGAGCTTCGCAAACGGTCACATTTTCAACCTCCCCGCTCCTCGCACATACGTGTGCACAACCACATCCACCTCCGCCGTATTTCCCCCACCATCTCCCTTTTTCTCCGCGATGGTTTCGCCCACGTTCGTCGCAACCGCCGCCATGACCCCCACCTCCTCCATGTCTCCTCGAAACCCCCCCAGCGCCGGACGCCCCTCTTCACACCGAAGCCAACGCCGCCACCCACTTCACCTTTTTCCCCGTGATCTTGCCGTATTTCGAGTTCTTTTGACGGCGACTAAAGAAGCTTGGAGCTTTGATTGCGACGCCGCCGTCGACGCCGCGTCCTCACCGCCGCCTCCGTTTGCTTCGCTGCATTGACGCCGACCCGGTGCAAACCTCGCCATCGCCGGAGCCCCACGGGATCGCCGCGCCACCGTCGACTCCAACTTCGCCACCGCAAAACCTTTTCGCTGACGACCAAAACTTCACGCTCCGCCGCTGTTTTGGTAAGCCCTTGCTTCGCCAGGATCTCCTCTCGCGAATGCGCCCTTCCTAGAGGCTCGCCCCGGCGTGAAACGTCGACGAGCTTGTCCTTGGAGCGCCGCCGGTCTCGGGCACACGTGGCCAGTCCACGTCGGCGACACCACGACGCCATCTCAGCGCCACACGCGCATCTCCACTGAGTCAATGCCTATGTGGCGCCACCTCAGTGCACCCCCCTGAGGCAAAAGCCCGCGGACTTAGCCCACGTGGACCGTGTCTATAACACGTGGGTCCTACACATCAGAAAAATTGTTTTATTGCCTTTAATCCCAAAAATCTGAGGGCTGATGTCAGCCTTGCGCAATAAAAAGTTTTTCCTTTAGAAAAATAATTCAAGAAATTCTGTTAAATTCAGATTTAGGGTTTTTAATAGATTTAAACTTCTAAAATTCATATCTTTTGCATCCAAACTCCGATTTGGGTTATTCAAGTTGCAAAAATTGTATAAAATTATTATCTAGCTAACTAAACCAAAATATTTCTATTTGGAGTTAATTTGAGCTGTCTTTTTTAATTTGAATTGAATTTGTCGTATTTTCGCGTATAGACTTCGACGACTCCGGAGAGTTCGATCCTTTCGAGGACTTAGTGTTTCAGGACTTCAACGAAGGCAGGTTATACCATTGACCATGTTGATCCCATTACTTTAAAGTTATTTTATGTTTTTAAATTACTTAATGCATGCATATGTTTATACAATTATTTCAATATCCTGTTTTAAATACATAGTTATTCCAATATTCCTTGTATGGCCAATTTGAATGTTGAGTATGATTACCTTGTCACCGTTAGATAAAATGATATCGATATTAAACTCATGCTTAGACAATGCTTAGACCACATGTATGATTTTTTGGGAGAATTTAGCCAAATCATTTACAAACTTGGTTTAAATTTGAATATGTGGTATTGCTTTACCATAGAAAGTTCATAAAGATGTTTTTACTTAAAGTAAAATCAAAAATGAATTTGTACTTAGGTGAAATGGATGGACGGTGGGTGCAGGTTTATGCACGGGATTAATCTGGTTAAGATTAAGGCCTAGGGTTTGTTTTGAAAGGCGCCCAAGTCAGTTGAGGACCGGTCTTTGAGCCGCTTTTTGCTATGCCTTATCGTACCACCACATGTCCTGTATGGGTAGGATTTGACTAAGTAATTTGTGATGTCTTAGTGTTATTTGTGCCATGTTGATTGTGTGGGTGTCGGGTAGACTTTTATTCCCACCTGGCGCGAGAGGGGGCTTCTGGAGGATGGTTAGTCTAATGGAAGTGAAACCTTAGCGGGCATAAGTACATTAAGACAGAACATTGTAAAGGCCTCATGATAACTGCTCAGTCGCACGCCTACGGAAGCGTGTATTGGCCGACATAAAGAGCAAGTCATCTCGTGTGGGTAAAGCTGTACAAACTCGGCAGAGTAGAAAACTATTCGAATTGTCGCGTCCGTGGTCATGGACATGCTAGCAAAGCCACTTAAAGTTAGACTTTGTTTTTGGTTTTAAAATGTTTTATCAAACGATTTGAGGATGGTTAATTCTTGTGGAAAATTGGGCGGTCAGCCATGTGATAGGAGGGGATCCTCCACCATTTCATATGGAGGTTATCCATACTATAAAGTTGTCATTTTAAAATCTGATTTTAGATATAGTATAAAAATGGCCTTGGAAATTACAATGAGTATTTAAACTGAAAATGTTGCTTTACGCAAAATAAACTCTGCCATATTCAATTGTTACCTTATGCGTGCATCTTCATTCAATATTGGGTGTAACTTACGAGCACGGTAGTAGTGCTCACTCTTGCTGAATAATTTTTATTCAGGAGAAGACTTCTTCCAAGACGGTGAGGACCCAGACGTTTAGGCCTACGCCCCCAGACGATTGCCTGTGGCGAATCGTGTGGCCTACATTTACTGCTTTACTTCCGCTATGTTATTTGTTATTTGATTATCAGACTCATTGTATTAAACTTTGAATATTTAATGCTATTTAATTTCCCGTGATATGATTGTGATATCAATTTTGTAAGACTATGTACACTAGAAATCATGGACTGGTGTATGAACATAGAGAATTTGGGATCCTTCGTTCCCGAGTTTGACAACATCCAACCCTTTAGAATCTATCACTATCAAATTTGCCAAAAATTTTACCCCAAGGATCTCTATGTTGACATCATAACAGATCTGATCGGTTCTAAAAACCGATCCAGCTGATTTAATAAGAAAAGGTGGCTGAAGTGTATGCATGTCTAACTGGTGTTGAACAGCAAACTGACTCCTAACAAAAGAGTGGGATGCTCCGAAATCAAATAAAATAGTAGGTGGACTGAAATTAACAGGGAGCATACCGAGAACGACGTTAGGTGCATCAGTCGCCTCTTTTGCAGTAATCTGGTTCACATGACCTCGGGCCAGAGCCGGATCAACCTTGGCAGATGACTTCTGAGGTTGTGCTGGTCGTACAGGTACTTGATAAGGCCGAACAGGAGGCAAACCACGTTGCCTCGCCAAACAATTATTGGCATAATGTTCAGGATGATTACAGTGAAAACATATAACACCAGGTCTAACATTGTTGGCATGCTGAGGCTGATTCCCACTAGGTCTTGGCTACCCAGTAGGTGGAGGTGGCGAGGTGCGAACAATGGCGACCTCAGTGAAATTGGATTTGGGGCTCGAGGAGGTTGAGGCTGCGACATACACGGTCTTGGTGAACTGCCACTAGTTGCAATCTGTGCAGTCCTCTACTGCTTACGTGACTCCTCCAAAGCCTTGCTCTTGCTTTCAGCTATGATGGCTTTGTTAACAAGATGCTGAAAACTTATGAAATCATGAATTGCCAGGGCCATCTGCAGCTCCTAAGTCAGCCCATTCATGAATCGGTTTTGGCGATGAAGGTCAGTCGAAACATCATCAGGTGCATACCGGGCAAGGAAATTGAATTCGTGGAGATATTCAGGCCCTGTTTGGTAGAGCTCCAGATTCTCATTTTTTTAGATTCTGCTCCTGATTCTCCAAGAATCCACTTTTCTGATAATCTGGAGCTGTTTGTTGAAAGTGTTTGGCTCGTAGGTTGGCTCTAAAAACCATATGAGTGAGGATTAGAGACAAATAAACCATATTACCCCTGGTTGTAATACTTCAATTGTAATTGTATCTTTCTCCTATGTATTTGTACACAAATTATAGAATTTTCCTCCAAATTTGTTTAGATCATATGACTGTATATACTTTGTATTTGTACATAATGTTAGACCCGGGTATTAATACACCCAGATCCTCTGTGCATTTCTGGACTAGTCCCATGATCAGTAGCTAGTCCACACAGTAAACAAAATGATAACAAATTCATATCACAACTTTATTAATAAATAACAACAGAGTTGATTACAAAGGAGGCTAACAGGCCCACAATAAAATAAACACAGCGGAAGACGAAGATGTAGTAGGGTCCAGTTAATCTGCCACAGGCAATCGACTGGGGAAGCGGCCTAGTCGTCGAGATCCGCATCGGTAGCAAAGTCCTTCTCCTCTGAAATTTGTTTGCATAAGCAAGAATGAGCACAACTTCCGTGCTCGCAAGTTACACCCACAAGTAAATGAATGACATGCATATATGGATGTAACAAAGGATGGCTTATAAAGTTATTTGCATAAAGCAGCATTTTCTTTCAATACTGGTACTAAATTCCAAAACAGTTATTCTATAACTAAAGTTTATAAAATTCTCAATTTTATAGTCAGATAACGTTCACACATGAGTGGTGAAGGATATCCTCCTATCACATGGTCGTTGCCTAATTCCCAATTGATAAACCGGTTTTGAAGAAGTCTTTTCCGACAAAATCATAGTCTAACTTTGAGTAGTTCGCTAGCATGTCCATAACCGCGGACACGGCTATTCGAATAGTTTTACACTCTACAGAGGTTGTGCACTTTACCCACATGACAAGACTTCTCTAGTTTGTCCAAGCATATATCTATGCCACCGCTCACTACCTTTGGTAAGCGGTCTAGAGCACGTGTCGAGGCCTTTACAATGTTCTGTCTTAATGTATTCGTGTCGCTAAGGTTTTTCTACCATTGGACTGCCATCCTCCTAAGCCCTCTTGCGCGGATGGGTCTAATGTCCGACCAACGCCATACCAACAACATAGCACAAACGACACTAAGACATTACAAATTATTTAGCCAAGTCCCGCCCATACAGACATGTGGTGGTACGGTTAGGCGTAGCATCATGCGCTCAAGACCGGTCCTTAATCGACTTGGGCAACTTTCCAATAAAACCCATGGGCCTTAACCTAACCAGATTAAGCCTGCATGAACTCGCACTCCACCAATCATCCATTCCGCCCAAGTCCAAACCATCATTTTATTTTATTTTCCAAGTCATTTGTAAAAATCCCATGACACACAGATGCCAATGGTACAATTTAATCAATAATTGATTGATGGCTGAAATTCCCCAAAAACAAGTTTGGTCTAAAAGCATGGCTAAGCAATACGTTTAAATGATCCTAGTTCATACTATCGTATCAACCAGGTTTGATCTAGGGTGACAATGTGTATGATTCAATATCAACATTGGCCATACAAAGGATTTTAGGCATAACTATATATTTAAAACAGGAATTTAAGATACTGATATAAATAAGCATGCAGTAATAATTTAAAACAGAATATAAATAATTTAAAATAATAGGATCGATATGATCAAGGATATAACTTGCCTCGCTTGATGAGGTGATGCAAATCACCTGATATTGAGGTGATGTTGTTTTTCTTAACAGATCACCTTAACAGAACGTCTGGTGTTGAGGTGACGTTGTTTTTCTTAACAGGTCACATAGTACTCACAAGTACTATCTTCAGGTAGTCCAAGTGTACGATCACGATGATCACACAGTCAAAATCAATCCTCTTATGTTGCTATTCAGTCAACGTCGAAATCTGATTCTCCGAAGTCGTTGATGATCACATAGTCAAAATCAATCCTCTTATGTTGCTCTTCAGTCAGTGTCGAAATCTGATTCTCCGAAGTCGTCGAACTCTAATCGTGCAAATACAACAAATTCAACTCAAATTCAAATAAATTCAAAAGGACAGATCAAATTAACTCCAAATAGAAATATTTTACTTTAGTTAGCTAGATAATAATTTTATATGAATTTACAAACTTGAATGGACTAAAACGGAGTTTGGGAGCAAAAGATATGAATTTTAGAAGATTGAAATTACATGAAATGATAAATTAGGGTTTAAAAGAATTATGGGTCAAATGAACCCAAAATCAAATGATTTTGGTTTAGATGGGTAGATCTTGATTTTATAGGAATATAGAAATTTGAATGGACGAAATCGGAGTTCGTATGAGGGAGAACGAACCCCGGGAAGTTCTAAATCTAAATAAAACCTAATTTTCAGTTTTTATTGATTTTCCCGAATTATTTTTCTAAAGGAAATAGGCTTTATTGCGTCAGTATAGGATTTTCTTTTTCCAGCTGAATTATTTTCCTAAAGGAAAATAATTTGTTTCACTGACAGGTGGGGCCCCCGCGTCATTGACTCGGCCCACGGTGGACCGATTCCACCGAGCCGAGAGCTAGGCGATGTGGTGGACTTGCCACGCGGGCTGTGATGTGGTGCCACGCGGTGGTGACATGGCGCAGGATGATGAGGTGGCGCCGAGGTGGCAGCCACGCGGCGGTGCCACGTAGGCACGGGACCGGCGGCGTCACGGCGTCGAGCTTGCCGGCGATGGGCGGCGCCTCGGCGGACATGGGTGGTGCCAACAGGAAGTGGAGAACGTGAGGATGTTGATGCTCACCGTAGTTGCACGAATGCACGGCGGAAGGGTCACCGGTGACGACGTTAAGCGGCGGTGCGATGCGGCTTGTGGCGGCGGCGGTGCTCCCGTGGGATTCCGGCGATGCGAAGGCGAGCCCCGGGTAGGTCTCGGTGCCGCGATGCCGAAGAGACGGTCGGAGTTGCTCGGGGATCGTCGACGGCAGCGCTAGAGGTTGCGGAAGCGGCGGCGATCGTCGGTGAAGAAATGCCGATTCCGGCGATATTGGAGGCGGAGGGGAGGAGTGGGTGGTGTCGCGGTGATGAGCGAAGGGAGGCGGTCCCGGTGCGCTTTATAGAGGGTCGGAGGAAGCCCGAAGGTGGAGATCGTGTGCGCGAGTGCGACAGCGGTCATGGCGACGGTTTTGGCGATCGTGGCGCGAGGAGAGGGGAAAATGGCCGGAAGTGGGGGCGGCGTGATGAGGGCTTTTTAATGCGCTTGATGGCGAGGAGAGTGGGGGAGAGAAACGGGCGGAGTAGAAGCTCCCGCGGCGTGTTAATGGCGGCGGTTCGGAGTCTTCGCGCGGGGAAGAAAGGGGAGGAGGAGAAGACGAAGCGAGGGTCGTGGGATCTTGATCCGAGGGTGCAACGGAAGAGGGTGACGTGGAGCGGTGAGTGCCGTGCGATGGAGATCGAGCGGTGAGGGAGAGAGAGAAGAGAGAGGGAGGCGTGGGACGAGAGCGAGGAGAGAGAGCGGTGCGGGTGGCGTAGAGTGGGCCGGAAACGTGTGGAGATGGGCCGGACCAGTGGGTTTCGGCCCAAAGGAAATTTTGGGATTTTAAATGGATTTTTCAATTGATTTAATCCAGATAATTCAAAAGGACTTTAGAAAATAGCAAAATAAATTCAAAAATTATGGAAAATTCACAGAAATTCCCTTATTTATTTTTGGACTTAATAAAATTATTTCCAACTCAAAGTTGGCTTTTATTTTTGCAAATAAATTGTTTTGGCTTTAAAATATTTATAAAAAGGCTTTTTAAAAACTCAGAAAATTCAAAAAATTATTTAAAATCTTATTTTTCAGATCAAACCAACTGAAATTTCAAGGACTTCAAATAAATTTTAAATTTTTGACTTTCAAAACTTCAGAGATTCAAATAAGGCAATCAAACTCTGGCAAATTCATAGCAAAACCAGTAAAATAATAATTTTATTTATTTTTATTTTGGTAACATAACTTTGGGATGTTACAAACTACCCCCCTTAAAAGGAATCTCGTCCCCGAGATTCGGAGAGGCTAGAAAGAAGTTGGGAATACAAAGCTGGGGATACAAAGTTTTCAACTGGAGTTGTTGTTGTCTGCATCCTACTCATCATCCGACAGAATTTGAATTGTGACATTGTACGGATACCCTTGTCCAGAATTTTGCGGCTTCTTGTTTGCTTGAATGATTTCCCTTTGGAGCTTCGGAGTTGCGACCTGTTGTTTCTTTGGACAGTTGTGGGCATAATGTCCTTTCTCTTGGCAGTGAAAACAAGTGACATTTGCAATAGAAAGAAACTTCTTCTGAGTTTGCCCTTGAGCAGATAACTTGGAGGTGCTAGGGCTAGCTTGATGATTCACTGCTTCATCTTGGGGTATTGGTAAGCCCAAACGTCTGTACTCTTGTACTTGTGACATAATTCTCGCGTTGGTTTTTCTTCCTGCTGCCGGTGTTATTGTTGCGATCAGAACGGCTTCTGGAATGCTGTCAGGGGTGAGAGCTAAGCGTCCTTTTGGGCATTGATTGGCATAATGTCCCATATCCTGACAAGCAAAGCATTGTATTCCTACCTTTGATGTCTTGTTCTGCTGAAATTGGCCATCCTTGATGTTGCGGAACGTCTGCATTGGTGGATGTGGTGCCGATCCTGGAGTCTTGAATACAGTCGTCGTTGGTGCTTGGTTGGGTTGGGGTTGATTCACACAAGCCTTGGGGTTTCTTGCATCATGTTGTCCTTGATCCACCATCTTCCTCTTGGAACACTTGGTGCAGTCACGTTGTTCTTGTGTTGTAGGAGCAGTGGCTGAGGCGACATTATTGTTTCTCATTTGTTGCATCAATTGTTGCATTAGTTTAGTCTAGGTGATGAAAAACTGGTTCATATTCCGAAGGGTTTCTGTTATCAGTTGTGGGTTGCCTTCAGCAGGGATATCCTTGCTGGTGTTGGTATCATCTTCAGAGCGATGGGTGTTCTTCATCTGTCGGTTATTCCAAAGATTTAGAAAAGGAGAACAAAGGATAGGGAAGAGACAAATATGAGGAACTAATGAGATAGAGCGAAACAAAACTCCCAAACGAAAGAACCAACTGAAAAAGCTTTCAAAGAAACTTAGCACGACGTTCTATCGATCTAGGCTTTTTAATTGGTGAAGCGACTCCATGCACAGAATGAGTCTTGGCAAATTTATGCTATATGGTTGGGCTAACATCGCGATCTTCTGCTACGGTCTTCGATGACGATGTTTCCTTGATGACTTCATGTCTTGTGATCTTGAACATAATGGTTAAGAACGTGTTGACCATCTATAGAGATTTTCAAGGAAAAGATGATCCATTTAACTTATAAAATGGTGAAGATAGAATTGGGTAAGGAAGAATTGCTATGTAGAAGCTATAGATAGATGACCAAGATGAGGAGAGAACAGTTTATTTTTCTTATTATATAAAATAAGTTTTGAAGTATTCTACTAACGACCATTCTAACTAGGTCACGACCTACACATCGATATGGCTCGATACCAATTTGTCGGACCTGTATTAATACACCCGGATCCTCTCATTTACGGACTAGTCCCATGATCGTAGCTAGTCCACACAAGAAACAAAATGATAACAAATTCATATCACAACTTTATTAATAAATAACAACAGAGTTGATTACAAAGGAGGCTTACAGGCCCACAATAAAATAAACACAGCGGAAGACGAAGATGTAGTAGGGTCTAGTTAATCTGCCACAGGCAATCGACTGGGGAAGCGGCCTAGTCGTCGAGATCCGCATCGGTAGCAAAGTCCTTCTCCTCTGAAATTTGTTTGCATAAGCAAGAATGAGCACAACTTCCGTGCTCGCAAGTTACACCCGTCAAGTAACAGAATGACATGCATATATGGATGTAACAAAGGATGGCTTATAAAGTTATTTGCATAAAGCAGCATTTTCTTTAAATACTGGTACTAAATTCCAAAGCAGTTATTCGATAACTAAAGTTTATAAAATTCTCAATTTTATAGTCAGATAACGTTCACACATGAGTGGTGAAGGATATCCTCCTATCACATGGCTGTTTGCCTAATTCCCAATTGGATAAACCAGTTTTGAAGAAGTCTTTTTCCGACAAAATCATAGTCTAACTTTGAGTAGTTCGCTAGCATGTCCATAACCGCGACACGGCTATTCGAATAGTTTTACACTCGCAGAGGTTGTGCACTTTACCCACATGACAAGACTTCTCTAGTTTGTCCTAAGATATATCTATGCCACCGCTCACTACCTTTGGTAAGCGGTCTAGAGCACGTGTCGAGGCCTTTACAATGTTCTCGTCTTAATGTATTCGTGCGCTAAGGTTTCGCTACCATTGGATCGCCATCCTCCTAAGCCCCTCTGCGCGAGATGGGTCTAATGTCCACCAACGCCCATACCAACAACATAGCACAAACAACACTAAGACATTACAAATTATTTAGCCAAGTTCCGCCCACACGGGACATGTGGTGGTACGGTTAGGCGTAGCATCATGCGCTCGAAGACCGGTCCTTAACTGACTTGGGCAACTTTCCAATAAAACCCATGGGCCTTAATCCTAACCAGATTAAGCCCGTGCATGAACCTGCACCCACCAATCATCCATTCCGCCCAAGTCCAAACCATCATTTTATTTTATTTTCCAAGTCATTTGTAAAAAATCCCATGACACACAGATGCCAAGGGTACAATTTAATCAATAATTGATTGATGGCTGAAATTCCCCAAAAACAAGTTTGGTCTAAAAGCATGGCTAAGCAATACGTTTAAATGATCCTAGTTCATACTATCGTATCAACCAGGTTTGATCTAGGGTGACAACGTGTTTGATTCAATATCAACATTGGCCATACAAAGGATTTTAGGCATAACTATATATTTAAAACAGAATTTAAGATACGATATAAATAAGCATGCAGAATAATTTAAAATGAATATAAATAATTTAAAATAATAGGATCGATATGATCAAGGATATAACTTGCCTCGCTTGATGAGGTGATGCAAATCACCGATATTGAGGTGATGTTGTTTTTCTTAATGCATCACCTTAATGTAACGCCCGTGTTGAGGTGACGTTGTTTTTCTTAACAGTCACATAGTACTCACAAGTACTATCTTCGTAGTCCAAGTGTACGATCACGATGATCACAGTCAAAATCAATCCTCTTATGTTGCTATTCACTCAACGTCGAAATCTGATTCTCCGAAGTCGTTGATGATCACATAGTCAAAATCAATCCTCTTATGTTGCTCTTCACCGATGTCGAAATCGATTCTCCAAGTCGTCGAACTCTAATCGCAAATACAACAAATTCAACTCAAATTCAAATAAATTCAAAAGGACAGATCAAATTAACTCCAAATAGAAATATTTTACTTTAGTTAGCTAGATAATAATTTTATATGAATTTACAAACTTGAATGGACTAAAACGGAGTTTGGGAGCAAAAGATATGAATTTTAGAAGATTGAAATTACATGAAATGATAAATTAGGGTTTAAAAGAATTATGGGTCAAATGAACCCAAAATCAAATGATTTTGGTTTAGATGGGTAGATCTTGATTTTATAGGAATATAGAAATTTGAATGGACGAAATCGGAGTTCGTATGAGGGAGAACGAACCCCGGGAAGTTCTAAATCTAAATAAAACCTAATTTTCAGATTTTATTGATTTTCCCGAATTATTTTTCTAAAGGAAATAGGCTTTATTGCATCAGCATAGGATTTTCTTTTTCCAGCTGAATTATTTTCCTAAAGGAAAATAATTTGTTTCACTGACAGGTGGGCCCCCGCGTCATTGACTCGGCCCACGGTGGACCGATTCCACCGAGCCAAGAGCTAGGCGATGCGGTGGACTTGCCACGCGGGCTGTGATGTGGTGCCACGCGGCGGTGACATGGCGCAGGATGATGGCGTGGTGCCGAGGTGGCAGCCACGCGGCGGTGCCACGTAGGCACGGGACCGGCGGCGTCACGGCGTCGAGCTTGCCGGCGATGGGCGGCGCCTCGGCGGACATGGGTGGTGCCAACAGGAAGTGGAGAACGTGAGGATGTTGATGCTCACCGTAGTTGCACGAATGCACGGCGGAAGGGTCACCGGTGACGACATTAAGCGGCGGCGCGATGCGGCTTGTGGCAGCGGCGGTGCTCCCGTGGGATTCCGGCGATGCGAAGGCGAGCCCCGGGTAGGTCTCGGTGCCGCGATGCCGAAGAGACGGTCGGAGTTGCTCGGGGATCGTCGACGGCGGCGCTAGAGGTTGCGGAAGCGGCGGCGACCGTCGGTGAAGAAATGCCGATTCCGGCGATATTGGAGGCGGAGGGGAGGAGTGGGTGGTGTCGCGGTGATGAGCGAAGGGAGGCGGTCCCGGTGCGCTCTTTATTGGGGTCGGAGGAAGCCGGAAGGTGGAGATCGTGTGCGCGAGTGCGGCGGCGGTCATGGCGACGGTTTTGGCGATCGTGGCGTGAGGAGAGGGGAAAACGGCCGGAAGTGGGGCGGCGTGATGAGGGCTTTTTAATGCGCTTGGTGGCGAGGAGAGTGGGGGAGAGAAACGGGCGGAGTAGAAGCTCCCGCGGCGTGTTAATGGCGGCGGTTCGGAGTCTTCGCGCGGGGAAGAAAGGGGAGGAGGAGAAGACGAAGCGAGGGTCGTGCGATCTTGATCCGAGGGTGCAACGGAAGAGGGTGACGTGGAGCGGTGAGGGCCGTGCGATGGAGATCGAGCGGTGAGGGAGAGAGAGAAGAGAGAGGGAGGCGTGGGACGAGAGCGAGGAGAGAGAGCGGGGCGGGTGGCGTGGAGTGGGCCGGAAACGTGTGGAGATGGGCCGGACCAGTGGGTTTCGGCCCAAAGGAAATTTTGGGATTTTAAATGGATTTTTCAATTGATTTAATCCAGATAATTCAAAAGGACTTTAGAAAATAGCAAAATAAATTCAAAAATTATGGAAAATTCGCAGAAATTCCCTTATTTATTTTTGGACTTAATAAAATTATTTCCAACTCAAAGTTGGCTTTTATTTTTGCAAATAAATTGTTTTGGCTTTAAAATATTTATAAAAAGGCTTTTTAAAAACTCAGAAAATTCTAAAAATTATTTAAAATCTTATTTTTCAGATCAAACCAACTGAAATTTCAAGGACTTCAAATAAATTTTAAATTTTTGACTTTCAAAACTTCAGAGATTCAAATAAGGCAATCAAACTCTGGCAAATTCATAGCAAAACCAGTAAAATAATAATTTTATTTATTTTTATTTTGGTAACATAACTTTGGGATGTTACACATAATGTGAGGTTACATTGCATTTACACTTTATGATGGAGTACAACTGTTGGCAAATAACAAATTGATGCCCAACTATTGATTGTGTATAATCAAATTTTGTATTGTTCATGTTGTGATAGATGAAGCTGGATATATTGCATTCATATCGTATAAGCGTTCAAATGATAATTAAATGCTATTATGTACAAATATTGGAATGTTAAATGAGTGATAAAAAAAGACCACAAAATATCACAAGTAGTGTGTCCATCATCCTGATTGAGCAATTGCACTTGCAAGGTCATCACGAAAACTATCCATAGATGCTCGGCATCTTAAGAAGAATTCTCTATTTCATCTCCCATACACCAATTCCATACACCAAAGGACCTCTCAATTACGTTGCATTGCAATAGAGAAGAATTCGGAGTACGTTGTGGCATCGATGTGCCAGTCTGATCACCTAGTGAACATCAACAAACCAGCAATAAAGCATCTTCTGCCCTTATAAATTGGCAATTTTCTGAATGAAACATTACATGAATGATCTGATGGTGCGTCGTTTATTACTACTACATAAAAAGAACAACACGTTCATAGGTCTGGTGGACACCGGACTCAATTGTTCAGCAGCTTTCACCTAATTACAAATGTGACCATCATTCTAGAGATTATTGGGGATGACTGACAAAGAAATAGTCGAATGCAAACAGATCAGGAACCGCTTCTGATTTATTCCAGAAAATTAAGAGCCCAAGAAAGCTTTATTTGGATGCTTGCTGACTGAAGAGTTTCTTCTTGATCTGCAAGAGGCAAAAAGAGAACATTTAAATAACCGGATAACCATCACACATGTGTACATATATACTGCGTTTAATTACCTTAGGAAGCTTTTGTCTGAAAGAGACATCCACCCTTGCATCCAGCATGTTGTCACAGATGATCTTGCCATCTTGCGATGCAAGCACATCACCTCCAGAGCTGTTCATGCATCCAAAGCAAACAATTTGGACACAAATTATTAAGCCCTTCACAATGAACACTCCTTTTCATTCTCTTCAGTAAAGGTTTGATTACAAAATTTACACTTAGCAATTCATGGAGGCAGGTTAGGCTAGTGGTACATACCATGACGGTCCATGCGCGTCGCGGCTGCTCTTCTCAGCATACTCCTTCTTGGCCGTCTCCAGCACGGATTCGACGGTTAACATTAGAATTGCATGAACACCTACCAGCACAGCTAGGTGACTGGGTTCTATCACAGTTATAAGAAACAAAGAAGCGCCCATTGGTAGTGAACTTTGGATGAAATGCTATACCCATGAGTCCAAACTTGGAATCAAAATGCACTTCATCAGTTAGATCAAGAAATGGGTTTGCCTCATCAAATTGTAGAGTGCCTCGAGAGCCTTGTTCTAGGACAGTCGCCAACCATATCTTTCCAGGTTGACTAGACAAGAAAACTCTGTTGGATCCATTAGGGTGAGGAGCCATGTCCAGGTATGATCCATTGTCGATTCTCTCAAGGCATATACCTTTAGGAGAGGGTGACGGTTCAGTAGTGTTAAATGAAACCGCATCTCCATTTAAGCACACTGACTGGTCATCAGATGAGCCACCATATGATGTACAGAAGTCATTTTTTGCCGCGACATCGCTAGCCGATGATGAACTAGGATGTCTTGCACCTCCTTGCAAGGGAGGTTGAAAAGGAGAGTTCAATATTTGTCACATTTTGGCAAGTATCCCAAACTAGTTTGCAGTAGTCCTGAGTGGAATCCTTTGATTGAGCAGAACCCACTAAAGAGGTATAGTTGCACAGGTTAGGAACCGTCCGAATCTTTGAGCTTGAGTTGAACAACTCAGCCGAAAATGGATTGCATTTCTGGAAACAAAGCAAACAAATTTGTTAATACTACTATCTAAGAGCAACAAATTAATAGTAACCTATCACCTTATAGAAAAGACCAACATGCAGGTCCTATTTTCTCCTTTTCGGGATTTACATCAACTCTAATTTTGTTTCCTAATACCAGCTAATAACATAGTTATGGAAGACAGCAAAATTGCATCAACGAGATTCCAACTAGTTTTGTAGCTGTACTAGTACCAATGTTTGACATGCTGGTATGAGGGATCAACACTAGCATGAATATCAAAGAAATGCAACATAAATTCCCAGCTTATCCATTTAGGAAAATTGTCGAGCACATGGTGTGCAGCCCGAACAATTAACACACATGTTAGTTTCACTGATCGGGCCCCTAACTCGTAAGAGAAGAAGCAGAAGGACATAACACATCACACATGTTAGTTTCACTGATCGGGCCTCCTAACTTGTAAGAGAAGAAGCAGAAGGACATAACACAGTCCATACCGTGCAGAGGACCGACTTGATGATGCAGGCGCACGCGGCCTCGAAAATGTTCATGGCTTCGAACTGCCTCCACAGCGCGGCATCCGCGGCGGTGGCACAGCAGCTGCTGCTACAGCCTCTAGGGTTTCCGGGGTGGGTAGCACTCGTGTGCTCACTGCGACGCTATCCGGTGCCTGCGGCGGCACAGTTGAGGACCGGAGGTGGCGCAGTCGAGGCTTTGGCGATTTTTCGCCTAAACGCGATAGCACCGGGAGGAAGTGAGGGGGAAGGCGAAGGGGTACGGGAGCGGAGTCGTGCGGTGGAATTCGTGGGGTAGTTGGATGGCATTTGTGGGTAAAAAATTCAAACTTTAAGGGGTATTTTTGTTTCTGCAAGTTGGATTCTCACGAGAATCTGCAGGAAGGCTGCTCCTCGTTGCTAGTTCATTTTTTAAACAGCTCCTCACGAGAATCAGGATCTAGTCGTTTTGAGAAGTTGGGTGTTTGGCACGGCTCCACAATATTCGATTGAGAAGCTGGGAGTAGGAGCTATACCAAACAGGGCCTCAGTAACAGTTTTTTGCCCTTGCTTAAGAGTGAGAAACTCTTGCTGCTTAACCATCACAACTCCCTCTAGAATGTGAGCTTCACGAAATGCTTCGTTGAACTCATCCCAAGTCAAGACGTGTCCGACAGGCTGGATGGCATAGAAATTGTCCCACCAAGCACTAGCTGTTCCATCCAATTGATAACTAGCAAACAACACCTTCTCCTTCTCAGAACATTGAGAAATCAACATCTTCTCAATATTCCTAAGCAAATCTTCAGCTTCCATAGGGTCTTCAGAGCTGGAAAAGACTAGCGGGTTGGTTCGCTGAAAATCAGCAAGACCTCCCTGCACACGATGGCCCCCTGCCCCTCCAGCTGGTGCGGGAGCTGAAGAAGTATTATGCGCAATTTGCTCTAGGATGCGCGTCTGATCCATTCTGTTGCGCTCTATCTGCAAGAGTACATCAGACATGGTGGGTGGCGGAGGAAGCTCCTCCTCAAGTCGACCACCATGCTGCTCAGGGCGACTAGAAGGTTTTGCTTGCTCTCCCCGAGGGTAAAGATCATGGACAGAAGCAAAGCGGGATCTCGAGGGTGGAGATCCTTCTTCTTGTTGTGCCCAAGAGCGAGTAGTAGGTCCTATCATTCTGTTGCCATACCACTGTTAGCAACTTAACAAGAGTACACCCGAATGAGCACACTCAAAGTTCTGGACAGAAAAAGGGAAGTACTAAACTTAACATGCACAATAATATGAAATGCACTGGAATTAACACCAAAAGAACACAAGATCCATTAAACAGCAATAGCAAGCTTCGGCACCGTACACCCATATATGTCGGTAAACAACATGGCCATGGTCCGAAACAAAAGTCTTACCATGTTCAAAGTTATACAAAAGCTATCCTATTACATTTATTTAAAGGACAACTACTAGTCGGCTACAACTCCAGGTAACGAGTTCTCCACCTTTACAACCTAGATATAATCATCTAGCAGATGAGCCCCAGGTGATCCGGTGTCTATCGGGCTCAAAGGATTGTAAAGGCATTGCGGAGATCCAAGCAAAGAAATGTGACCTCCAGGGGGTGCCGGCCACTGGGTGCAAGGAAAACCTGCAGACATCCGGGCTTGGCGACGCTATACATAAGTAGGTACTAGCCCTGCCACTTCCGGAAGTCGAAACCCAGGTGGTGCTGCAGCAGCTGGAGAGATCTCGTTGCCACCATAAAGCACATTACGAGGAACGCGATTCATGTTGACTCCGACAGGAGGTACTCTTGGGCTTCTCTAAGACGGCGTCGGGTCTCCCACAACTCGTACACGTTGCAGCGATGAATTTGGTCCATGATATGAACCAACCTCGCTAACTAGCGTACTTGTGGGTCCTCTCCAAACTGGCTCTCATCGAACGTGTTCGCCTCTACGCCAGGACCTTGCTTCGGGAAATGGTCGTAGGGGGGCTGGGACAACTCAGTCAAATCATGATGAAGGAGGCTCATCATCCCACTAGCAGCTCCCTGGATAGCCATGGCTTCAGAAGTGGCATGTACTTGGATACAGTAGGGAATGCTACCCGTCACCTGTCTAGCAATAACGTTGACTACACCTCGATACTCTTCCATCCCAGGTCCTCGATCCTGACGATAGATGGCGCACTCTGGTTGGTAAGTGAAATTGGCTCGTCACATCATATCTCGTAGCAATGCGGGGTATCCGTCCACTTCCTCAGCACGGGTCTCCTTGACCAAATGCCAGGTGCTCATCTAAAACACACAAGTGAGGGTAAGTATGCAAAACAATTTGTAACTCCAACTAAAATTTGGGGTAAGAAGTGATGCTAAGGTGGATGAGGAATAAAAGACTTTCATAACTTAAAGTTTCTAAAAATACTTTGTTATTTTAGAAAATAGCCTCATAGAAGACTCACTAATGCTAACGACCATACCATTTCTAACCTACAGTCAGTATGGCTCTGATACCAACGCTATGGGTACCCTAGGTATTGGATACATTCTAAGTTAAAGCATTACACCCGAATGTATAATTATTATTAACAAGGAATGAACCTAACACCAGGTCCCCAGATGTGTGTCATACATTAATTCCCAAGATCAACGATTAATGTACACACAACTTATTACAACATTGTACACAGTCATACAAGGCGTACAGATAACATTAAAGTTTACAACACTAGTATTCGGTATAACAGAAACAAGTGGCCAGCAGCCACTAAATAAAAGTTTTGCAGGGGAAACAAATATAAACAGCAAAAGAACCACCAAGTGTGCCCCATCACCCGCAAGCAACTGAGTGGAGGTAGAAATAGTGTCACTCGTTAGCATCACCCTGATCGGCGCTAACAAGTAGTTCGTACACATAGGTACTCGCAAGACTTACACAAAACTTCTAAAAAAAGTGTTTAGTAGAACCTATCCAAAGGAATAGAATTTGTACATGCTTAAGGCTAATAACAGGAAGGTTGTAATGGTATTAGTTTTTGCATAAAGCAACACCTCTTAATCCTACACTTACTGTTTTCTGTAAAGGCCATTTTATAAACAAGTTTGGACTAAAACAATGAGTAAAAATAGAATTTAACTACAAGACAATGTCAAAGTGGCTGCCCACTTTGACTAAACAACAAGCATGAATCACCCAGTTCATGCCGCACATTCCCAAGAATAACTATACGTTGTTGTCCGTCAAAACGAGTGTTGTCCGTAACCATGGACACGGCTATTCGAATACCAGAATACTGAAAAGATACATGCTCAAAGTTACAAGTGATTTAAATAACAAAATACTTATGTTTGAAACTATTTTCAGTAATGGAAGTAACCCAGATTTATCAAATACTAACACTAACCGACAAGGATTAAAGACTAACTACAACTACTGCCCTGGTTGGAAAATTCGACAATAGAGCAATACTTACCGAGAGCTTTATTGGCAAAATGCCGGAGCTGTGATCCAAGGCGATGCTAGCTAAAGATCAAAATGGATTCACAATAGTGCAACGAACCTAAAGATGGCCGGAGTTTGACCGGAGCGGCGACCCAACAAGAAAAACAGTTAAGGTTCAAAATACGACAAAAGTGGCTATGTCGATTTGAACGCGCAAAGTGCAAAAGACTTTTTCTTATGCTAATAGGGCATCTAAAGAGGCTACCTGAGCTGAGATGGTGGTTAGAGAAGCTCTAGAGCTCGCCGGCGATGAGAAAGACCGAAACGACAATATAGAGGACCATGACGACAAGATGATCTAAGCAAGGAATCAAAGAGTGAGTGATCAAGTTAGGTCATTTAGGCCCATAAGAAGCTCCTAGTGAAAAGAATTGAGAAATGGCTCACCCTGCCGGAGTTGGAGACGAAAGGGGTTATTTCGACCGGAAAAGGGGAACTTCAAAATCCAACAAAATTGTTGAATCAAAGATGAAATTAATTGAGGGGTTTTGCTTAGCATATCCTAGACCATGCTATGACGCATAAAGATACGCAGGAGCTCACCGGAGCGAAGAAATCCACGGCGGCGACGCTCCGGGCGCGCTCTGGACAACGCAAAGACAAGCTCGCGTTCTCAATCTACAAGTAATGCCAAAAGCTTCCATTAACAGGATGAACAAGGCATTAGAGATGAACAAAAGCATAGGAAGAGACGATACACCGGAGAGAACTCAGAAGAAAATCACTGTGGTAACAATTTGGTCGAGAGTGAAAATAAGGGTTTTCATAGCCATTTCGCCGGAGAGAACGAGGACGCTCGTGCGTGGCAAAAATGGCAGCAAAACAATGCCAGGTGGCAATTGCATATTGCGAAAACGCGACTCAACGCCACCTCAGCGTCGATATGCTCGACGTTGGTGAAATGACGCGGAGAAGATGAAGTTGAGTCACTGACTTGTGGGCCATGGCTGTCAGTCTCAGCCACAACAATGCGATCGAGAGTGAAAAGATGCGAGCGGTCTGATCTAGAATAAAAGGTCCAGATTGAAAACACTGTTCGGGGGTCCGAACATTTCAAATCCATGTGGATGGTCCGATCTAGATCTAACGGTCCAAGATCAAAGTGTGTTCGAATGGTCTGAACGTCTCACTTGATTTGGACTGTCCATTTTAAATCGGATGGCACGCACGCGAAGGGCTTCACCCTTAAGAAAGCGCATGGTGGGATTTAATCTCAACAGCCTAGATCACTTGAGAGTGGTCATGGACAGCTCAGATCTCTTGAGAGTGGTTGTGGACAGCTCAGATCACTTGAGAGGAGGTCCTGGACGGCTCAGATCAGTTGAGAGGAGGTCCTCGATGGATCAGATCACTTGAGAGTGATCATGAGGATCACAGAGGTGGTCTTTGCAAAATGATCAAGATGGTGGTCTTTGCAAAATGACTAAGAGAGTGGTCGTGACCAAGGGTGGTCTTAACCAAACAGGGTGGTCTTTGAGCGTTCCACGTGGCAGCTCCTAGAGAGGTCCTGGGGAGGTCCTTAGGGGTGCTCCAGGGATCCTGACTAAAAGAGAACGTGCGATTGGACTTAAAATCGACGGTCTAGATCACATGGAGCGTTCGGTGATCCGAACAGCCCAAAGGATCTAGATGGTTCGTTTGAAAATCGACGATGGAGATTGCATGGATTGTTTGGATGGTCCAAATGTCGAACGCATCTTGTTCGTTCGTTTCAAAATCGAACGACTCACATTCAACTAAGGGTTGGCTGAGCCCTAAACGCGATAGAGCCAGCGTAAAAGACACAAGGTTGGACTAAACCAAGTTCGAGTCACTACAGTGCCAAGAGGCTCGATCCGGGGCTAAAGTCAACTAGAATTAAAATAAAACTTCAAGAGTTTGACCGAAGGTTTAAAAATATCAAATAAATTTATAACAATACAAAAATTTTCAAAGAAGCTACTGGATGATATATGTAACATCCCAAATCTTGACTTGTGTTTCAAATGTAAAAAAATATGTAGAAATTAAAACTTTTCTTGCATCTTGTTGTTTTGAACTTTTCTGTAATTCTTGTTCAAGAATTGTGGAAATCAACAGCTTCAATCTTCCAATTGACTAAAGTCATGACCCCCCTTTTTCAATCCTTGTCAAATCTTGTGATCATCTTCTGGAAATAACTTTTCTTGGTTCTAGGGATGTTGTGAGACTCCTCTGTAAAATTTCACAATTTTTTGAAATTTTTGAATATTTTAAGAGGCTAGTCAAACCTGTTGACCCTTGGTCAAACCCAAACTCAGAACCTTGAAGAATTTCTAGGAAAATATGCTTTGCATAAAAGCCTCTCGAAATTTTATACAAGGTCAATCCTAGAGTTAGCAAGCTCTTGCAAAAATTTCAGAATTTTTGGAGTTAATTTGCCATCTATAAATATTTTTCCCAGTTTTCAGCTTCAACTTAAACTCTTGGTCAAAGTGCTGTTGGACTCGAGTCAGACTTGAGCCCAACCTCCCTTCTTGGTTGAACCCAACCATCCCCGTGCCCCGCTCAGCCCTTTAAAACGCGTGATCGATGTCAACCGTTAGATCTCTATCGGGTCGTCCACGTTCGTTGGGAATGTTCGGACCTCGTGAACGCGCATCTCGTTGTGAGCCGTTGGATTTTAATCTAACCGCCCGCAATTCTTGTGTCGTTCGGACCTGCAAATGGCCAAGGTGATCTCGGTGGTCCAAATCTAATTGGACCACCAGCATTGATTTGATCATTTGAAACCCTCCGTTTGGCTCATTCAATCCCAGTCGTCCAAATCAGATCTAACCGTGGTATGTTGGGTCAGTGCCTAATGGGTTAGACTCAACCCAATCGTTCTAGTTTAGCTCGAGCCTCTTTGTCTCTGTTTCTCTGGCAGGTGGGCCTGTGCCGCACCTGTTCTTCCCCTACCTCTCACCCGCGCCATTGCCAGCGCACGAGCGTGGGAGAGGCAGCGCCTTGTCATTTCCTTGAGTACTTCAAACGGCTCTTTGCCACAGAGCCTTAAATGCGCGCAAGTACCTTTCGCCCCCGAAGTCCTCCTTCTACCTGCTCCCATCTTCTCAGCTCGTCCATGGCAGTGCTTGGACCGAGCTCACCCGTGGAGCCTTGTCTTTGCTAAAACCCTAGCTCTCTGGCTATAAATAGCCCATGAGCTCTTCCTTGGAAATCCTTTCAACACCGCTCTTGTTTGCCTAACTCCTCTCGGGTGGCTTGAACTAAAAACACCGGAGAATCCCCAAATCGCCATTGTTGGACCTTGGAGCTTCATCTTCTTCTTCGGTGCTCCAAGGGTTCTTGTGGCAATCCAAGCGCATCATCTTGTGCCTCTCTTTACCCTAATCTTTTCCCCTAACTTGATTTTGGGTTGCTTTCAGAGGAGCTGCCCAATTTTGAGTTTTGAACCTCTTCGGCCGAAATCGCCCCTTTCTTTCCCAACTACGGTAAGGTGCTTCTTTCTGCAATTAATTGCTCATGGACCTTCTCTGAGCTATTATGAAGCTAACCCTACCACCCATTTCTGTTATTTTTGCTTAGGCCATCTTCTCCACTTCTTCTTCGGCGCTGGCAAGGTCCTACGTCGCCGGAGCCCCTCCGTTGGCCTCCTTGCCTCTACAGTGTTGAGGTAGCCCCTTGGTAGCCCCTAGTAGTTGTGGCACCTGCTATCTTGAACTGCTGCAGAGCTTTTCGTGTTTTTCATTTAGGTCGTGCTTGTCGCCACCGCTCTTTCTCTAGCTCGCTGTTGTTCTTGGCCGTCGCCGCCGTTGAGAGTACCTCCTTTGGGTGCGCAAGGCTATTGCGAACCCAGTCATGCCTTTGGTTTGCGCCGCCGTGACCGGAGTCGCCGGCGGCAAGCCGTTCTTTGCGCTCGTTTCTTTTGTCGAATGAAAACGCACTGTGCTTTGTCGATTAAGACATTGATTCTGTTCATTAAATGCTAATCATTGTTTAGTAATTAATGGTGGTCTTAATCGGGCCTTAAGTGCCACTGACAGTGGGCCCGCACTTTTAAAACCCGTGTGCTTTAAAGCCGCTGTGCGTGGCATTATTTGCCACTTACAAGTGGGCCCGTATCTTTAAACCCACTGTGTGCGCGTGCGCATTGTTAAGCCCAGCATTGGATAGTTTGATCTTGATAAACGGCCTAGATCTCTTTGAACGTTCGGACCACCCCATCGTCTCAAGTCGATGTGGGCCGTCCATCTCTTGATCTGCAGCTCAGATTGAGTGAACGTTTGGATTGTCCGAACGCCACTTCAATCTCAGCCCTCCGTCTTTAGATCAACGGCCCACGATCGCGTGAATGTTCGGACCTCCGAACGTTTTCTTCAACGTGGACCATTGGATCTAATCCGACGGTGGGCTCTGTGGGCTATGCGCGTGTGTGCTGTGCTCAGTGCGTTGTGGGCTGTGCGATTGCTGATCAACGGCCCATGTTTTTTTCGGTGGTTTTAGTTTTAATAAAAACCCGAGAGCCTTATATTTATAAACTGAAAATGGTATTAAACTTTAAAATTGCATAACTAATTCATTTTAACTCCTTTTCAGTTGATTCTAATTTTGTTAGTTCTGGTTTTAACTCAGCTTTAATCTAAAAATGATTGTAAGCCTGGTTCTATTCCAGAAAAATCTATTAGTAGATTTATTTTAGGTTTACCTTTAATTATTGCTCTAAAAATTCATTAGTATGCATAAGTAATTCCCTGTAACTCCAAATTTAGTAAACTAAAATATGTTAGAGTTCTTTATTAGTATGCTTTAGTGTAGAATAGGTTTTAATATTGTCTTTGCCTCTGAAATTAATTGTGCACTAGTGTCATAACTTAGGAAAAATCATGATAAATTCATTTTAACTCCAAATGCAGTAAACCCAATTTTGTTGTTCTTAGAATTTCATTCTCTGCCTACCATAAAACTTTCATGTTCACCAACCTTCTAGAAATTTATGTAATAAACAGTAACAGAAAGCTATTAATTTGGATTTTTCCGGTCGATCAAACTTGTTTTGGTTATTAGTTTTGCATGCTTAGTCCAAATCGATTAATTCTTGTTGCTAAATTTATTTAAAATCATGACCTTCCTGCTGTGTAAATTTCATGGATTTTGGATGAATTTGGATTTTGAGCCTTTTTCGGTGTTCGTCGTTCTTATTGGATTTTCTCGCTCTTGCGATAGGTTCCGAAGAAATTCTTGAGTACGAGATTGATCCTTTGCAGCAATCAAGTGATCTCCAGTAAGGCAAGAAGATGTAGCATTCATTTGATCATATTGATCAGATTAATTTTAAAGTCTAATATCCTGTTTGCAAAGAATATGTATGCATGCTTCTTTGTGTCAAAGTTAATTTCGTCGATTAGAGGTAGCTAATCCTATTGCGTTGTTTCCCTGAAATTATCCACCCCTACCACAACCCTAAGTTAATATTCTCACTGGTGAATTAGAGCCCGGTGAATGATTTATGCACTTTTATTGTCTTTCCGATATGATGCTTAGCAATGCTTAGTTACCGGTAGAATTGGGCGGTTATCGACTTAGTCGATGACCTTGATCACACAAATCCTATTATTTACATTATGTTTAGCACCTTGTGCTTGGTTATTTCATAAAGTTTAAAATGTTATAGACTTGGGCACATTGGTGTGATGGTGTGATCTTTTGGTGTGACTGGAATGGTGCCCGGGTCATCAAGGACCGAGTTACTTGCGCCATTGATCCAAGCAATTTTGCGTGCTAACCACACTAGAGGGATATGGGACCTCTCTTGACTTAGTACTTTGGGAGGTGTTAATTAATGAGTCGCTGGTGGTAATGATAGAGAAAAATGTTCGTTGTTGGGATGAGAGGGATGGGTTCCTTTCTAGGTTCTCCATACCCAGGAACACCCGTAGTTGCTTCGGCTGGGCCGGTGTTTCCGACTCAACGTATGGGTCCTAGTGATCTTCGTCGCTGGTGGATCATGAAGGGTTAACCCCCATACGTGCGACTCTTAATTAATGCAATCTGTTGGAAATTTCTCGTAGGACTAAGCTGTGCTGGCATACCAAAGGAAGTGTGCTTAATAGCTTGGCAAAAAGGCAGTCTGAAGTGTGGGTACATTGGTACACCCCTGCAGGGTTCAAACTATTCGAATAGCCTAGTCCTAGGTTATGGACATGCTTGGTTATTTCTCGCAAAAACTAGACTACAACTTTTCGTTAAAACTTGATAGGGGGTGGTACGAATGGGTAATTCATGCTATTGTTATGATGGCTATTGGGTTAGTCATCTCCAGGATGTATTATTGTTATTAATTATTGTCTCGATGTTATTTGAACAAATAAAATCAGATTATTCTTTTAGCTCTTTAGCTTGTTTTTGGCCAGTCGGCCTCCCTTTTGTAATAACTTTATTGTATGTCTTTTGCTTGTAAAGCCTTTGTTCGATTGTATTGATCTTGTTTGGAATTGATGCATTGTTTTGTAAAAGGGTGTGTATACTGCAATTCTGGGAAGTATATATTTTCCTGAGGCACAAGATATTTTGTTTGTGATGCTAGAGTCAAATGGAAGGCTAAGCATTACAAGCTAAATACCCAGGGGTCTCACAAAGCTTGGTATCAGAGTCATACCGACCGTAGAAACCCTTAGCTTGGTCGTCTTTATGATGTTTTGAAAATCTTAGTTTCAAAACTATTAAATGGTTTGTGAAAGCTTAAGTAAGTTTTCAGATTTTACTCCTTACCTATCTTAGCTTGCTTACCTTACCTTGTTCTTGTTGATTTGAAAAGGTTGTTTTTCCTCTCCTTCTTTCAAAGCTAGTTGTTATCGATTAAATTGGTTTTGGGGGAACCAATGAGAGTTGTAATTTGAAGTAGGGCTGTCTTTTGGTGAAGATTAGAAGCTTCTGTAGTTGGAAAAGTACAGATTGAAGCTAGGAGGCAATCTGGACAGCAAGCCCCAATTTCTGGATAGCAAGCACTTAGTTAGTTGATAGGGCTAATAATGAGAGGTTAAGCCAACTAAAAATTGTGGGAATAAAAGCGTAAGAAGTGATATTAATTGCCTAAGTGCCTAACACCCCTTTTAGTTGGTTTTACCCTGCTCTTTAGGTGTGTTAGATTTGAGCTATGTTCTGATTTTGGTTCTTCCCAACCGATTGCTCGTTCGTTCAATACGAGTTAGTCATGCCGGGAAGTTGATCTTAAGTCTCATTGTTTTTATGCCTATTGCAAGCTTGTGGAGTTCGTTTCCTTGCTGTTTTTTAGTTGCTTTCGGTTAGGGTGATACCCATTCCCCTAGTCGATGGCTTTTCTTTTTGCTTACCTTCGCTTCCAGTTTTTGGGTTTTGTTGCTAACCCTTTTCCTTCAAAACAGGATGGCTGGGTGAACTCGTAGCGGATAGAGTCAGCAAGCTGGTCATGATAAGGAGCTCCCGCCTCCTCCGACTATGGTCGAAGTTCTTTTTCAGATCGAGCGCAACAGGATAGATCAAACGAGTATTTTAGAGTCTATCACACGCAATACCTCCGCTCTCTCTGGTACCTCCGGATCAGGGGGAGGAGGTGGACATCAGCCGCGGGGGGACTCTCGGAGTTCCTTCGCACTCAATCACCCACTTTCTTCTGGTCAGAGGACCCACTGGACGCAGACGACTGGTTGTGTCTGGTTGAGCAGAAGCTCAATGTTGCTCAGTGCCAGGATCACAAGAAGGCCCTCTTTGCCTCCCATCAGCTGGAAGGGGAAGCACTTTCTTGGTGGGAGAGTTTCTTGGATATGCAGCCCACGGGCCACGTCATCTCTTGAGAGGAGTTCCGTACTACCTTTCGTCGGGCTCACATTCCCGCCGGCTTGATGAAGCTCAAGAAGAAGGAATTTCTTGCGCTCAAGCAAGGGCTCCGATCGGTGACGGAGTATTTATACGAGTTTAACCATGTGGCTCGTTATGCTCCAGGAGAGGTGGCTACCGATGAAGCCAAGCAGGAGAAGTTCATAAATGGTTTGTCCGAGGAGCTGCAGAACAAGCTATCTATTGTTGACTTCCCCGACTTCCAGACCTTGGTCGACAAGGCCGTTGTTGCTGAGTACAAGGCTAGGGCGCTGGGAGAGTCCCGCAAGCACAAGTGGGAGGCCTAGAAGTCCACAAGGGCTAACCTTCTTTGTCCTCGCATCGGGCAAGCCTCGATGTCTCGTTCTCAGGCTTCAGCACCACCGAGGCCTTCAGCACCTGTACCTCACCCTCCGTAGGCCGTGTTTCAGCCACGTGCACCTGTGAGTCAGCAAGGTGGTCTCCGCAATCCAGCTGCTGAGGTCACTTGTTTCTTCTGCAACAACAAGGGGCATTATGCGAATAATTACCCTAAGAAGACCGGAGCAGCCCCTCGTCCTAATGGAGGATGAGGGCAAGAGAGTGTTCACTCTCAGGATCAGAAGGCAACCCAGAAGACCCAGAGCGTGGGAAGCGGTCACGTCAACCACATCTCAGCTGAGGAAGCGCAGGAGGCACCTAACGTCGTGTTGGGTATGCTTCTTGTTAATTCTCGTCCTGCTACTATTTTGTTTGATTCAGGAGCTTCTCATTCCTTTGTATCTAAGTATTTTGCTGCTGTTGGTGATCTTGCTTTTGCTCCTCTGCTTGTCCCTTTGCTCATTCGCTCTCCGGGTTCGAAGTTGAGAGCTGAATTAGAGTGTGGGGATGTTCCAGTTGAGATCGAGGTGGTGGGATTTTTGGCAAATCTTATCCTCCTCAATTCAGCGAGCCTGGTATGGATTGGTTATCCCGGCATTTGGTCAAATCGATTGCGCCAATAAGTGCGTCTACCTCACAAGTCCCTCCGACGAGCAAGTTGGTTTTTCGCCGAAGCTACAAGGACCGCATCTCTCCGCGCTTGAAGCAAAGCCAGCTGTGGAGATTTGTGAAGTCCCTGTGGTATGTGACTTCATCGATGTCTCCCCTGAAGATTTGCCTAGGATGCCACCAGTTCGAGACCTCAAGTTTGTTATCGAGTTGGCGCCCGGTACCGCCCTAATTTCAAAGAGGCCTTACCGGATGCCTCCAAATGAGTTGGAGTTGAAGAAGCAACTTGGTGAGCTTCAAGAGAAGGGTTTCATCCACCCTAGCTCATCTTCGTGGAGCTATCCAGTAATCTTTGTAAAGAAGAAGGACAATACTTTGCGCATGTTCGTTGATTATCGTCCGCTTAATGAAGTAACGATAAAAAAAGTATCCTTTGCCCCGTATCGACGACCTCTTCGATCAGTTGACCGGAGCTCGAGTTTTCTCCAAGATTGGTTTGAGAGTGGGATATTATCAAGTAAGGATCATACCTGAAGATATTCCCAAGACGGTTTTCTCTACTCGTTACGGTTTGTACGAGTACACCGTCATGTCTTTCGGCTTAACCAATGCCCCTGCCCTGTTCATGAATCTTATGAACTCGGTTTCTATGGAGTATTTGGATAAGTTTGTGGTGGTCTTCATCGATGATATTCTTATCTACTACAAGAATGATGAAGAACACGCTGAGCACCTGAAGCTTGTGTTGGGAAAGCTGCGTGAGCACCAGCTGTATGCAAAGTTCAGCAAGTGCGAGTTCCGGTTGAAGGAAGTGGCATTCTTGGGCCATGTTCTTTCAGTGGGAGGCGTAGCTGTGGATCCTAGCAAGGTCAGCGATGTGCTCTCTTGGGGTCAGCCCCAGTCGGTAACCGAGGTCAGGAGTTTTCTTGGTTTAGCGGGATACTATCACTGCTTTATCAAGGATTTCTCCAAGATCGCAAAGCCGATGACTGAGTTGCTCATGAAAGACCAGAAGTTCGTGTGGTCCGCGGATTGCGAGAAGAGTTTCCAAGAACTCAAGAAGCGATTGACCACCGCTCTAGTTCTCGTTCTCCCCGATGTCCACTAGAGTTTCGACATCTTTTGCGATGCTTCTCGTCGAGGACTCGGGGGTGTTCTGATGCAAGAAGGCAAGGAGGTAGTGGCCTATGCATCAAGACAGTTGAGGCCTCATGAACTCAATTATCCAACCCATGAATTGGAACTAGCTGTTGTGGTCCATGCACTTAAGATTTGGCAACATTATCTAGTCGATAATCGCTGCGAGGTGTATTCGGATCATAAAAGTTTGAAGTATTTGTTCACTTAACCTGATCTGAACCTTAGGCAGAGAAGGTGGTTGGAATTGTTCAAAGACTATGACATGGGTATTCACTACCATCCGGGCAAGGCTAATGTTGTTGTCGATGTACTTAGTCGAAAGGTATATTGTAATACCTTGTTGCTCGAGGAGCAGCAGCTCACCCTTCTTGAAGAGTTTCAGCGTCTCAACTTGGAAGTGGTTGAGCATGGGTCCCTCGCTGCCTTGGTTGTGCAACCGACCTTGGTAGATCGGATCAAGGCGGCTCAGCTTTCGGATGTTGGAGTGAACCGAATCAAGCAAAATGTCAAGAACGAAATAGCCAAGTGCTTCTCAGAAGATGAGCTTGGTGTTGTATGGTTCGGACAACGTCTTGTGGTTCCTAAGGTCATGGAATTGCGGGATTTGATTCTCCTTTGTCCATTCATCCCGGGGCCACGAAGATGTATCAAGATCTCCAGCAGAGATTTTGGTGGACCCGAATGAAGCGCGAGATCGCGAAGTTCGTTGCCGAGTGCGACGTGTGTTGTCGTGTAAAGGCCGAGCATCAGCGCCCAGCAGGTTTGCTTCAGCCTTTGCCAGTGCCTGAGTGGAAGTGGGATTCCATCGGCATGGACTTTATCATCGGTCTGCCCAGAACCCCCAAGGGAAATGATGCCATTTGGGTTGTCATTAATCGATTGACTAAGGTGGCACATTTCCGTCCTGTCAAGACCAAGATTCATACGGATCGCTTGGCCGAGCTCTATGTCTCGAGGATCGTGAGTTTGCATGGAGCACCAAAGAAGATCGTCTCATATCGTGGTTCCCTTTTCACCTCCCAGTTTGGAGTTGTTTGCAAAAGGCTATGGGAACTCGCCTTTCCTTCAGCTCAGCTTATCACCTTCAAACTGATGGCCAGACGGAACGAGTCAACCAAGTTTTGGAAGACATGCTCCGTACTTGCGTTCTCTCCTATGGTAAGAATTGGGAGAAATGCTTGCCTTTCGCCGAGTTCTCGTACAACAGCAGCTTTCAAGCTAGTCTCGGCATGGCACCCTTTGAGGCCTTATATGGGAGAAAGTGTAGGACCCCGTTGAATTAGTCTGAGACCGGCGAAAGACCTTTATTTGGCCCGGACTCGGTCAATGAGGCCGAGAGTCAAGTTCAGCTTATTCGCGATCGTTTACGCACGGCTCAATCAAGGCAGAACTATGCAGATCGTCATCGTCGTGAATTGAGCTTTGAGCCCAATAACTTTGTTTATCTCAAAGTTTCTCCTCTGAAGGGACACCAACGTTTCGGTGTCAAAGGCAAGTTAGCTCCTCGATATGTTGGGCTTTACCGCATCGTCGAGAAGAAGGGAGCTATTGCCTACAAGTTGAATTTGCCCACTGCACTTGAGGGGGTACATGATGTGTTCCATGTGTCCCATTTGAAGAATTGCCTTTGAGTTCCAACCGAGGAAGCTCCGTTGGAAAATCTCGATGTCCAAGAAGATTTGACCTACCGCGAGCACCCTGTTCGCATCCTTGAAGAAGCTGAGCGAAGAACAAGGAATCGTGTCCTCAAATTCCTTAAAGTTCAGTGGTCGAATCATTCCGAGGATGAAGCTACATGGGAATGGGAAGATCATCTGCATACGGACTACCCATCTTTCTTTTTCGAGTGAACCAAATCTCAGGATGAGATTCTTGTAAGGGGGGTGGGAGATTTGTAACATCCCAAATCTTGGCTTGTGTTTCAAATGTAAGAAAATGTGTAGAAATTAAAACTTTTCTTTCATCTTGTTGTTTTTGAACTTTTCTGTAATTATTGTTCAAGAATTGTGGAAATCAAAAACTTCAATATTCTAATTGACTAAAGTCATGACCCCCCTTTTTCAATCCTTGTCAAATCTTGTGATAATCTTCTGAAAATAATTTTCCTTGGTTCTAGGGATGTTGTGTGACTCCTCTGAAAAATTTCACAATTTTTAGAAATTGTTTGAATATTTTAAGAGGCTAGTCAAACCTGTTGACCCTTGGTCAAACCCTAACTCAGAACCTTGAAGAATTTCTAGGGAAATATGCTTTACATATAAGCCTTTGGAAATTTTATACAAGGTCAATCCTAGAGTCAGCAAGCTCCTGTAAAAATTTTAAAATTTTTGGAGTTAATTTCCCATCTCTAAATATTTTTCCCAGTTTTTAGCTTCAACTTAAACCCTTGGTCAAAGTGTTGTTGGACTCGAGTCAGACTCGAGCCCAACCTCCCTTCTTATTTGAACCCAACCATCCCCGCGCCCGACTCAGCCCTTTACAACACACGATTCATGTCAGCCGTTAGATCTCCATCGGGCCGTCCACGTTCGTTGGGAACGTTCGAACCTCGTGAACGCACATCTCGTTGTGAGCCATTGGATTTTAATCTAACCGCCCGCAATCCTTGTGCCGTTTGGACCTCCGAATGGCCAAGGCGATCTCAGCCGGCCAAATCTAATCGGACCGCCAGTATTGATTTGTGCATTTGAAACCCTGCGTTTGGCTCATTCAATCCCAGCCGTCCAAATCGGATCTAGTCGTGGTGTGTTGGGTCAGTGCCTAATGGGTTAGACTCAACCCACTCGTTCCAGTTTAGCACGAGCCTCTTTGTCTCTGTTTCTCTGGCAGGTGGGCCCGCGTCGCGCCTGTTATTCCCCTATCTCTCACCCGCGCCATTGCCAGCGCACGAGCGTGGGAGAGGCAGCGCCTTGTCATTTCCTTGAGTCCTTCAAACGGCTCTTTGCCACAGAGTCTTAAATGTGCGCCAGTACCTTTCGCCCCCGAAGTCCTCCTTCTACCTGCTCCCATCTTCTAAGCTCGTCCATGGCAGTGCTTGGACCGAGCTCGCCCGTGGAGCCATGTCTTTGCTAAAACCCCAGCTCTCGGGCTATAAATAGCCCTTGAGCTCTTCCTTGGAAATCCTTTCAACACCTCTCTTGTTTGCCTAACTCCTCTCGGGTGGCTTGAACTCAGAACACCAGAGAATCCTCAAATCGCCATTGTTGGACCTTGGAGCTTCATCTTCTTCTTCGGTGCTCCAAGGGTTCTTGTGGCAATCCAAGCGCATCATCTTGTGCTTCTCTTTACCCTAATCTTTTCCCCTAACTTGATTTTGGGTTGCTTTCACAGGAGCTGCCCAATTTTGAGTTTTGAACCTCTTCGGCTGAAATCGCCCCTTTCTTCCCCAACTCCGGTAAGGTGCTTCTTTCTGCAATTAATTGCTCATGGACCTTCTTTGAGATATTATGAAGCTAATCCTACCACCCATTTCTGTTATTTTTGCTCAGGCCATCTTCTCCACTTCTTCTTCTTTGGCGCCGGCAAGGTCCTACGCCGCCGGAGCCCCTCCGTTCGCCTCCTTGCCTCTACAGTGTTGAGGTAGCCCCTTGGTAACCCCTAGTAGTTGTGGCACCCGCTACCTTGAACTGCTGCAGAGCTTTTCATGTTTTCATTTTGGCCGTGCTTGTCGCCGCCACTCTTTCTCCGGCTCACCACCGTTCTTGGCCATCGCCGCCATCGAGAGTACCTCCTTTGGGTGCGCAAGGCTATTGCGAACCCAATCGTGCCTTTGTTTTGTGCCGCCGTGACCGGAGTCGCCGGCGGCAAGCCGTTCTTTGCGCTCGGTTCTTTTGTCGGACGAAAACGCACTATGCGTTGTCGATTAAGACATTGATTCTATTCATTAAATGCTAATCATTGTTTAAATCATTGTTAATCATTGTTTAGTAATTAATGGTGGTCTTAATCTGGCCTTAAGTACCACTGACAGTGGGCCTGCACTTTTAAAACCCCGAGTGCTTTAAAGCCGTTGTGCGTGGGATTATTTGCCACTTACAAGTGGGCCCGCATCTTTAAACCCGCTGTGCGCATTGTTAAGCCCAGCTCTGGACAGTTCGATCTTGATCAACGGCCCAGATCTCTTTGAACGTTCGGACCACCCCAGCGTCTCAAGTCGATGTGGGCCGTCCATCTCTTGATCTGCGGCTCAGATTGAGTGAACGTTCGGACTGTCCGAACACCACTTCAATTTCAGCCCTGCGTCTTTAGATCAACAGCCCACGATCGCGTGAACGTTCATACCTCCGAACGTTTTCTTCAACGTGGACCATTGGATCTAATCCAACGGTGGACTCTGTGGGCTGTGCACGTGTGCGCTGTGCTTAGTGCGTTGTGGTCCGTGCGATTGCTGATCTTTGACCCATGTCTTTTCCGGTGGTATTAGTTTTAATAAAAACCCGAGAGCCTTTTATTTATAAACTGAAAATGGTATTAAACTTTAAAATTGCATAACTAATTTATTTTAACTCCTTTTTGGTTCATTCTAATTCTGTTAGTTCTAGTTTTAACTAAGCTTTAATCTAAAAATGATGGTAAGCCTCGTTCTGTTCCAGAAAAATCTATTAGTAGATTTATTTTATGTTTGCCTTTAATTATTGCTCTAAAAATTCAGTTAACTTGAAAAATGCATAAGTAATTCCCTGTAACTCCAAATTTAGTAAACTAAAATGTGTTAGAGTCCTTTATTAATATGCTTTAGTGCAGAATAGATTTTAATATTGTCTTTGCCTCTGAAATTAATTGTGCACTAGTGTCATAACTTAGGAAAAATCATGATAAATTCATTTTAACTCCAAATGCAGTAAACCCAATTTTGTTGTTCTTAGAATGTCATTATCTGTCTACCATAAAACTTTCATGTTCACCAAGCTTCTAGAAATTTATGTAATGAACAGTAACAGAAAGCTATTAATTTGGGTTTTTCCAGCCGATCAAACTTGTCTGGGTTATAACTTTTGCATGCTTAGTTCAAATGGATTGATTCTTGTTGCAAAATTTATGTAAAATCATGACCTTCCTGCTGTGTAAATTTCATGGATTTTGGATGAGTTTGCATTTCGAGTCTTTTTCGGTGTTCGTCGTTCTTATTAGATTTCTTACTCTTGCGATAGGTTCCGAAGAAATTGTTGAGTACAAGAGTGATCCTTTGCAGCAATCAAGTGATCTCCAGCCTTCTCCTTTGATTAAAGCTTGCATGTAGTAATATCTAGGTTTGTTACTCGTAAGTCTTGCAAGTATATTCTTGTACTCATTTGCATTGCTTAATTGATGCGGAGGAGGTTGATCCCCAAGGGATTGACTTTTGTGAGTTTTGATGCGGTGTGGACGACTAGCTTGGCGGCCCGGTCGGATTGGCTTGTAGGTGTATGGCAAACCGGTTGGCTCTAGTTCATAGCCATCTTATGGCATTTTGCTTTCACTGTTCTTTTAGCTCTTTAGCTTGTTCTTGGCCAGTCGGCCTCCCTTTTGTAATAACTTTATTGTATGTCTTTTGCTTGTAAAGCCTTTGTTTGGTTGTATTGATCTTGTTTGGAATTGATGCATTGTTTTGTAAAAGGGTGTGTATACTGCAATTCTGGGAAGTATATATTTTCCTGAGGCACAGGATATTTTGTTTGTGATGCTAGAGTCAAATAGAAGGCTAAGAATTACAAGATAAATACCCCGGGGTCTCACAATATAGATCCCAAATAAAATTTATAACCACTACTCATGGTTTAAAAATACTTACTTAAATTCTTTGACTGAAGAGGTTTAAATAGAGAACAAAGATTTTTCTTAAGGAGTTCTCTCTTTCAAACTATAAGTTTGATTTAAATTTGAAATGCTCAATTGCAACAAATTGTGCAAGTGACCTAAAATGCTATGTATGCTCATGAAATGCATATAAATACCCTTTTATTTAAAATGTGGTTGTTATATAACACACACTGTTGGACAGGGATGCGGCGAACCGTCCCGCAATGCGACTACCTGGTAGTACACACCTCCACCCATTCCAACACAGCCTAACCTACTTCCTGAGTAATCAATGTCAAGAATCCATAACTTACTAAGTTAAGCCCGTCCCATACCAGGCATGTGATTGTACAGTAAGGCTCAGTTCAATGATGCACAAAGTTAAGTTCTTAATTGACCAAGGCAAGACTTCTAATTTCTAACTATGCCACGAAGATTATCATTCCCATCTAACACAGATCCACCATAACAAAACACAACCACTTGCCTCAGTCGAAATCTTTTCCCCACCCTGTTGACTAAATGCAACATATTCCATTAACGAGTAATAGCACATAGTACACACAAAGTTTTATTACATAGTTCCATAATCACTTAGTCAAGTTTATAATTGCAACTCACATGAGATGATGACTCGTAGCATGGCTAAGAAATCTACTCGTACTAACCAACCCACGTTGGAGCTATAGTATTACCAACTAGTAATGAATCAATCTAGGGTGACAAAAGATCATGTCATAACAATAAACAAGATGGATATAACAAATTGGATTGATAAATACACCCAAAAATATTTAAATAAATACTTAAAGTAAATGCAATAATTTAAATCAATATAGCTTTGAAAACTAGGATTCAACATGGTCAAATGTATGACTTGCCTTGGAAAAGGTCTAGGTATTGATCTTGGTCTTGAGGTGCTCCTTCTTCTTCAAAGTTTCCCAAAGTATTAACGTCTACTCGCTAACAAAGTAAATAAACCACGATAAATAAATAATAGAGGCAAAACTAACTCCAAAAATTAAATAAAAATATCAGATAAATAGATCTCAAATTTAGATAAATTAAGAAATTTGAATGGGCTAACAGAGTTCGGATGCAAAAGATATGGGCTCTGGAAGTTTGAATCTAAAGAAAACCCTAAAAACTGAATTACTGGAATTTCTGAATTCTTTCTTAACAGAAAAATTGGATTAATGCGCAACGATGTCGTCGGCAAAGGATTTTTGGGAATAAGATAAATAAAAGCAAATACTGACATGTGGGACCCACAAGTCAGCCTCAAGGTTCATGGTAGACCAAATCCACTAAGCCGATTGGATCTGGGCTGGGCTGAGTTGGCACGCACATGAACACGCGACCGTGATTGGAACGCCACGCACGCGGCACGTAGATGACACACACGCGAACAAGGCTAAGGTGGCCAGCTGACTAGGATGCCATGTCAGATCGACAGTGAGGTGGCTCGGAAACTAGCAATCCGACGAACGACGGCGCTACTCTGGTAATGAGTGATACCAGCGTGTATCTAAGGCTATTGCAAACACAATGGGGGTACTCATGGGTGGTTAAGGTGGACGAAATCGGCCGATAGTGAGCTCAAAGCGGCGAAGTCCTTTGGCTTTTGTCGGATCGGAGCTCCGGTGGAGTGCTGGTGACGGTGAAAGGTTCTGGAGGTAGCCCGAGTTACAGAGAACATGGTGGCGCAAACCACGATGGCTAGGCGACTGTGAGAACCTGGGGTATTTAACTCGTAATACTTAACCTTCCAAATGGTTCTAGTATTACCAATCAAATATCCTGGACCTCGATGGACATGTACTTCCCAGAATTTCAGTACACATACACCTTTACAAAATCATGCATCAATTCCATACAAGATTACAATACTGAGTCTAAAGCAAAAGACATACATAATAGAGTTATTACAAAAGGGCTGACCGGCTAAATGACCCAATAACAACAGAACGAACAGTGGAAGCAAAATGCCATAAGATGACGATAACAAAAGCCAACCGGTTTGCCATTTACCCACATGGCAACCGACCGGGCCGCCAAGCTAGTCGTCCAGCACGTAATCTGTCTTACAAAAGCTAACCCCTTGGGATCAACCTCCTATGCAACAATTAAGCAATGCAACTGAGTACAAAAATATACTCGCAAGACTTACGAGTAACAAGCCTATACATAGTTACATGCAAGCAGAAACAAGGCGATGGTTATATGGTTCATTGGACGCATAAAGCAATTTTCATTAGCAATATTATAATAGATTGAAGACAATTTGACAAATCTATTTTTATTTGTTGAAATAACAGCGAGACAACAATAATAACATAAATAACAACCTAGACGTGTGATGGGGACATCACTCCTTCGGATACACACACTACACAAAATCCTACGAATCCAGTTGCGAAACTACAAGGCCCTATGACAAGAGCTCGTGCACGTCACTTAAATTATGAGGTGAGCTCGTTTCTAGGTGCTAATAATTTATCTATGCAGAATGGTATACTACCTAATAATTGTGATCTGTTGTTACTTAGGAATAATGGATCCCCAAGGTCTACGACTAGGTCTACAAGCCCTACGACCGATCCCCGCGGCGCTACGACCAAGTCTCAAGATCCTCGACTAGGTTCGCGGCAATACACGACTGCACTCAACCAGCGCTACGACCACATCTCAAGCTCCTCGACAAGGTTCGCGGCAGATTACGACTGGACGATCGGCGCTACGACTAGGTCTCACGCTCTACGACCACCATTAGGTGTCATGACACCGCTTTGGGCCTAATAGGGCCTTGTAAGCGTGTCGGGGTCAATACCTAGGTTGTGTACGCCTCTCCCATGGTCGCACAACCCTAGGTCAACCCCCTCACGTTACCCCTATATATATACAAAGACCGCCACGCTTTAGGGTTGGGTTTTCTTAGATTATTCTGCCACTTTGCAGTTTCACCGTTTATCGGTTTGAGGAACCCCACATTGTGAACTTCATTCATATTCGCAATACAATTCAGATTGCATTTTCCTTGTTCTTGTGAGTTGCTTCGATTGCTTGCAGGAACAATAACCCTCGTGGTAAGGTCGATCGCGTGCGAGCGTGGTTGATAACGATAGTCGTGCGGGTGTAGCGAATTACGAGGTGACGATCTGCTGGTCGAAAGCCTCAAAGCGTCAACGTCCTCACAACGAAACCAATCGAACCTATCGGAAGATCGGGACACCGTGATTCATCATTTGGTATCAGAGCGAAGGTTGCCCGTTAGGTAATCTCGTTTATCCCCTTTTGTTAGTTGTTTTCCATCACCTATAGTCCAGAAAATTGCCCTACAAAAAGTTTTAGATCTTAGTCTTTCCGCTGTCCAAACCACGTTGTGTCTTTCGCAATTTTGTTTTCAGTATTCGCGTTGTTGAGTTCGAGTCCATCGTCGGTGTCTTTGTTGTTGGTCTAGTCGTCGTGATCTAGTTTCTAGCGTCGAGTCTTTGCTGTTTTGGTCATCGTGTATCTCGGCTTGTCCTTTGTTGCATCCGTTGCAATTAGGGTTTGTCTGCTATAGCCGAGAATTGAGTCACCCCCATCGACCACTTACTCGTGACACCACCCCATCCGACCACTTACTCGAGCCAACATTCCTTCCGACCACCTACTCGGATTCGACCACCCAATGGATTTGACCACCTACATCGAGTTCGACCACCTCGTCGGATTCGACCACCTACTCGAGTTTGACCACCTTCTCGGTTCGACCACCGCCGAGTATTCGCCCCAGCAAGTCTATCTGCTTCGTTGCTCTCGTACACCTACACACTCATCATATCGTGTTCGACCCAACAAGGACCGAGAAGAAATCCCATAGCCAAACAGAGATAGCCAAAGTTCGAGAGAGAGAGAGTATCTTTTATTACCTTATTACCCTGCTCTCCGGAAAAGTTTGTGACCTATATCTATCCTTAGGCCGAAAAAGGGTTTTGAAGAGTTGTGAGTCAAGGTCACTTGCGCAAAAAAAGGAATTCTAGGTTGGGTTTCACGGTCAAAAAAAAAGAAGAAGAAGAAAGAATCAAAAAAAGAAAAGAAAAAGAGAATCAAAAGAAAAGAGACCACCTCGGTTGGCTCACGACCACCCTCGCTTGGTCTCGACAACCCACCGAGCTCCACGACCACCCACAGAGATAACGGTTGCTTTGCAACTTTGTTCTTTGAGCTTGTATCTACCCTATCTTTCGGCTTGCTTGAGCTAGTGCTAGGAGCGCGTTTGGACCAAAGAATCGTGACGAGTCTTGTGGACTTTGATTTAACATTGCTAATCTGATTTCATTATTGCTGCTCCTTGCTACTAAACATTGCTGTCCGAGCTCCACGTACTTTTGGCCCTCGATTTGGATCCTCGCATTCGCCTCGCCGCAGTCATACATCCCACCCTCTCCGATCAGACCACCTGCTGCAATTTGGTAAGAAATTCATAAGAGCTTGGTAAGACGCTTGAGAGTATGTGATTCCACCTTCCACCACCTAGTAGTTGGTAGGGATAATACATTTGTGTTGTCTTTTGTCTCCTACTAACAATGGCAGGTGAGGAATTGAATGCGCAAGATTGTGTTGTGAGGGAAGAGCTTACAAGGGTGTTGGATGAGCACCGTCATGCTATTAATGACGACATCGAAAGGAAGTTTGCAGAGACAAATGCTACACTACAACAGCTCAATGCTAGCATTGCAACACTCAATGCACGTATTGATGGTATGGCCAATCAACCGCCGAACAATGGTCGTGTGGATCCTCAAGGTGCAATCCACGACCATGATATCGACAACGATAATGAGATGCGCAACCACGATGCCCTTGATGCACGACAACGGAACCGATTGAACTTCAACCGTCAAGGTATGAGAGGTAATAACTTTCCGCAACATAATGCACGTGATAATGATGATCCATATGCTAAAGTCAAGTTCACTATACCATCTTTTGCGGGTGCTTATGATGTGAAGTTATATTAAGATTGGGAGATGACGGTAGAACAGAAATTTAATGCTCACTTAGTTCCCGAAGTGCATAGAGTTAGGCAAGCTACAAGTGAATTTAAAAATTTTGCCATCATTTGGTGGAGTAGAGTATGCAATGATGGATTAGCGCCTACTACCGGATGCTTTAAAGGTTGCTATGCGTAATGATTTATTCCACCCTCTTTAAAAGGGACTTGCGTAAGAAATTGCAGCGCTTAAACCAAGGCAATAGATCTCAGAGAAGAATATTATCGGGAGCTACAAATTAGTATGTTGCGTTGTGATATTATTGAGGATGAAGAGGCTGCTATGGCACGTTTTTATGGAGGACTAATACGTGAAATTCGTGACATAGTTGACTACAAAGAATATGATAGTGTTCCTAGATTGTTCCACCTTGCTTGTTTGGCGTAAAAGAATTGCGGTCGACGAGAGGCCAAGGAACCATTTTGGAAGCACGTCTACACCACGATCAACATCGGGCACGTTAAAACAGTCAACCTTCAGCTCACGCGATCCGCTGCCCCCTCCTCGAGTAGGGCGCGTTCAGCCAAGACCTCCGACACCAACACATGCACCGAGGTAAACAAATCTACTAGTGTGCGGGCCCACCAAGAGTTCTTCTTCTGGTTGCTTCCACAGTCGTGACGATCGGGATTATTTGCCATCGTTGCAAGGGAATGGGCCATGTCATGAGGGATCGCCCAAGTCACGAGCCTACCTTGCCACCAAGACGGAGGTTATGTAAGTGCTAGTGATATTGAGGATGAGTATGTGCTTGCAGCTAACATTGCAGGTGGAGGAGATGAGTAGACAGTGATGCTGATGATGTGGAAGAACAAGTAGCTGCTGTTGACACAGGGACTCATGTGAGCCTTGTTGCGCAGCGAGTGCTGAGCGCACAACTGGAGAGAGCGGAGCAAAATCAGCGGTACAACTTGTTCCAATCCAGATTCCTCGTGAAGGAGAGAGCCTGCAGAGTCATCATTGATGGAGGGAGTTGCAACAACCTTGCAAGCTCCGAGATGGTTGAGAAGCTTGGTTTGACCACACAACCACACCCACGTCCCTACTACATCCAATGGTTCAATTCGTGTGGTAAGTTAAAGGTAAACAAAGTTGTGAGAGTACAATTTTCAGCTGGTAATTACAAAGATAGTACCGACTTTGATGTAGTGCCTATGCAAGCATGCTCGTTGTTGCTCGGTAGGCCTTGGATATATGATAATGATGTTTTGCACCATGGTAGAGCTAATACCTACTCATTCTCACATAGAGGTAAGAAGATTAAGTTGTTGCCTTTGACACTCTTTGAAATTGTGAAAGATGAAGTAGAGGGTGCTAGCAATGAAAGAAACACCAATGAACATAATTCGAAAATCAGCAAGTAGCGAAACATGTTTACCCACCTAAAAGGAGAAAGTGGCGCCTAGTTCCAAGGCCGAGGAATTAAATTGAAAGGGTGTGTCATGCTTGCCACTAAATCTGAGCTTGCTGAAATTTGTGATAATGAGCTGCTATGCTATGCTTTGATATGCAAAGATGCTTTATTTTCACTTGAAGATATATCTAGCTCTTTGCCCCTGTTGCTAATCTTTGCAGGAGTATGTGGATGTATTTCCACTGATATACCCCCGGGGTTGCCCCCTATTCGAGGGATAGATCATCAAATTGATTTGATTCCGGGAGCGACTTTGCCAAACCGTGCTGCATATAGGACCAATCCAGAGGAGACTAAGGAAATTCAGCGACAAGTCCAAGATCTTTTGGACCGTGGGTACGTAAGAGAAAGCCTTAGTCCTTGTGTTGTTCCTGTTCTTTTGGTTCCTAAGAGAGATGGAACTTGGCGTATGTGTGTTGATTGTAGAGCCATTAATAATATTACCATAAGGTATCGTCATCCTATTCCTAGGCTAGACGACATGCTTGATGAGTTGAGTGGCGCTATTATTTTCACAAAGATTGACTTGCGAAGTGGCTACCACCAGATTAGAATAAAACTGGGAGATGAATGGAAAACTGCTTTTAAAACTAAGTTCGGACTATATGAATGGTTAGTGATGCCTTTTGGTCTAACTAATGCACCTAGTACCTTCATGTGATTAATGAACGAGGTTTTACGTCTTTTCATTGGGAAATTTGTGGTGGTTTATTTTGATGATATCTTGATTTATAGCAAGTCACATGAGCTACACTTGAATCATATACGTGCTGTTTTTAATGCCTTGAGAGATGCACGTTTGTTTGGTAACCTTGAGAAGTGCACCTTTTGCACCGATCGAGTTGCGTTTCTTGGTTATGTTGTGACACCACAAGGAATTGAGGTGGATGGGGCAAAGATGCACCATCCAAAGTGGCCGACGCCCACTCATCGTGTCACAAAGTGCGGAGCTTCCATGGACTTCTTTGGATTCTATCGACGTTTTGTGCGGGATTTCAACACCATTGCTGCACCATTGAATGAATTGACAAAGAAAGGAGTGTCATTCCAATGGGGACCTGCGCAAGATAAGGCATTCCACTTATTGAAAGAGAAGCTCACCCAAGCACCCCTACTCCAACTCCCTGATTTTGGTAAGACTTTTGAGATTGAATGTGATGCTAGCGGGATTGGGATAGGTGGTGTATTGATTCAAGAAGGTAAACCAGTTGCATATTTCAAAGTGAGAAACTAAATGGGCCTAGTCTCGAATTATTCTACCTATGACAAAGAACTGTATGCTTTAGTTCGTGTGCTTCAAACTTGGCAACATTATCTATGGCCCAAAGAATTTGTTATACATTCGGATCATGAATCGCTAAAACATATTAGAAGCCAAGCTAACCTAAATAAACGACATGCTAAATGGGTAGAATTTATTGAGTCGTTTCCATATGTCATAAATCATAAGAAAGGTAAGGACAATGTGATTGCTGATGCGCTTTCTAGACGTTATACCATGTTATCTCAACTTGACCATAAGATTTTTGGTTTAGAGGCCATTAAGGAGTTATATGCTACTGATTTGGACTTTAAAGAAGTGCTTGAGCTTTGTAAAGGAGGGAGAACATGGAATAAATATGTGATAATTGATGATTTGATCTATCGTGCTAACAAGCTATGCATTCCAGCTAGCTCCGTTCGTCTTTTGTTGTTGCAGGAGGCGCATGGAGGAGGTTTGATGGCGCATTTTGGAGCAAAGAAGACAGAAGACAGGTTTCCAGAGTCAAGAAAATCAAAATTGATGCCTAGAGCTGATGGACCATTTAAGATAATTAAGAAGATAAATGACAATGCCTATCAATTGGAGCTACCTGCAGATTTTGGGGTTAGCCCCACATTTAACATTTCAGATTTGAAGCCATACGTGGGAGAAGCAGATGAGTTTGAGTCGAGGACGACTCCAATTCAAGAGGGGAGGATGATGAGGACATCACTCCTTCTGGATACACACACTACACAAAATCCTACGGATCCATTCTTAAAACTACAAGGCCCTATGACAAGAGCTCGTGCACGTCACTTAAATTATGAGGTGAGCTCGTTTCTAGGTGCTAATAATTTATCTATGCGAATGGTATACTACCTAATAATTGTGATCTGTTGTTACTTAGGAATAATGGATCCCCAAGGTCTACGACTGTGTCTACAAGCCCTACGACCATCTGCCGCAATACTACGACCAAGTCTCAAGATCCTCGACTAGGTTCGCGGCGCTCGACTGCACTCACCGGCGCTACGACCACATCTCAAGCTCCTCGACAAGGTTCGCGGCCTCTACGACTGCACCACCGCGCTACGACTAGGTCTCACGCCTACGACCACCATTAGGTGTGCGACACCGCTTTGGGCCTAATAGGGCCTTGTAAGCGTGTCGGGTCAATGCCTAGGTTGTGTACGCCTCTCCCATGGTCGCACAACCTAGGTCAACCCCTCACGTTACCCCTATATATATACAGCACGCCACACAGCTTTAGGGTTGGGTTTTCTTAGATTATTCTGCCACTTTGCAGTTTCACTGTTTATCGGTTTGAGGAACCCCACATTGAGAACTTCATTCATATTCGCAATACAATTCAGATTGCATTTTCCTTGTTCTTGTGAGTTGCTTCGATTGCTTGCAGGAACAATAACCCTCGTGGTAAGGTCGATCGCGTGCGAGCGTGGTTGATAACGACAGTCGTGCGGGTGTAGCGAATTGCGAGGTGACGATCTGCTGGTTGAAAGCCTCAAAGCATCAACGTCCTCACGACGAAACCAATCGAACCTATCGGAAGATCGAGACACTGTGATTCATCAAGGTGACTAACCCAATAGCCACCACAGCATAGCATGAATTCCCCATTTGTACAACCCGAATTCAAGTTTTAATGAAAAGGTTATAGTCTAATTCTTACGGGAAATAACCAAGCGTGTCCATAACCTAGGACGAGACTATTCGAATAGATTGAACCCTGCAGGGGTCTGCAACTTTACCCACATGTCAGACCGCCTTTTTACCAAGCTATTTAGCTCACTTCCTTTGGTGTGCCAGCACGACTAAGTCCTACGAGACGTTTTCTAATATTGTGTATTAACTACGAGTCGCCAGTATGGATAGAAACCCATATGTTGCATCGTAGTCATTGTAAAGCCAGGAGTCAACTACCCATATAGGGTAAAGCAACCCGACAACTACAATACCCCTCGATGTGGAGAACCTAGAAAGGATTCCACTCCTGTGCACCCAACACATAAACACATTTCTCTTTTTACCACAACACACACACACACACCCCTTCCTGCGACTCGGAGCCAACACACGCCAAAGTACTAAGTCAAGAGAGGTCCCATATCCCTCTCATGTGGTTAGCACGCAAAAGTACTTGGATCAATGGCGCAAGTAATTCGGTCCCTGTTGACTCGGGCACCATCCATTCACACCCAAAAACCACACCATCGTACCAATGTGCCCAAGTCCAAAATATTTTAATTTCAACTTTAGTTTTCTCAAAGTAACATAGCACAAGGTACTGGACATAATGTCATAATAAGTTTTGTGTGATCAAGGTCGTCGACTAAGTCGATAACCGCCCAATTCTACCGGTAGCTAAGCATTTCTAAACAACAACAACCCGTAGACTGCAAGCTAAGTGACAAGGGCTCATCCAATGAACCCTAAATCACAGAGGACATAAAACTAGGCTCAGTAGTACAGAATGAACATTTTTCTACAGATTATGCATCTAGAGGATCAACTAAATCAACGATAATTTAACATCAAAATAGAGTATGCATACATATATTTTGTAAACAAAATATTAGACTTTGAAATTAATAGGATCAATATGATCAAATGAATGGAACATCTACTTGCCTTACTGGATATCACTGTCTTGCTATAGAGGATCACTCTCGTACTCAATAAAATCGTTCGAACCTATCGAAAGAACGAGAAGACCCAATAAGAACGAATTACACAGAAAAAGACTCAAAATCCAAGTCAACCAAAACCCATGAAATTTACACAGTAGGAAGAACATGATTTTAAATGTATTTATCAACAAGAATCAATCGATTTGGATGATGCATGCAAACGTTATAGCCTAAACTATTTTTGTCGGGTAGAATTAAATAATTAACTTCCTGTTACTGTTCATGCATAAATTTCCAGAAGGTTGGTGAACATGAAAATTTTATGGTAGATAGAGCATGACATTCTAAAAACAACAAAAATTAGTTCACTTCATTAGAAGTTAAAATGAATTTCTTATGATTTTTTCCAGTGAAGAAAGTAGTGCACAATTAATTTGTAAAACAAGATTTCTCCGAGGCAAAGACATACTTAAAACCTATTCTACACTAAAGCATAGTAACAGAGGAATCTAACAAATTTTAGTTTACTCAAGTTGGAGTTACAGATAATTACTTATGCATTTTCGAAGTTAAATAAATTTTTAGAGCAACAATAAAATCAGACTGAAATAAAAACTACTAACAACCTTTTCTGGAACAGAAACAAGGTTCAAACAATTTTTAGATTAAATTCAATTAAACTGGGAAATAAAAAAATTTGAATCATCCAAAAATGAGTTAAAATGAATTACTTAATCCATTTTGAAGTTTAACACAATTTACAGTTCACAAAAAAAGACAAACTAGATTTCCTTATTAACCTATAGCGGAAAACACTTGGGTCGTAGAGATTGAATCGAACGGCTCAAACGAAGGGAATGTTTGTTAGCACGAAGGCCCAACGATCCAGGCGTTAGATCAAAAATCGGACGGTCCAAAAAGGAAGGGACGTTAGGATGGTCCGATCGTTCCATCCAATCCGGAGCGTTGATCTCAAAAGGAACGGCTCAGAGTGATAGGAGCGTTCGGATGGTCCGAACGTTCAAAGCGATCTGGAGCGCTGATCTAAAATGGACGGTCCATAGAGAAAGGAGACGTTCGAGAGGTCCGAACGTTCCGAGAGATCTAAGACGCAGATCTAAAAATGGACGGCCCAAAATCAATCTCAGCGCTGCGCACGCACGCACCGGGTTTTAAGTGTCCGGGGCCCGCATGTAAGTGACACTTAAGCCATTTAGGACAGCCATTAATTGCTAAACAATGATTAGACAATTAAAGAACGAATCAGTGTCCTAGTGACCTAGCTACAGTATCTATCCACATACGACAACGAGTCCAAGCTCAAAGTTAGGCTCACCGCCGGCGACTCTGGCCACGGTGGCACGAACTAAGGGCAGGAATGGGTCCACAATAGCCTTGCGCAACTTATAGAGGTAACCTCGACAGCTAAGCCGGCCTAGAATGGCGGTGAGCCGGAGAGGAGCGGCGATGCAAAGCACGGCCAACAAGCAAAAGCGACAACAAGTTCCGCATTTTCCAAGGAAGCAGGTGCGCCCAAGCAACTAGGGACCACAAGGAAGCTACCTGAGCACAAAGGAGGTTCAAAGATGGCTGGAGGAGCTCCGGCGACAAAGACCAGCACTGGTGCTGAGGAAGATGACAAGGAGAAAATGGCCTGAGCAAAACAAAAGGGAAAGAATGGTAAGGATAGCTTCAATAAGGCTCAGAGATGGTTCATGAGCAAGTAATTGAAGAGAGGAGGTCCTTACCGGAGCTGAGGAAGAAAGAGGTGTGCTCGGCCGAAGAAGAACAAAACCCAAATTTGATGGTTCCTGTGAAGGCAATCCAAAATTGAGTTAGGGGAAATGATTTAGGTGATGAGGGGCGCAAAGTGACGCGAATGGATAAGCAAAGGAACCACTGAAGCGTTGGTGACGAAGAAGAAGCTTGTCAGCCAACAATGGCGAATTGGGGCTTTCTGGAGTTTGAGCTCAAACAAGCAGAGAGGGAGCTAGGGTGGTGATGTAAAAGAATACAAGGAGGAGCTCAAGGGTTTTATAAATAGTTAGAGGGCAAAGGTTCAGCAAGGACAAAGCTCCACGGTGAGCCCGGTCCAAGCTCTACCATGGACGAACTGAGAAGATGGGAGCAGTTGAGACAGCGACTTTGAGGGCGAAAACCACTAACTGTCAACAAAACCAAGGGCTAAGAGCTGTTGAGGATGACGCACTGAGGTTTACAAGGCGCTCTCCCATGCCCTAGAGCTCTGGCGCTCGCGTACGAGCCAGCGAGGAAGAAGAAGAACAGAACCGACGGGGGCCCACTAGTCAGTGAGAAAAAACAAAGTGGCTCGGGTCGAAAATGAACGAGTGGATTGGGTTGAGTCAAAAGACCTGGGTCAAAACACTTTGACGGTCCGATCATAAATGAATGGCTCAGATTGAAAGTAACGCTCGGACGGTCTAAACGTTCAAATTAATCCTGGTGATCCGATCAAGATCGCACGGCTTAAACGAGTTACTTAGCTCGGATGGTCCAAACATCACAACGAAAGTGGACAGTTCGATAGAAATCGGACGGCCCAAAAGAGTTCGCATTAAAACGAGCAAGTTTGAGAACAAAGAGGGTTGGGTTCAACTACGAAACTCAGGTCTAACCTAGACCCAAACAGTAGCGCTGACTAGGGTTGAGAAATAGGCTAAGACTTTGAGGAATTTTTAGATGGAGCTACACAACTCCACAAATTCTAAAATTTTTACAGGAGGTTCCCAACTCCAGGATTGACCTTGTAAAAAATTTCCAGAGGTTTTGATGCAAAGCATTTTTTGCTAGAAATTCCTCAAGGTACTGATCTAGGGTTTGACCAAGAGTCAAACTGGTTTGACTGACCTGTTAAAATTATCAAATAATTTCTAAAAATTATGAAATATTTCATAGGAGTCACACAGAAGCCCTAGAACCAAGGAAAAATATTTTCAGAAGATGATCACAAGATTATCCAGAAAAGTTTCCAAGGGGTCAAGACTCAAGTCAAAAGAAGCTTGTGGTTTTGAATTCTACAATTCTTTTGTAAGAATTTTCAGAATATTCAAACAACAACAAGATGCAAGAAATGTTTTAATTCCTTCTCATTTTCTTACATTTGAAACACAAGCCAAGATTTGCGATGTTACAGAGACGTCGACGGCGGCGCAACTGAAGAAAAACCGACGGCAGCGCTGAACCTTAAAAACCAGATTGCGATGGCGCTAGGGCTTTAGGGCAACGGGGTTTTGAGGGCTTTGGATCAGGAGGCAAGGGCGAACCTCAGGGGCCTATTTATAGGGTCAAGGCGGCACGGATTAGGGAATCCCCAATTTGGGATTTCTTCGGGTTCATTTGATTTTAGAGATAGAGTTCGTTCCGATCCCGATTGCAAGCACATACATATGCGAAAAGATATGGATAAGATTTGGCAAAAAAAATCGGGAAGGTTTTATTTGGAGATTTGTTTTGTCAGACAAAGCTTCTAGAAGATGACAATGACATACGTGAGCTGGACTCCATGAAGAAAACGGATTCGAAGATGAAGGCGGCTTGGAGACGATGAAGCGGTGGGGTCCACTAGTCAAAGAGAGAAGGGCACGAGCCCACGCGTTAGCGAACGAAAGCGAGCATGCGCGTTCAGACTCAACTTGATCTGACCGTCCATCCTAGATCGGACGATCCAAAAAGACATGAACGTTCAGACCGCCGAACAACTCCACCACATCTAACCGTCCAAGGACGATCGGATGGTCCTGGCCGATGGTGATGTTTGGACCGCCGAACATCCAAGCTTCATTGGACCGTTGAAAATGATCGGATGGTGGGTGCGATGGGGTTGGCTCGGACGCACGTTTGGGCTGCGCACGGAGTTGGGCTGGAAAGGCGAGGAAATGGGCTAAAGGAAGGAGATTTAGCCCAATATATTTACTGAGATTTAGATTAGGTTTTCTATTTTAGAAATACCAGAAAATCCAAATGGCAAATAGAAATTAGCAAACGAACTCAGAAAAAATCTAGAAAAATCTAGAAAATACATTTGAGCACATAGAACACAAATAAAAAAGTTTTGACAATTGTTCATGTTGGAATTATTCATATTAAATATTTTTAATACTAAAAGTCCAAGTTAAGCTTTTGAGCTAAACTCCAATAAAACGAAACGGTGAATTTTCTTCCTACTAACTATTCAAAAGATTTTTAAAAACTCAGAAAATTGGGATGTTACAAACCTCCCCCCTTAAAGGAATCTCGACCCTGAGATTTGGGCTAGCTAGAGAAAAGGATAGGAAACTCGACTTTCAGCTCTTCTTCACGCTCCCACGTTGCTTCTCCTTCTGAGTGATTGCTCGACTGAACCTTGCAAAAATGAACAGCCTTACTTCTGGTATGATGCTCTACGACATCCAAAATCCTGACTGGCTGCTCCTTGTAAGTGAGATCTTCTTTCAACTCAATTGAATCCAAAGGGGCTTGTTCTTCTGGTACACGAAGACACATCTTCAACTATGAGACATGAAAGACATCATGTACTCCTACTAACGACTGCGGTAGCTCCAGCTGATAGGCAACTTCTCCACGGCGTTCCAAAATCTTGAACGGACCAACATACATCAAGGAAAGCTTCCCTTTGGCATGAAACCTTTTTACATCTCTGAGTGGAGTAACTAGAAGATACACAAAATCTTCTCGATCAAAGCTGAGATCACGACGACGATTATTAGCATAGCTCTTTTGTCTGGACATAGCTATCTTCAATCTCCCTCTAATCATGGTCACTTGCTCTTCTGCTTCTTGTATAATATCTGGCCTGAAAACTGAACGTTCAGCTGTTTCTGACCAATTTAAAGGGGTTCTGCATGCACGACCATACAATACTTTAAATGGTGACATTTGTAGAATAGCTTGATAACTGTTGTTGTACGTGAATTCTGCATACGACAAACTCTTATCCCAACTGGTAGCATTAGCTATACCACAAGCTCTCAATATATCTTCCAAAATTTGATTAACTCTTTCGGTCTGTCCATTGTCTGTGAATGGTAAGCAGTGCTGAAATTCAAATGGGTACCCAAAGCTTCATGCAAACTTTGCCAAAAAAAGAGGTGAACTGAGATCCTCGATCTGACACTATCTTCTTGGGCACACCATGCAGACTGATAATTCTTGACATATACAACTCTGCAAGGCGATCTCCTGAGTAAGTGGTTTTGACTAGCAAGAAATGGGCAACTTTAGTCAAGCGATCAACTATTACTCAAATCAAATCATAACCCGATTGAGTCCTGGGTAAACTGGTAATGAAATCCATTCCGACCTCTTCCCACTTCCATTCTGGAATCTTCAGCGGTTGCAACAAACCTGCTGGCCTCTGATGTTCGGCTTTTACTTTCTAACATACGTCGCACAAGGCAACGAACTCTACGACTTCTCGCTTCAAATTTGGCCACCAAAATTTACTCTTAATATCCTGGTACATCTTAGTACTTCCAGGGTGAATCGAATACTTTGAGTCATGGGCCTCCTTTAAGATTAGCTATCTCAACCCATCCACATCTGGTATGCATATACGTCCATTAATCCATAGTATATCTTGATCATCCTTGGTGAAATCTTTGAATTTCCCTTCTGCCATCTCTTTCTTGATGTTTGAAATCTCTGAATCCCTTAGTTGAGCTTCACGAATCAGTTTCTCTAGGGTAGACTGTACTTCTAGGCTGGCCACAAATCCTTCAGGTACAACTTATAGCTTCAGCTTCTGAAATTCTTCATAAAGTTCTGGGCAACTCTCTTTTACTTCCAAAGCATTACAGTAGCTCTTATAACTTAGAGCATCTGCAACTACATTGGCTTTTTCGGGATGATAGTGGATTCTAATATTATAATCCTTTATCAATTCTTATTATCTTCTCTGCCTCAGATTCAAATCTGACTGAGTGAAAATATATTTCAGGTTCTTATGATCTGTGTAGACTTCACAGTGATTACTAATGAGGTAATGACGTCAAATCTTTAAAGCATGCACTACGGTAGCTAATTCCAGATCATGGGTAGGATAATTCTCCTCATGAGGTCTTAATTGCCTTGACACATAAGCGACAGCTCTTCCTTCTTGCATCAGGATACATCCTAATCCTTGACACGAAGCATCACAATAGATATTAAAATCCTTCCGAATATCTAGCAAAATCAACACTGGGGCCGAAGTCAAACGCTTCTTCTACTCTTGAAAACTTTCTTCACAAGCTAGGGTCCAAGTGAACTTCTTCTCCTTTTTCAACAACTGTGTAAGAGGCTTAGCAATCGTTGAGAATCCTTCAATGAAATGGCGATAATATCCTGCCATTCCCAAGAAACTGTGAATCTGAGTTACTATCTTGGGCTGCTCCCAATGTAACACTGCTTTGACTTTACCAGGGTCAACTGCTACTCCCTCGGTTATCATCACATGACCAAGGAAATCAACTTTCTTCTTCCAGAAATCGCACTTACTGAACTTTGCATACAACTGATGCTCCCTGAGTTTCTCTAGGACTAGCCTCAGGTGTTTAGCATGTTCTTCCTCGGACTTGGAGTAAACCAAAATATCATCAATGAACACCACTATGAACTTGTCTAGATATTCCATGAATACTTTATTCATTATGTTCATGAAGTATGTGATGAACCCAAATGTCCTGATTTTTGGCATGATTTTTCGATGAGAAGATACGTTCGGTAGTAGTCGCTCAACTCTCACGATCCTGGCTACGAACACGCAAGGCCTGAAACCACGTAATCGCTGAACTGCTCGACAAGTCGTTATCAACCTGTAATATCCCGAGTTTCATTTGAGAGTGCAATACAAATTGAGAGAGAATTAGTGTAATTCTCCGATAGTGCTAGAATTAATTTTCGGGAGAGAATAATTAATCGGTAGAAGGTTTCTTTTGGAAAAACGTTTAATCAGGAGATTAGAAGGGGTTTTCTGTGTTTTTGGACAACTGGGCTGGGCTAGAGGCCCATAGGCCCATCTAGTGGCCACCAACTTAAAGGGTGGGAAACCTAATTTTCCCCACTTCTCCCTCCCTCTCCCCTTTGGCCGCCCCTTTGGCCTCCCCCTCCTGTGCGCCTTGCCTCCTCCCCTCCTGGTCTTTCCTCCATGGTGCTGCCCTCAAGACTTCTTCCCCGCTGCGGTGTTGGTCTCCTTCCGTTGCCGGTCTTCGCGAGGATCGGGGACGACGATCGTGGGCTGTGGAACAAGAAGAGGAAATCACCACCAACTTCTTCTTCGAGGCTCACTCAGCGTCATCTCCCACGTCGTCAAGGGTAACGATGTGTTCTTGGGATTTCTAGAAGTCTTTCGTTAAGTGAGCGAGTAGTTTTGTTAAATTCCAGTCTGTCCGCGTTTCGTTCAGTTCTGTCCAGTATGTTGGAGGGGTTGTTTCGGTTATTTTTAGGCAGAATCTGAAGGTTTGGTCTCCTAGAGATATGTAGGCCTCGTTCTTAAGTTTCAGTGGCCACCAAGTTTACTTGATTCCGAGGTCTGAGTCAAAAGTTATGGATGTTTTAGTACCTGCTGCCAGAAATCTGACGAGAATAAACTGTCTGGTTATTTCCTAAATTTTGAAAGGGAAATTGGTCGAAACTGAAAGTTCACCCAACTAGGTTATTGTAGAGGATTCTATGACCTTTTCAGATTGGTAAAGAACGTTCAATTTGGAGTTACCTAATGAAAGTTATGATCTTTTTAATTCTGCTGTTCATTCTGTTGACAGTTTCTGTACTGAAAGTTCAAGCATTTATTAACCCATTAATTTGGCCAAATTGGTTTATCACGTCAACTAGAGTATTGTAGATTAGTCAGTTAAGAAGCTACAGCAATTGGGTTTACCATTTTTCGACTTCCAGACATTGAGTTATGTTAATTTCCGTGCTGCTGTCCAGATACAGTTTATGGCAGAAATCGTTGTTTTCAGTTTAGGCTTTGTAAGAATGACTTGAGTCATCAGGAAAGCGGTAGTAGAACGCCGATTAGTAGTGTTGGGTATATTTTGTCCTTATTGAAATTATTTTACTTGTTTAGGAGGTGAAGCCTCGGGTTTAGGAGTATCACCTTTGCCGACTAACGCGTCGCATCGCGGAAGGCAAGTACATTGCCACCCTTAATGATTGTGATTGATGAATGTTTATATGGTCATGCTGTGATTTTGTATGATACGAGAGAAGATGGATTGTCTATGTTCTTTCATATGTGTTGAATCCATGTTTTGTTATCATGTCTTTCAATATTCGTATTTCATTCTATGCATTCATTATGCATGTTTCATCCACGAAAGTGGATTGCAAGTCCCACCATTCCAGTGTGGGCAGTGTTGGACATTGTCATGTCCCGCCCACGGAGTGGATTTGAAAGACCCATTAATTCCGAATGGGCATGTAAGACCCATTAACTCCAAGATGGGCAATGTTGGACACCCGTATGAAACGTTCTTCATACGGAAGTGGATCCCGCATTTTTGTTAAGATGCGGCTTGAGTGAACACCGACGGGTGCTTCACCGCTATACCATATATGCATGTGTGCGATCCATTCCTTTGATTTTGAGCATTCATATCATGTCTTCATATGTAGTCGATTGTGATGTGATCGAACTCGATGATGAGTTTGTCTTATTCATATTGAATGATTATCTTATTGATATATGTACTTGCCGAGTCATGGACTCACTCTTGCGTTGTTTGTTTATTTTAGGTAACCCCGATGTTGGCTCACTTGGGAGGGAGTAGACACGCACTACTGCTCACATCATCCTATTCATGTTCAAGATTAAATTTAGTTCTATCTTACATTTGTTAATGATGAACTGTAATAATTAAATTATAATTGGTGAAGGAAGGATACCTTCTCCACATTGAGGTTGATTTATTACTGCATATGAACTTTCATTATCAATGAACTGAAATAAATAGATTAGATGGTGAAGGAAGGATACCTTCATCATGTCTTGGTTGTTTCGATACTATCATTAGTTGATTTTATTCGAATTCTTCCGCAATATGGATGTATGTTAGATGTTTTAGGTGACATCTTGGCTTCCGAATAGCCAGGGTGTTACACAACCGTGCACGAATACCCTGTTGACCTGATCACGAAGATCGATTCTTGCATACACCGAAGAAGCACGCAAGAACAAGGTAAATAAGCAATCTGAAATTGCAAATAGGAAGTGAATGTATTGATAGGTGGGGTTCCGAAGAATAATGTTGTTGTTGATCTCGCCGACCAAGAGAACAAAGTATAAAGTAGCAAAGCTAAACTTTAATCAACAAAACCCGCGGAACAAAAGGGGCAGCAGCCATTATCTATAGGAGGAAGAGGGAGGGGGGGGCGGTACTGTTCACACATGAATAGTGCCACACGAACAGTACCCCAAAACCCTAGGGGCAGCTATATGGGCCATTGTGGCCAAATTAGCCCATTCGTTACATAACCTATGGGCCAACAATTGGTGACGCAGCACCATGGCATGTAGACGTAGCCCGACACGCATGAGTAGAAGCAATAGATGTAGCCTGGCATATATGTGTAGAGGCAACTCGGTCCAACTGGAAAATATGGCAATGCAGTCGCCGAAAGTCCGATCGGAGAAGATGTGGATGCAGTGCAGCGAGTCGAAGCAGTGGATGCATCCTTAGGGTTGATGTCCTCATTAGTATGCAGGGACATTAGTCAAACCAAAGGACATGACTAAGAATTCATAATGTCTGTACCGCGTTGAGAAAGCGGTCTTCGGGATATCCTTCGGACAAATCTTCAACTGATGGTAACCTGATCGCAAGTCGATCTTTGAGAACACTCCGGCTCCTTTCATCTGATCGAATAAATCATCAATTCGGAGAAGTGGATACTTATTCTTGATGTTGACTTCATTGAGAGAACGGTAATCGATACACATCCTCATGCTCCCATCTTTCTTTTTGACAAACAAAACTGGCACTCCCCATGGCGACGAACTAGGTCTTACAAATCCTTTCTCGAGAAGTTCCTCAATCTGCTTTTTCATTTTCGCTAATTCATCGGCTAGCATCCGATAGGGTCTCTTAGAGATTGGCGTTGTTCCTGGCACGAGATCGATGACAAACTCGATGTCATGGTCTGGTGGCATTTCGAGTAACTCTTCTAGAAACACATTTGGATATTCTCTGATGATAGGTACGTCTTCTAAAAAGACGGCCTTCAGGTTGTTGACTAACAAATGTCCGTCACGAATGGAGGTGGCTAGGAATTCCACTTTCCTTCCATTGGGGTCTTCAATTGTCACGGCCTTTCAGCCACAATCTAGCACGGCTTTATGCTTGGATAACCAATCTATGCCAAGAATGACATCTAAGGTCTGGGTGTTTAGAACAATTAGGTTGGCTAGAAACTCAACTCCGGCTATTAGTAACTTAGCTCCTAAACATCCCACTTTAGAGCTTAGCTCTGCTCCAGCGACTGGACTAACAGAGTATGCTTAAGATGAACAATCCCCAACTTATTCTTAGTTGCAAAAACTCCAGAAACAAACGAATGCGAAGCTCCAGAATCAAACAAAATTGATACAGGTACTGAGTTAACCAGAAACTTACCCAATATGACATCGGGTGCTTCTTGGGCTCCTTCCAGAGTGATGTGGTTGACATGGCCACTAACCACAGACTGTGGCACTCCTCTGGATTGGTCGGTAGCTTGAGAAGCTCCTTGCTAGTTGCTCTGTGCTGGTGTCTTAGATGGCGTAGCTCCGAGGTTGAAACGTACTAGAGTGATTGTTCCTTTCTATAGACACTGGTTAGCGAAATGGCCTAGCTGACGGCAAGAATAACAAACTCTATATTCATGCTGCCTGTTGCTTCCTGGGTTGGGGTTAGCTCGTGCAGGATTACAAAAATTCTGAGTAGCTATACGAGGTGCTAAAGTTGGTGCAGGTGCTCTAAAAGAATTTTGTGGCGAGAAACGATTGAACTGCGGCGGACCTATCCTTGCCTTCTGTTGTGACTGGTGACTTCCTTGCTGGGCCATCCTGCGCTTACGATGGTCTTCCAACTCTTTGCGCTTATCCTCAAGGACTAAAGCTTTATTTACTAGTTCTTGAAAATTCGAAAAAGTATGGGTGATCAGGTTGACTTGTAGCCTAGAATTCAGTCCTTTCAGGAAACGACTCTAACGAGCCTTGTCAGTGACAACATCCTCGGTAGCATAGTGAGCTAGATAAGAAAACTTGTTGAGGTAGTTAGTCACTGACATCCCTCCTTACTTGAGAGCGTGGAACTCATCCTTCTTCAGGTCTATTATCCCTTCCGGCACATGGTACTAACGGAGGGCTGTAGAAAACTCTTCCCAAGAAATATTTTGCGGCGTCTCATGCGCTGCACAAAAGTTCTCCCACCATTCGGCCGCCATGCCCTCCATCTGGTGAGTGGCATACAGAACCTTTTCATGGTCGCTGCATTGGGTGATCAACAGCTTCCTTTCGATGACGCGAAGCCAATCGTCGGCCTCAACTGGTGAGGCATTCCCAGAAAAGGTGGGTGGACAAGTCCTCATGAACTCAGCTAGTTTAGATAGTCCATGGTGACCATGAGCAGCTAGGGCTTCGTGCTGGTGATTGTTGTTGTTGTTGTTCTGATTGTTCATGGCTTGCATCTGATTCATCATTGAGTACATCAGCTGGGTCTGGGCGCCATGAGAGCTCCAAAATTTTGCAAGTCGATCGAGGGTGCTTATGGTGGTACTGCTCCCGCGGGGGTTTGCTTGTTGACTTCTGGCACTGGGGTGCTAGAACCACTTGCAGCAGTCTAGCGAGTTTGAACCATCTAGTGAAGCTCCATAGGTTAGATAAGGTAGCAAGCACAAGATGAGTTAAGAACTAATCGGGGGTAGGTTAAACCCAACAAACACAGCTTCATGAAAACCAACTGAAATACCTTTATTAATAAGGCCTTAGTATGGCTGCAACAAATACCTAGAGGCCTTTGTAGCACACACTTGCACACAAAAGAAAATAACGATCCTAAGCACACAAACTACCGGCTAAAGGGCGACACATCTACACTTAAACTAGCTAAGCCTGACTAAACTGAAACCCTAGCGAATTCAGTCGCAAAGGTAGCCTCCACAACCACGGCGGTGCTCTCGCTTGCTGTAGACCTGAAAGTGAGCTAGCATCCTTGCGAACTGATCCTGATGCCCTGAGATTGGTGCAGCAGGAACAGGCATCCCTAGTGCAGCAGGCTCAGCTAGCTCCCTTGGCTCTACGGCTTCTTCCAGCTCAATTGGGCCTTCCTTTGGATCTTCTTCAGGTTCCTCCTCTGGCTCTTCTGGTTCTTCTTGGTTTTGTTCCTCTTGATCCTCCTCATGATCGTGCTGGCCGTAGAGGGTTTCTTGCAGAATGGCGATCCATTCTTCTGCTCTCTGTAAGGTCTCGTAGGCGCACTCCAGATCAGTGGCCATTAGCTCTAGTGACTCATCCTGCGCGGCAGCGTACTGAGCAAGATGCACCACTGTAGCGTTGCCCTCTCCTTCTGTGGACGGGTAATGTGCAGGTATATCTACAGCGGTAGCTCTGGGATGATAGCAAAAGACGGTGTCCTTCAGTTCTCACGCGTAGATGTTGCAAATCCTTAGCATAGCGATGCGTGACGACTCTTGTATCCCCTCGAGCCACGTGGTCTTCCGGACGGAGACGTTCAGAGGCTGGCTTGCCTTGGTATCTCTTCTGGCGTAGATCGTCAAGCGGCAAAGCACATCACGGTCTTGTCCGTTCACGATCCAGTTGCTTCCATGGTACAATGGATGGTCGAAGCCTCCAAGCACTTGTAGTAACTTCCAAAGTTCAGCAGCAAATCCTCCCTTGCGTTCACTGTAGCTCTAAAGACAAGGCATCTGTCAAGACAAACGAAAGGGGGTAAGAATCACTTAAAATAGCAGGGAGAGGAGAGACTCTAGCAATAGTTGAGTCAAGAAAGACTTGAGAGGAGTTAAGCAATTGATTAATCTTGCAAGCTAATTTTTGCTTTAGAAAATAATTTGGACACTCTAAGACGGCCGATCTAATTAAGGTAAAGATCTACAGTCAGTATGGCTCTGATACCACCTCTATCGGGATCCAAAAATGCAATTATGTACCCTCTGTATATAATGCACTAGTCCAGGATCACGCTAGTGCACACAGTATCTACAAAGATGAATATCGATCCACACAAGCGATTAATAGCATAAACGAGTAATTTGAATAACAAATATTAGTTTTGACCTTATGGTCGAGTTTACATTTACTAAGCCACGCAGGGCTAACAATAAAGAAATCAGCAGCGGAACAAAATAAACTTCAGCGTAGATCCCATCAATTCACCACAGGCAACCGACTTGGATCCAGACCCTAACGATCAGCAACCTTCGTTGAACTCCTCCTCGAAAGCAGGCGAAGACTCCTCCTCTTCTGTAGATTTGTTTGTAGAGAAAACATGAGTACACAACCATACTCGCAAGGCATACCACATAATACAATTTATAGATGCAGGCTTATTCCAAAGGAAATGGCTTCTGTGGTTATTTTGCAAAAATGCAACATTTACAATTGAATACAATAACAGATTGGAAGCATAATTCAAAACAAATAGACAATAATAATTTAACAGTTGTTTTCACAAAGAACACAAAGCTAATCAGTTTAATTCACATAGCCACATGACATAGATCACATAGCTGTCCCTTCCCAAAGTTTCATGAAAATCTACCCCTCGTGTGAAATCCCCGAGCATGTCTATTACCGAGGACACGGCTATTCTAATAGATTGATTAAACACTCTGCAGAGGTTGTACACTTTACCCACACGATATGATCAGTGTAGCTAGCATAAATCATAACAAAACGTTTCAGAAACTTCATCTCAAGCATTGACACTCCCAGTGTGCTTAACCGCTATACCAAAATCCAACACAGTTCTTTGGCATAACATACACTGTTGGACAAGGATGCGGAGAACCGTCCCACGATGCGACTACTTGGTAGTACACAGCTCCACCCATTCCAACACAGCCTAACCTACTTCCTGAGTAATCAATGTCAAGAATCCATAACTTACTAAGTTAGGCCCGTCCTATACTAGGCATATGGTTGTACAGTAAGGCCCAGTTCAATGGCGCACAAAGTTAAGTCCTTAATTGACCAAGGCAAGACTTCTAATTTCTAACTATGCCACGAAGATTATCATTCACATTCAACACAGATCCACCATAACAAAACACAGTCACTTGCCTCAGTCGAAATCTTTTCCCCACCCTGTTGGTTAAGTGCAACATATGCCATCAACGAGTAATAGCACATAGTACACACAAAGTTTTATCACATAGTTCCATAATCATTTAGTCAAGTTTATAATTGCAACTCACATAAAATGATGATTCGTAGCATGGCTAAGCAATCTACTCGTACTAACCAACCCACGTTAGTGCTATAGTATTACCAACTAGTAATGAACCAATCTAGGGTGACAAAAGATCATGGCATAACAATAAACAAGGTGGATATAACAAATTGGATTGTTAACTACACCCAAAAACATTTAAATAAATACTTAAAGTAAATGCAATAATTTGAATCAATATAGTTTTGAAAACTGGGATTAAACATGGTCAAAGGTATGACTTACCTTGGAAAAGGTCTAGGTACTCATCTTGGTCTTGAGGTGCTCCTTCTTCTCCAAAGTTTCCTGAAGTATCAATGTTTACTCGTGAACGAAGCAAATAAACCACAACAAATAAATAATATAGGCAAAACTAATTCCAAAAATTAAATAAAAAAACTCATATAAATAGATCTCGAATTTAGATAAATTTAGAAATTTGAATGGGCTCAAACAGAGTTCAGATGCAAAAGATATGGGCTTTATTAATTTGAATCTAAAGAAAAACCCTAAAAATTGAATTACTTGAATTTCTGACTTCTTTCTTAACAGAAAAATTGGATTAATGTGCAACGTGACGTCGGCAAAGGATTTTCGGGAATAAGATAAATAAAATAAAATACTAACGTGCGGGACCCACAAGTCAGCCTCAAGGCTCACGGTAGACCAAATCCACCGAGTCGATTGGATCTAGGCTGGGCTGAGTTGGCACACACGCGCACATGCGGCAATGACTGGGACGCCACGCACGCGGCACATAGATCACACGGACGCGAACAAGGCTATGGTGGCTAACTGACTAGGATGCCACGTCAGATCGACGACAAGGTGGCTCGGAAACCAACGATCCGGCGAATGGCGGTGCTACTCCAGTAATGAGTGATACCAGCGTGTAGCTAAGGCTATTGCAAACACGATGGGGTACTCACGGGTGGTTAAGGTGGACGGAATCGACCGACGGCGAGCTCGAAGCGGCGAAGTCCTTCGGCTTTTGTCGGATCGGAGCTCCGGTGGGGTGCTGGCAACGGTGAAAGTTCAAAAGCAAAAGGTATCAATTGAATATATTTATACAGATTTGATGACGTCGGATCCACTAACTAAGGGATTGTCGTCCAAAACTTTCAGTGGCCATGTCGAGAGGATAGGCATAATAGTGAAAACCTTATTAGTGTAATGTATATACACTTGAATATCTTGCTTGTACTGTTTGAAACATATGAATTCAATGAAAGTTTTGCTTTGCTTGTTATTCGCATTATGGCATATATGGTTATAGTTGTGGTAAGATAACAATATTTGTTTTGCTATTGAAGTTGGTTTAGGTTGGGTCGATTGTGATACATGAAAGGAATCTAGTCACTAAATGACTTGCGACCGCCATGATTCTATCATCTCAATTCAACTTAGTGTTGACTTGGTAAATTCAATGTATGGTGTGCACCTAAAGTTTATTATTGAATTTTCAAGTTATTACATGGGCTAAGTGGGAGATTGTTAAATTACTTAACAATAAAATGACACGTATAAATTACATAAATGTTTCTTATACTAAATGGTCTAAGTGTGATGATTGCTAGACTAAAAGATTAAAAATCGTGGGGTTTAAAATTCCCTCTCCTCTCCCTTCAATTTGTAAAAGATAATGTTGTGTACTAATAACGGTGATTAAGTCTTATGAGCATTAAGCTAATGATGCACTTAGCTACGCTACATGCACAAAGGCATTTAAGGCTGTCGCCTGTCGGCATGTGAATGGATATTTAATTGATCCATGAAGAGGAATGCTAGTGCAAGAAGTGAACCGATTCATATGCATGCAACTGAAGTTGACGCTTGGTGTTTCATTGTCCTGCCGAGAGTCTATATATATGTTGATGTCATTCAGTTCAGGGTCAAGACAACCAGAGAACATAGTACACACACATGAAAGTAATCATTGTTTCCTAACGATCAAGGGAACTATTCTGGTAAAAGGAAGAGAGGTGATAAAATACAATATGCAAGGAGCCAGTATGTCTCAAGGTGGATTTTTGCATTGGTGCACATATAAAGGTTGAAATTTGGTTGAATCAAATTATGCTAAATGATCTTGTAGCTTCCGTATTTTGGCTAACAATAATTTCTTCCTTTCTAATTTATTTTACAAAGAAATTTCTTTCAAAAACTTGCAAAGAACTGTAGGAAAAAGAAAGAGACGGATTTTACCCGAATCTAGTGTTGTCGATCCCTTGGTGTGTCATCTCCTGCCTCGTCCATGCTCTCTCCCCTAACTCATGCGCTGCCTCATCCATGCTCTCTCCGCACACAGAGCAGAGAAGGAATGATTAGAGAAAGGAGAATCAATAGGCGGGAATAGGCAATGCTTTGGCGAGCTGGCAGTGGCAAGTTTGTTATATTTCTTCAACTTGGTGGTCAGATTCCCTAGCTTTGCAAGATGGCAGAGGCAAATCGGAATTCATTTTTAAATAATATTATTTTAAAACATAATTACAAAAATAAATAGTCGCCCCAAAATATTACAAAACTAGGTCCCTACGACAGACCCCTGTCACCGGTCCAACTCCCTGTCACTAGTTCAACTAGCGATAGGAAGTTGAACAGTGCTCCTGTCGCCAGTTACAGGAGTCCAGCTATAAAACCCTTAGAAAATTAATCCCAAGCTTATTTTAATTCCAGAAAAAAAAACAGAAGAGAGGAGGAGAGGAAGAGAAGAAAGGTAGTGAAGCCCTGCTAGATCGTCGTAGAGGAGAGATAGATGGAGCATCGGATCCGATCAGCCATCTTGTAGGTACATTTTTTTGAAACTGTGTAAATTATGTTAAATAGCAAACAAAAATAACGACATAGAATTAAGTATATTAGATAAATATAGTCCAATTATGTAGAACATCATTTGAGCTGTGTACCAAGTAGGTAGAGCGTAATCAAAGTAATCCCAGCTTTATTTAGCTCCCCATGTGTGTGCAGTGATTATGTTGTTAAACCCAGAAATTAATTTTAAACCGGGAAAATAGCATGACACATTTTAAAATTGTAAAGAAAATTAAGAGTAGCTAATTAAGGTAGGTAGAGTGTAATGGAAGTAATCCCAGCTTTATTTATCTCCCCATTTGTGCGTGGTAATTATATTCATAATGACGTAAATTAATTTTAAACCAGAAAAATAGCATGACATATTTTAAAATTGTAAAGAAAATCTAGAACAGCTAAGTAGGGTAGGTAGAGCATAATTAAAGTAATCCCAACTTTATTTAGCTCTCTATTTATGTGCGGTAATTATATTCGTAATACCGGAAATTAATTTTAAAATAGAAAAATAGCATGACACATTTTAAAATTGTAAAGAAAATTCAGAGCAGCTAAGTAGGGTAGGTAGAGCATAATCAAAGTAATCCTAACTTTATTTTCAGGTATGGCAGACCCAGGCCACGCTGCCCCGTACGAGTTGCTTGACGTGGTGATTGACTGTAACACCCTGGCTACCCGGAAGCCAAGATGTTACCTAAATAATCTAACATACAACCATAATCAAAAGAATTGAGACAGCATTCCAAATTATGACAAAAGGAAGGAGGTCTACTCTAACAGCATAATGGCAGAAGTATAGTCTGAAACTATGTAAGCATGCCAAAATGAGTGATCAAGTACCACAGGGACAAATAAACATCCATAACCAATAGGGAGTCATCAACCAAATGCAACCTCATTTATTACAGTTTATCACTAAACGAATGAAAGAAAATAACCTAGTTCTATTATTGAAACTGGAATATGATGATGTGTGTGTTTAGTGCATGTCTACTCCCTCCCAAAAGAGTCATCATCAACGGTCACCTAAAACAAAACAACAAAACAAGAGTGAGTCCGGGACTCAGCAAGTACAGCGAACAATAGGACATACAACAAATAAGAGTAAGCCAACGGCATTGAAGAATAAGAACATGACACTGAAGGATTATCTGAAAGAATGTAATGAAATGCATGAATGCAATGAACTGATTGGACTGCACTCCTGCTTATATCGGTATAGCTAGTGACACACCCGTCGGTGTTCACTTAAGCCTGTATTTATCGAAATACGAGGATCCAAAATCCCGTATGAAAAACGTTTCATACGGGTGTCCAAAACTGCCCACATTGGAATGGTGGGTCTCACATGCCATACTTGAATTGATGGGACTTTAATCTCCACTCTCGTGGATATTCCACTCCCATGGACGGAACATGAACATGGATGCATAAATGAACTTATGAATATTATATAGCATTATCTCCAAACACGTGAATTTCACATAAGAATGGAACATAGACATTGAAACCTCTCACATATCAAATAAAAACACAATACTAATCATCGAGCATCCAACACTTACATATCACACAAAAGTCAATGTACTTGCCTTTAGCGTTGCGATGCGTTAGGAGGCAACGACGATGCCGCTAACCTCGGCGCCTCACCCCCTACACCATTAAGTTACTCAATAAGAATCAAGACATCATAACACTACTCGCAACGCTCTTAACTCATACCCCAACCCCAACGTTTAATTGTACACATTACTCAAATTAACTACATTCTAGCAGGAAACTATAACAGACAGTAGCAATAAAAGTAACATAACTTTTGCTCTAAAGCTCAAAAAAAAGGTGAAGTCAGGCTTGTTTGAAAGGTAACAAATTTATCTACAATGACTTAGTTGGTGGAAAACCCGAATTCTGTACGTACCTAACCCCAAAGGACCGACGAATACTTTTTGTCAGAACTACCGACAATTTTTTGGACAGCAGCACGATTAATGCCATAACTTCTAATTGGCTAAACCAAACTTAGCGTTCTTTATCAATAAAAAAAGCTAAGACCAAGGCCTACAATAACCTAGTTGGGTGAAAACCCTGAATTTGCCATTAACGTAATCATATTTTAAAAAGACAACTTGACAATTCGTTCTCGTCAGGATTCTGAACAGCAGAAACAAAAACTAACATAACTTTTGAACTGTACATCGGAATTACGCGATCTTTACGTCCATCGAAAGCTAAGAACGAACCCCACATAACTCTAGAAGACGGGATCCTCAAATTCGGCCTCTAAGAACCCGAAAACAGCCGCGCAAACTACTGGACAGAATTGAATTTCTAACAGCAGCAAATCGATCCAACCAATCTAATCGAATTCGCATCTAATAAGTATCAAACAGCGAAGCTAGCTCTTCGTTACCCTTGAAGATCTACCGAAATACGATGAACAAACCCCATGAAGATCTTCCCCTCTTCTTTTCCTTTCTCCTTCTCCCTTCTTCTCCTTCCACCATGGCCGGTAGCACCTCGGAGCTTCTTCCTCCTCTTGGTAGAGCAAGCGGGAGGGGTCACATAGATACCACGTGCTCTGATGCAAAGACTGCATCAGAGTGAGGCTAGGGTTTTAGGGAAGGGCACCCCCCCTTGTTGACTCCACTACAAGACCAGCCCACTTGGCTAGGACACCTTGGGCCGAAAGCCCAAGGTCCAATCCTCCCTTAAAATTTGAATTTTCCTTTTAATTTTCCCTCTCTAAATATTATTGTTCTCTCTAATCTTTATTGCATTTACTAACGAATATTCAGGATATTACATTCTACCCCCCTTAATAGAATTTGACCCTGAATTCTAACCGTCGAAATAAACAAATGAACAGCTGCTACTGGAATGAAACAACAATTAACACATATCAGGAGCAAACAGGTCTAGATACTGCTCGCGCACGTGAGACTCTAGCTCCCAGGTCGCTTCACGCTCACACGCGTGCGCCCATGGCACCTCAACGGATACCAACATCTTATGCCCCAAAGCTCGTCCCGACCTCTCCAGTATACATACCGGACGAGACTCGGACATGAGATCTTACTCGCTGGTCAACGGCTCACTCAGCCCCAATTTCCCCGGGTACTCACTCAGCACCAGAACAAACCAGACGTCGTGTACTCTGCGTATGGACCCGAGACGGTCAAAGCGATACGCCAACTTCATATTCTCTGCAACTGTCGAAAACGAACCAATGCACCTGGACCAACTTCCCCTTTGGTACAAAGACACACAACTTGCTCAAAATTCGAACTCTTCATCTAACAAGGAGCACCTCCTTTAACCCAGAACACAACAGAATTCGCTTTGAACAGCTCGTTTAAAAACAGAACCCACTTGAAAATAACGATTTCTCATCACAACCACTAAATGGCCAAATGACACCAAAGGGTCAAATCCCAAAATTGACAATTAATCACGAAGACAATTCCACCTTCTAAATATGCAGTTTATGAATGAACACCACGAAAACCAAAGGAGAACTCACTCGAATGCCCAAACCCAATACTTCTTTTGTTTTGTTTGAATTGGAAAGAATCAAACATGCCAACACTGCGTCAACTCAAATTACAGGAGTCATCAGTCAACAACACAAAACTCAAACGAGAATCAAGAAAACGCTTCACTACCCGAGAAAACATCCTTTTTCTCAGTTTCTCTTTTAGGAATAAAATTTCTCTCAAACCTCGGAATTCGAGCTCATCGCATACCACACGAACTCAATCCTCTTAATTTAACCTCCTCAAATTATGCTTAATCCGAAATACATCATCCACACTTTTGTGGAGAGATTATAGATTCCGCTAAATACTCTAGAAAACCCCTTCTACTGATGAAATTTATGTGACAGAAGACACCCAAAGCTTCACAAAAATAGGTCCCACTCAATCATATTACCTCCAATTTACCAAAATAACAACTCAGAATCTTCAATACGCCCGCTCATGAACTACATCAGAAGGGTTCTATCAACAATCATTCCACTGCTTAGAATGCTCTAGTTTTCTATCTCCTCTACCCACAATCTTTGGGCGACCAAAAGTTTAGCATAAAAATGCACAACCCAAATTTAACTTCCAAGACCTCTACAAAGATTTTCTCTGATAACAGATAGTGAAATCCTCGAATTAAATCTCTAACATCCCCACAAACCTAACATACTCTCATTGACATCACCAAAAATCACCCACACAATCTTGCAATACTATCCAATTGTGTTACTCTATAAAAATTAATCAATGTTCCCATACCTTCGATAATCCCCAACCTTTCAACATGAACTGAAGTTCTGGAATTTCACTATACCATAGGTTCTACTCAGTCGTAACACTATTCAGATTTACTTCGAAGCCAAACATTCCATATGAATCAAATTTCCTCCAAGAGGTACAGATCAAAACCAATTCATCTTCTACTACTCCTCCAATAGCTTGGTGGCAAAATCTCACCATTACAATTTCTTATCTACCACCAATAGTGGCCAAAATTACACTTTGTCAAACTTTACAACATCAAACTGTTGATCCTTTCTCAAAAGAAAGAGACGAACAAGGACAAGTTTCCTCACACAGGAAAACGTTGCTCCTCACAGCGGGCACAAAACCAAAAGAATTACTCTGAGAAGGGTGATCTTGGAAAACGAAAGTTGAGTTCGCAGTTGAGGGCACACATCCCTCAAAAGGGAATAGCAAATAACAGCCAATAAGAAAAAGATATTGCGAGTGAAACTCGACATCTCTAGAGCGGAAAGAGCAGAAAGTTTAGGGATAATTCAACTAACCACAAGTTACAAAACTTGACTCAAAATCTCAAATACTCCTACTGCACTCTTTCCTTTAACACTGAAATCAATCCTTTGACTAGCAACACTTTGCCACAACGAACAAGATAAGGTCTTTAGTCCAAACCACAAGAACTAATTAAGAACCAAATACAATTCTTCAACACATCATAATTGCTCGGAACAGTTCAACTACACAAGAACATGAGATCCAAATGATCTCAGCCACCAAACTCGAAATATTTTCATTTACAGGATTTCGCGAAAAGCAAGCAGATTATTTTCCTCTTAAAGGAACCAACATAATTTTCGTTGATTGCAACTTCACGTTGCCAACTCAGACCAAAGATCCTTTAAGATTAAATCACATGAATCTCTTAAGAAGCAATAGGGCAATCCAATACCTCAATATATTTAAAATAAATTCAGCTACCAAATGATTCATGGGCTCCAAAATATCACGAAAGATAAACTTGAAATATTCTTATCTGTACGATATCACCAAAGGCGATCAAATTACTACAAGTATTAACATCAATTTCACAACAACAATTAGGAAACACTTCGAAAGACCCACATGAAAGGAATGAGTTGATTTTTTTCTCAAAAGAAGAGGCAAATGGAAACGATTTTCACCAACTAGAAAAATCATTTAGCACTCGCAATGAACATGGGACCAAAGGGAAAAACCAATTAAGCAATGAACTCATAGAATATAAGTGGAGTCCACAATTGAAAGCATAGGCCTCACAAGAAGAGATTATCGAACCTTAACAGATAAGAACAAACAAGCATTCAAAATCAAAGCACTCGCATCACTGAAGAACCATTAATACTTTGCAACATATCGCTACTCGACAAACTTCGTTTACCACATAAAGCTTGAACCCCCAAAAGATTATGACCACAAAACTTGAAATTTGATCATTTAAGAAATATCACGAAAGGCGATCAACTTTCTTTCTCTATAACGGAATCAACATTACCCTCACATTTCTAAACATTCTTTTAAGATCAATATCATACATTCTTGGTAACAATCAATTTACCTTACTATCTCATCAATAAATCTTCTAAAGGAAACATGGCAATCGTCTCATAGAAATCTCCAGCATCCAATGGGATTGTAATAACAACTTATTTTAGAAAAGAATCCTAGTGCGAAAGCCACCAAGCTAAAACAAACCTCTTGTTAACCAGCTCACTATATCCATTAATACTAACAACCGATGATTATCTAATCATAGGAGCATTCATAGTCTTCCCTTTGCTTAGAAATTGGGATGAAATATCTTTAAACTTTAGCAATGGAATAATTATAGGACAGGGTTTTGTAAGTCAATGCAACAACCTTATCATTTTCTTCATACATATAACATCACTTTGGCACGGCAAAACACAGGTGAATCTAGCATTTGTACAAATGCTTCATGTATCCAAATACTATGCAGATTACCTCGACCGCGGGTTTGACACGCCGAGCCATAGGTAGCTGGTAATGAAATCATATTTCAGTGCACACCACTATTATGCCGTAACCACATCTCTCTCCCACCGTAGTCTCCGCCGCACCTATGCGACTTCAGCCAGTGGATCGATGACAAGATCCACCCTTACGACATGTGGATGCTGCTAACACGGAAGAGTTGGGCCAAGGAGGACTACGAGGGCCGTGAAAGGCGCCTCGAAGAGTTGCAGGCTGAGATAGAGGAGAATAAGAGGCGGGAGAGGCTGCACGACGAGCAGGAGCACGAGCATGCCAGGTGTCGTGAGGCCGAGAGAGCGCAGAAGAGGGCCATCCTGGCGAAAGCTAAGGCGCAAGGCGAAGAGTACAATGCCGAGCTAGGCTGCAAGGGAAAATGGCCACGTTCCATGTAGTAGTTCGACCGTCGCCATCCATATGTCCCATGTATTTCTAATTCCTTCAAGGCATGTGTGTACTGTTAGCCTGCGTGTCATGTAACCACCTTGTCGGATCAACTGTTGTATTGTTATCGTTGTGCCATTTATCCAAAGTTCTCTACCGTGTATGAATTCCCTGCCCTAGCGCATCGCAATATCAATTACCTTCCTACTTACGAATCATTGCTACCTCAATCGTCCTCACAAAATAAAAAATTCACCACAATACAACAACATACGATGATCATAAAATGTTATTGTGAGTCTAACCGATTTCGTACTATTGAGAATCTACAAAAATCACAAACCGACCAACCAGTTTAGGGTTTAGGGTTCCTATCACCGGTTGAATTGGCGACAACTCCCTACCACCAGTTCAACTAGCGATAGGAACACTGTTCACTTCCTGTCGCTAGTTGAACCGGTGGTAGGGAGGGAACAGGGTCCCTACCGTCAGTTGAACAGGCGATAGGGACATAGTTTTATAATATTTTGGGGTGACTATTTATTTTTCAACTGGCGACAAGGACCTAGTTTTGTAATATTTTGGGGCGGCTATTTATTTCTGTAATTATCTTTTAAAATAATAATTTTTTTTTAAAAAAAAATCGGCAATCGGAACCTCCCACCTTCTCTTGGACCCACATAGCCATGTTTCGCTCTCTCATTGTATAGTGGCACAAACTTGGCCGTTCTGCCATAATTTTTTATCTTACACGGTTACACCCCTCGACTGTTTAAAAATAAAGCCTTGTGGACGTGGTGCACGGTGGTGCAGCTGCCCTCACTGTCCGTAACAAACCGTGTCTCTTCGAGTTTTTTTGCTAAAATGGTACCGTTGATGATCCAAATCAAGCATCCTCTCCACCTCAAATTTAAAATAACACTTTATTTGTGCACAAGATGACCGAAGCCATCATACAGGTGACACATCGATGAGTTCAGCCACTAGAGGCATGGACAGGGCGAGTCCAGCCCATAGGGGCACAGACCACGCCGGCTGGCGTTTGGAATTTGTCTATTTGACACTATTTGAATACTATTTAAGACTATTTAAAATACTATTTAACACTATTTAAAACACTGTTAAGCACTTTATATTAAAAAAACAGCCAAGAGCACTTTTTTCTTCTTGTTTTTTTACCTTACACTCGCAGCTTCACATGTATTATCACATGTACCACCAAAAAAAATTCACAAAAAATTTCACATGAAATCACAGCGCAGCTTCAAACTTGGGTGTCAATCGTTGTTATCGCCACCCTTCGCTGTCCTCGATGGCTCGGTGAGTCAATGGATGGTGGTGGGCTGGTGCCTTTGCTGCTAGGGTTAGGTTGTCACCTACTTTCTCGCATCGTCATCGCAGTCTCGCTCTCGCACATTCGCACACAAGTCGAAGGGTATGTTTATGGTACTATATGATCTGTATAACAAGCATTTCACTTAGTTGGTTCATAAACATACTTATCTAGCCTATGACACAGTACAATATTTAAAAAATGTTATCCACATTAAATTGACAAATTAACCAAGAATGTCATCCCTGGCAGTGTCTACATGATACGCTCATAGAATATGTCGCATTCCAAATAGACCGCATAAAATAGGGCGCATGAAATCACACGCTTACCTTTCATGCCTGATTTTCTATGTATTATCACATGTATCAAAATCAACCCCAAGCATGGGTGCACATGCACCCCCCGTCGCGGTGGCCGGTGACGATGTACTACTGCTCGCAGCCATGGTTGATGATGGTGTATTACTACTCGCCACCACTGTCTCGTCAAATAGTATTTCACGTGCATCGTCCATCGACTCACCGAGGGCAGCGAAGAGCGGCGATGACGACAGTTGACACCTAAGTTTAAAGCTATGTGTGTTGCGTTGCGTCGTAATTTCATGTGAAAAAATTGTGAAAATTTTTAGTGGTACTGTAATACCCCGAGTTTCGTTTAGAGGGGATTTATTCGGGAAAAGACTGCTAGTGTTTTTTTCCAGTTTTGGAGCAGTTTAGTGGGCTGGATATCTGACCAGGCCCTCCAGGCCTTGTGGCCGGCCAGGGAGTTCCCCATGGGCCTAGGCCCATGCGCCCATCCCCCTCCTAACCCTAACCAGCCCCCCCTTGGCCGAACCCCTTTTTCCCCCTCTTGGCCGCCGCCCCCTCCACCCTCCTCTCTTTCCCCCTCACGCCCCTGCCCCTAGGAGCCGCCCCATCCTCCCTGGTTGCTGATCCCTACTGCGTTGCCTCCCCATCCTGCATTCGGACCCTTCCCCGCTGCCGGTTGCGCAAGGAATTGAGGAGGACAGCAGCTTGCTTCGGGCAAAGGAGGTGATAAGGAGGAAGATCATCTTCTCCAAGTTTCTCCCGCCTACTTCCTGGTTTCTGCAAGGGTAACGAGTGCCGGTCCTCATCATTTGATTAGTGGTAGATATGATTTGGATCGTAATTGGTTAGATTGATTTGCTGCGACTAGAAATCTGGTTCTGTCCAGATTGTTGCGTGGCTTGTTTTGTGATTTTAGAGGCCGAATTTGAGTTTTCCATCTCTTAGAGTTATGTAGGTTTTGATCTTAGCTTTCGGTGGCCGCCAAGAACACTGAATTCTGACGTGCGGATCAAAAGTTATGGTAGTTTTCGTCTCTGCTGTCCAGAATCCTGACGAGAATAAACTATCAGTTTTGTCTTTTAATTTTGGATGTGTTAATGGAAAATTCAGGGCTTCCACCCAACTAGGTTATTGTAGGCCTTGGTCTTAGCTTTTGATATTGTTAAAGAACGCCCAATTCGGAGTTGTAGATTAAAAGTTATGGCCGTTTCAATTCTGCTGTTCTAATTGCTCAGTCAGATTCTGTTCTGCTATTTCGTTTGACAGTTAGCAATTTAGTTTGGCCGAATTGGGTTATCTCGTCAACTACAAAGTTGTAGATATATTTGTTAAGCTCGTGTAGGATCTGGGCTCACCTCGTTTGGAGTCTCAGGTCATTAGTTTTGGTCTTTACCGTGCTGCTGTCCAGATGCAATTCTATAGTGTTGCTGGAATTTCAGACTTGAGGTTATGGCTATGTTTTGGGTGTGCAAGAGGGTAATTGTAGGTTGTTAGGACGTGTCGAGTACCTTGTTGTTCTTATTTCATTTATTTTAATTGTTTAGGCAGCGAGGCTACGGGTTTGGGAGCATCGTCGTTGCCTGTGAACGCGTCGCAACGCGGAAGGCAAGTACTTTGTTGATCTTAAGTGCTATGATTGTGAATGTTCATATGAATTTGTTGTGACACCTTGTGATATGATAGATGATGAACTGTCCACGTACTTTCAGATATGTTGAAATTATGCTAAGAGTTAATGTCTTTCATTGTTCATATTCATGCCATACATCTTTACATCATGTTTTATCCACGGGAGTGGATTGTAAGTCCCACCATTCCAATGTGGGCAGATTTGGACATTGTCATGTCCCGTCCACGGGAGTGGATAGAAAGACCCATCAATTCCAGTATGGGCATGTAAGATCCATCAATTCCAGTATGGGCATATTTGGACACCTGTATGAAACGTTCTTCATACGGGATTTGGATCCCCATACCTTTGTTAAGGTACGGGCTTAAGTGAACACCGACGGGTGTGTCACTAGCTATACCGGTATAAGCATGTGTGCAGTCCATCCTTGATTACATTCATTCATTTCATGCATTCCTAAGTGTTCATTCGGCGTATATTCACGTTCTCTAATGATGATGCCTTGTTCATATTTGTGATTTGTTCTTTTCACTGTACTTGCTGAGTCATGGACTCATTCTTGCGTTGTTTGTTTATTTTAGGTAACCTCTGATGTTGGTTCACTTGGGAGGGAGTAGACACGCACTGCTCATACACACCATCCTATTCAAGTTCTAGATTAAATTTAGTTCTATCCTACATTCGTTAATGATGAACTGTAATAATTAATTCTAAGTGGTGAAGGAAGGATACCTTCTCCCTGATAAGTTGATTTATTACTGATAAGTTGATTTATTACTGCATGTGAACCTTCTTTATTGATGATCTGTAATAAATAACTTAGAAGGTGAAGGAAGGATACCTTCACCATGTCATGTTTGATTTAATACTACCATCAGATGATATCTTTATTTCATATTCTCCCGCATTGTGTAGATTGATAGATTAAATATGTGGCATCTTGGCTTCCGAATAGCTAGGGTGTTACAGGTACATATGATAATACATTTGAAGTTGCGAGTGCGAGGTAAAAAATAAGAAGAAAAAAAAAATTCAAAGAAAAGTGCTCTCGACTGATTTTTTTAGTGTTTTAAATAATGTTACACAGTGTTTCAAATAGTATTTTAATAGTGCCGAATAGTATCAAAAGATACTATTTAACAAATTTCAAACACCCTCTGACCTGGTCCGTGCCCTTGGGGTCGATCTCGCTGACGTTTTGTCCGCACGACGGCTCAGGTCCTTTGAATGCATGGATAAAATGTTATTTTTGTATTTGATACGGAGAAGGATCTAGATTATTAATCTATTCAAGGCGTCAGCCGTGTCATTTTAGAAAAAAATTAAGGGCCTATTTGGTTTTGAGCCCCAAACCAAATTTTTGGTAGAGCCAAAATTTGGGCAAAGCTAATTTGTTGGCAAAATAATGGTGTTTGGTTTGTGGCCAACATAAGCCAAATATTTGGTGAAATTGAACGGGCTGCTATTTGGTTTGGGACCAAATAGATTACCAAAATTTTAGAAGAGTTGATTTTTGTTGTTTGGTTTAGAGCCAATGTTGAATACAGATACTCTACCAATAAAGAGGTGAGATTACCTCCTGTGATATGCAAAACAGCAAGCACTTTGGTGGATGATAACACATTACAAATTTATAATATAAAAATAATTCATTTTGGGATCATTTTTCACAAAAATATATCTTATGTGACAGAGGTAAGATTGAAACCATTTTTAGAAATAAGTTCAAATTAAAGAGAATTAAGGTAGGTCCTAATGTAAACTTATTGTAGTAAGACTAGCTGCGAATTGTAGGGATATGTCAGGATATGTCTAAATACCTTTAGGTATTTTAAGACCATTTGGATGAGAGAGGGCATCATGCAACACAAGAGAATCATGAGCAGATCCCTCCCAACCTGCTAGGACATAAGTGAACCATAGGTCGAAGTCAACAACTGCTAATACATTTTGTGTAGGGTATGACTTACGACCTCTAAACCTATCCACCATTGTAGCAGGCACACATGCCCTGATGTGGGTGCCATCTAGTGCCCCTATACATCCCTATGTACAAAAATAAAGCACATGTCAAATATTACATATAGTTAACTCCACTAGAATATGCACTATTGTAATGTATTGATAACTGTTACCTCAAAGTATAGATAAAATCTGTTCGGGTTGCTAGTGATCTTAACATATGTGTTGATAGATCTCACATAGATCAGTTCACGAGCTAACTCACCCATGGCACGCAACATAGCATTAAAGTACTTACTCACTGTCTCACCGGATCTCCACAAGGAAAATCCTATAGAAGAGTTTGTATGATGTTGTCCAACCATCTTAAGAAACACTGCAACTTTATCCTCTACTGAAACATGAAATGTGGCAGCTAGTAGTCCATTGTCTCTAAGGCGAGTACATAGCTTGTAGACACACAGCTCGACACATCCTCAATTGATGAATACATGTCCTATCTGAGGTGTCGATCAACCTAATTAGTTCGCTGGTCCTCCAAACATCCCTATTGACTAGTGGCCCATACTTCGCTCCTCTGCCTCTACGCCTCCTACCATCTTTGTCCCGCCACCAAAGAACCAACATAAGAACAAGAACCATTAGTACCTTCTGCCTCCACATGCAGTAATAAAGGTATTGTAGTTGATTATTGTCCATCTGTATATGGTATATGGATGACATGCATTAGTTGAACTAACAAGGAAGAACAATGCCAAGCGACGACATCAAGTGATATGACCTTACAGCAATCAGCAAAGACATAATCGACATGCTTACAAAGCCAATGCTCCAAATCAGACGCTAAGAAGAACAGTCTAATTGATCAGACGCTCAATCAATAACATTACAAGCCAGGAAACTAGAGAAAGAGCATCAGGAGAGTGGACTAATGGTGGACTTACCTGACGTACCGGGCTTGGCTTATTACTCTTGGTGTTTGCCGACACCTAGACGGCGTGGAGGCGTCGTGGTCCGGTGATCTTCTCAAGTGAAGCTTGTGAGAAGGCCCGGTGTTTGTGAGTGGCTTGGTGCTCGCCATCTCCGGAGTGGAGTAAGAGCAACCCTAGTGGAGCGAGGTGTTGATACCTCGGAGGAAGGCTTAATTTGTGGAGCCGGCCCAATTGGTTTGGGTTTCCCTCAATGTGGACTAGGGGAGACCGACAAGTCTCCGAACACCACGGTAAAACATCGACGTGTCTTTGTGGTGTGATCTCTATTGCCTTACTATTGCATTTACATTCATTGTGTATGAATGCTTGCTTTACATTGTGCAATTTATATACTTTGTATTAAATTGTTTATTCATTGTGTATGATTGCAATAGTATCATTTACATTGTTTAAATTGAATTGCTTACAAGTCCATGCTTGATTGTTTATTATCAATAGACTTGTATTGTTGGTGCACTTAGTTGAACCTAGTTGATTTAGACTTTAATTATGCAAAACCGTATTGTTATAAGCTTCCGCATTAGAAATCGGTTTTAGCGCATAGAAGTTTTAAAAACGCCTATTCACCCCCTCTAGTCGGCCTCCTCGATCTTACTGAGAGTGCAAAGGACGCGCTTAATGTGGAAAGGAGAAATGGGTCAAATTTGCACAAATGGGTTTACCAAAAGCGAGTTTAGGGTTTTAAATTGTTTTAGCTATTAAATTAATTCAGTTAATTCATTTAAACTTTAGAAAATAGCAAAATAAATTCAAAAATTATGAAAAAATTCACATAAATTGCTAGAGTTATTTTGAATTTACACAAAATGTTACAACTTAATGTTGGCTTTTAATTTTGTAAATAAATTTGTTTTAGCTTTAAAATACATAGGAAAAAACTTTTAAATTTCCAAAAAATCCTAGAAATTAAGTAAATTTTTATTTTTCAGATTAAATCAAATAAATCTTCAAGAACTTCAAAAAAATTTCAAAAAATTTCAAATAAAGCAACAGAACTGATTCAAATTTCAGAAAATCCAATAAAACAAATACTTTATTTATTTTTATTTTGGTAACAGAACTTTGGGTGTTACAGTGCCTGATGGGCCGGCACGAGGCACGACATTGTTGGCCCGACCCGGGCCGACATAACATGACACTATTCACAGGCCGGGCCGACACAACACGATAGCCCGGGGCGTGCCTAGGCCGACACCACGGCACGGCATGGCCCGTTAGGCACGACACTGTTTTAATATAGATATATAATTGTATTTTTATTTATTAATATTTATATGATTTTCTTTTCATTTTTAATACTTATATGGTTTTATTTTATAGTTTTTAAATTTTATATAGTTCATTTTATAAGTATATATAAATTTATTTTGGTTATATATATATGTATATATATTCTAGGATTGTTTTTCAATTTTTCATGTCTTATGAGCTAAATGACAAATGTTTTAACGAGCTAGCTATTTGAACATTAATAAAATTCTATTACATTTTCAATATGTTTGTCTCATTTTTTTTTTCAATTTCTATGTCAACTTCTGAATTTTACATATTTTTCTAATTATTTTTAAATTTTTTCATTCTGTCGGGTCCGATGAACTAAACAGACCGTGCTCACCGCGGTCCATGAGCTAGTCCAACACGACAAGAATAGTAACCAAACCCGAATGAACGGGCCACCACATGCCCGTGCGGATCGGCCACCCATTTGGCCAGCTCGGACAGGCCCTAACTCCGTGGTCTCTCCCTTCCAAAGCCCTACCCCACTCCCCACTCGACTCGCACTCAAACCCTAGCCCCCTCCAAGAGCCCTAGATCCCGAATCCAAGATCCCTAATCCCCACCGCCTGCTCTTGATTTCTCTTTTGCACCCGCCTCCGCTCCAAATCCCCCGTTCTTGCCTCCCCATTCTCTGAGATCTTGAGGTGAGTGCTTTGCGGTTGCTGTTGCGATAACAACTCGGATGGATTCGCGTGGGTTCGTGTTCTCCGATGCCTAACACGCACGCGCTTGTGATGTTTGCCAGCGCAGCCAGGATGGGAGAGGCCAAGGACAACGAGGTATACGAGGAGGATCTCGTCGACTACGAGGATGAGGTGGAGAACGCCGTCGACGGCGCCGCCGCCAACGCCTCGGCCGACGTCGTCAAGAAGTGCGTGCTGTTGGTGCTACTCGCTGTTAGTTTTTCTTGCTAGGGTTCGTGGTTGAGGGACCTGATCTGACCTTAGGTCTTGCGGTGCTTGGACAGGGGGTACGTGGGGATCCACAGCTCCGGGTTCAGAGACTTCCTGCTCAAGCCAGAGCTGCTCCGCGCCATCCAGGACTGCGGATTTGAGCATCCTTCCGAAGGCAAGCTCCTGTTCTTGTTGCTGCTAGCTTTCCATCATAGTTTTCGTTTTTGAGGCCAAAGAATTGAATCTACATAAATCATATGCCGTTGACTCTTGAATTGCAATTACTTGTTTTTTAAACAGATAAAGTTGGTATCTGGAGTTTAACTAGACAAAGGATGGCAATCCAATTGTATTAGTTTGGGTTCAGGGCTGAGATGAATAAATGGGTTAAGATTTAAAAATACATCAATATTCTTGTTACCTGTTCCTTTACACTTTTCCAGGACCATATCCCTTCGTTTCTTTCATATCAATTTCTTATTCTTATTTATTTCTTGGAACACCTTGGCCAACCAGCACACCTGTTACTGCCACATCTTGGCTTTAATAATTGAAACTTTTCCATATAAAGTTTTTAACTGATATGGTGAATAAAAGTGGCTTTATTTGATACCTCTGAGTAGTATGATTAGCTGAATTTCTACTGTTTTGGCAAAGTACAAGAGCATATTGATATGCTCCGCAGCAGCGAATGAAAGAAAGATACACAAAGAAAAATCACTTTTTTTATTGGCTTTACTCTCCCCCTTGAAGTGCTATTTCTCTGTTATGCTGTTAGCTGACATGGGCATATGTCATAATTTTGAATTCATGCCCTAGGCGTCCATGCACTTACCCATTCATTTTTTTTTTGGATTTTCTATTTTAAGGATATTTAATCTACAAATAACCAAATCATTCTAGTATGCGGAAGGCAAAACTTCAAATCAACGAACTGTGACTGTAGAAAAAGTTGTCTCACTCAGTCCATTGCTTTTTAACACTGACTCAAATTGAATATAGTCGAACATCCATCTTTTCGTATATTATCTGTTAGCCTGTTCCAATGTGGTAGTGAAATTCCTGTTTTGCTGATTTACAGGTACAATTTCTTCTGGCATTTTCTGTTGGGGGAGAATATGGTAAAACTTTCCATTTACGGGCCCAGAAGGTTAAAAATTTTCTCACTGGGGTGCTGCTCCAATTTTGTTTGGTTCCACATCAGTGCAACATGAATGCATCCCTCAAGCCATTCTTGGAATGGATGTCATCTGTCAAGCAAAATCTGGAATGGGGAAGACTGCTGTCTTTGTCCTCTCAACTCTTCAGCAGATTGATCCTGTTGCTGGCCAAGTAGCTGCACTTGTGTTATGCCACACAAGGGAGTTAGCTTACCAGGTTTGTATAGGTGTTTTTGTTGGTATTTTTTCTGTCAGTGTCTGCAGATGCTAATTGTCTCTTTAATATCTTGTAGATTTGCCATGAATTTGAGAGGTTTAGCAAGTATCTGCCTGAAATCAAAGTTGCTGTTTTCTATGGTGGTGTTCACATAAAAAAACACAAGGATCTATTGAAGAATGAATGCCCTCATATTGTGGTTGGCACACCTGGAAGGATTCTAGCTCTAGCTAGAGATAAGGACCTTTCCTTGAAGAATGTGAGGCATTTCATTCTTGACGAATGTGACAAGATGCTTGATTCGCTTGGTAGGCTGCCGTTACCTGAACATCTTTCTATGTTTGTAGTAGTTCATTTTAGCCTTATCTTCTCTGTTTCTTCGATTTGCACCGTTTATCATAGCCCATAGCTCTCTTATTAACTGATTGGTATTCTCCAGACATGCGTAGAGATGTCCAGGAGATCTTCAAAATGACACCCCATGACAAGCAAGTGATGATGTTTTCAGCAACACTCAGCAAGGAGATTCGCCCAGTTTGCAAGAAATTCATGCAAGATGTAATGTCCTGTGGCATATCTCATTTCAATAGTGCTTCTTCCTATTTAAGTCCCTCCTTGCTTCAGGCGGTTATGCGCATACATAGATAGGAGTGGTGGCAGTTCTGCTGTCAGTAGGATGAAGGGATTGCTGATTGCTTACTGATCCTATTGATTTATGTACACTACAACTCAGTGGATAGAGTTCTTTGGTTACTTCTGTCTTGGCCTTGGTTTTGTCAACTGGTACCTGTGCTCATTCCAATGGCCTGCGAGGAAATGAAGTCTTCTATTGTCAAATTGAACCATTTGGGGAGAATGTGGGAATTGGGGTTGGGAGGGCACCAATATCGTAGATTGTACAAGGCCAGTAGTTGTTTTCTACCTTTCTCCAGTTATCTGCACACTTTTCACTTGTATTGGATTCCGTCGCATCAGAGTGGATTCCACTGCATCAGAGTAACTGCTTCTGGTTCTCCTAACCTTGTCATGGTCAGTGCAGACAAAGCAGCTTTCTTTTGACCGGAATTCTTATAGCAAGCACTGTCCCCAAACTTGTTGGCTATTGTTTGGTTAAATTTCAGTGCCCATTGTGCATAACTGAAGCTCTAGAGGAGGCTGAAAATTCTGACATGAGAAGAATTGATATACCATTCTTTTGGAGTGGCTAGAGTTACATTGATGCCAGAATTCTAATATCTTTATCTATCATTTGTTACCTTTCAGCCTATGGAAATTTATGTCGATGATGAGGCTAAACTGACCCTTCATGGTCTAGTTCAGGTAATGTGAACTTTCCGTTAGCCATTTGTAACATTTTTTATTCATCTTGCACCAACCTTTTTCCCCCTGATCCAGCACTATATAAAACTAAGTGAGGCGGAGAAGAACCGGAAATTGAATGATCTGTTAGATGCGCTCGACTTCAACCAAGTTGTAATATTTGTTAAAAGTGTTAGTAGAGCTGCAGAACTGAACAAGCTGCTTTGTGAATGCAATTTCCCCGCAATCTGCATACACTCTGGAATGACACAGGAAGAGAGGTTTGTGCTATTTAATTCCTTCACAGCGCGGTCTCTTTTTGTGCTTGTCATTATGTTCTCATGATTTGAGGCTTCTCTTTCACACTTTTTTTGTCTTGTAAGATTAGCCTTGTGCTTACAAGCAAGGATTCAAAAACCAGATATGGAAAGAACACCAGACCCTACCTAGTACTGGTTACTGATGGTTACCGGAATACCGGTTTAAAACTGGACAAATATCGTGAGCCAAAAGTTTGATTGTTCTACAGGTTATCGGCTAGTCAGTGAACAGGGAAACATGTTCATTCGACACAAATACATAAATATTTTCCGATAATGATATTGTCTACATAGCAAATATTCAATACAACATGTTGCTTCATTCAATACAATTTAACTTCATTAGCTTAGCACTAATACTTTTTTGGAAAAAATATTTCTATACCACTCAAATATGCACACTATAGGAAAATACCATCGAAAAACTTCAGTTCACTTCAATACCACTCAATTTTGTTACTGTTAGTATTCTTACCACTTCCGTTAAATTACTGGTCCTGCCGTTAGAGCTGACGATGCTGCCCTCTTCTATCCACTCCTGTGCCCTTCTCCCACCTGGACACCTCTGTCTCCACTTAATGCAGCCGCCGAAGTGCCTCAGCCGTCGCCTCCAGCCAATGCGATAAACATGATGTCGAACTGCTATTCCTGGGGCATGGAATTCTAATCATTCACTTATTGGACATAATCATTGGCTAATAATCCATTAGCATTCACAGTATGTTACATCTAATTTGAGTGAATTGAAACATGCCCATTCCGACGCTTTGGACCTGCAAGATGCAGCGGCGATGGCAGCTGTGACATGGCGGCGATGGCAGCTGTGACACCGCAGCAACTCCAACACTCACCGCTGCTGCTTGCAAGACGGTTGAGGAGGGTGCGCAGCGGGCCGGCTGCTATATCCACTGCCGGAGATCCGATGAGTCGAGCAGATAGTGGAGCCGTCTACTTTAATTGACAAAATGTTTCTGTACTTTGGCGTTCTTTTGGGATCAGACAGGTATGTCTGCATCAAATTTTGTCATTTTTGAGTTGGTTGGTAATTTTGGATGGTTTCACTCTTAAATTCCTTCCAATTTTTGCAATTTGTGTAGCTGCTGGTCTTCCCCTCCCATTTGCTGCTCGCAAGAGCACTAAGAAGGGATGCCTTGTGTGTTCATGTGTGTTCTTGGGTCTTGCGGTGGTCTGGAAAAGCTTAGTGTCGTGGAGGCGTGGATGCATCCCACCGCAGAGCAGCTGAAGGAGCACGGAGTGCATCCTCAGAAAGCTGGAGAAGGCCTTGCGACGGAGCTAGCCCTCCATGCTGACCTCAGGAAAGGTGTGGTGGCTGCATGGAGTACCGTCCTGCGCATGGGCCACTGGTCCAGACTTCAGCCAGCTCCACGAGCCATGTCTTCTTGTCCGACCCCGACCTGGCTGTCGTCACCAGCGGCTTCACCTACCTTCGGCATATGGACAAACTAAGCTTCCTGAATAAGCCTAGGGGCAATTACGGGATTTCCAGATTTTTTTTATTGCCAAAAAATGTGAAAAAGGGGAAAGGGCTGACAGAAGTTAATGGAAGTGGTAAAAATACTAACAGTGACAAAATTGAGTGGTATTAAAGTGAACTGATGTATTATGATGGTATTTTCCTAAAGTGTGCATCCTTGAGTGGTAGAGAGCCAATTTTCCTACTTTTATTAGCTTGCACATAAGCATATAATAACATTTTTTTGCTAGAATTTTAAATATAAAAGTTTTTGGACAGATATTTTTGTACCGGTACAGCTGGTAACCAGCTTACAAGAGCAATGATCTGTGCTGTACTGCTGTAGATGGTTGTTGCCGTGTGATTTTAGTGTTTTTTTCCTTTACTGTACTTACATACGCTTTAAATGATTTGAGATTTTATGTCACATTCACACCACACCACAAGTTCACATTTGTTTGTCTAATTTGTACAACATCTTGTTGTCAGTACTTATAAATGCTTTGCTAAATGATTGCTTCACCCAATGATCATTGATCAACCATAAGTCCATAATCCATGTCAAGGATTACGATGTAAATAAGTACGGATGGTGTTGACTTCTTATTCAGAAATTGTTATGTTATTCTTATTCAGAAATTGTTATGTTATTCTTATTCAGAAATTGTTATGTTATTTATCTTGTTTCTAGAATTAGGTGTAAATTAAAGTCATGGTGTTCATGTCTTTGACAAGCACACCATGCTAAGAATCTTGTAGAAAGCTTAACATGCCAAGATCACCTTAATGCTCAATCCTTCACAATCCCGAGCATTGACAATTTTGGTGATATTTCCAATCTAACCATTGGTAGTAGTTGATCTTCAGTGGGGTTGATGATAATGCAGCTTTTATTGCAGTGAAGTACTATATACATTTTTATTTTGCTTTCCTTTTCAGTAATCATTTTTAACTTTCTAATAATGGAGCTTTGGTAGGTTGACCCGGTATAAAAACTTCAAGGAAGGACACAAGAGGATTCTTGTGGCTACAGATTTAGTTGGCAGGGGAATTGATATCGAACGCGTCAACATTGTTATAAACTATGACATGCCTGATTCTGCCGATACATACTTGCATAGGGTAATTGTAACACCGCTCTACTGCTTGTGGTTGGGTGTTTTTTTTTTCTCTTGCTGACATTTTGACCTTGGCAGGTTGGAAGGGCGGGACGTTTTGGTACCAAGGGACTCGCAATAACATTTGTTTCTTCTGCCTCTGACTCTGATGTTCTCAATCAAGTTTGTATACTTGATCTTTTAACTTTGTTACTTATCTGGTGTGATGAGCAATGCCTAACTGGAATTTCATATATATGATATTTAAAGGTGCAAGAAAGGTTCGAGGTTGACATAAAGGAGCTGCCAGAGCAGATTGACACTTCAACATACAGTAAGTATTGTTACCTTTTTATTCTGCATCAAGTGATAAATTGGCACAATTTAATGCCCACATAGTAATATAGTATCATATCTTGATTTATTCCAAGAATTGATTTGTTGTATTATGAATTGTAATTTTCAGTGCCATCTTGAAGATTCAAGTGCATTGCTCTACACTACATTTGAAACCGAAATTAGGAGGGTTCGCTTCAGATGCAGCATCTAGAGATGTCCGTTGGATAACCATAAACTTTATGTAAGAGATGTTCCATCTGTACTTAATCAGCAGTTGACGTGCTCTGTGCTGCCGAGTTCTCAATGTTTTGTTACAGTACTTAAGTAGTACGAGGGTCATGCACCTATTAGAAATGTTGGCGTTGATTGTACTTTTAAAGACCATTAGGATATTCTTATGTTAGTTTGCTATGTTGGTTTCTTGTTTTCGATATAGTTTTTCCTTTTGAGAGGATTTTTGCTACCGTAGTTGGAGGCCCTGTTTTATTTTTTTTACTTGTGCTTTCGTTCTATCCGATCAGATTTCTCTTGAAATTTTTATGACTTTGCTATGCAATCTAAAAAATAATTCGGGCTCCTAAAATGGCCTCTGCTCGACCAAGAAGCACTAGCTCACCAGCCATTTCTAATTGTTTAAGCCTTCAAAAATATTTAACATTGCGGTTTTGCTAATTTTAAGTTGTCTGATATTTTTTTAAGTTTAAGTCATTTGTTGTGACCATTAGATTTGTGTAAAAATTAGTGTGTTATATAATTATCATATGATTGGATATTGATCCAATGACACAAGTGACTTAAAATTTAACTTATGAATAGACAGTCTTTTAACATTGTTCTTTGCTAAGTTAGGCGCAATAGTCCGTATAAGCCCAGCCCACGTTGATTCGGAATCGTCAGCAAACCCAATCGATCGTTTCCACGGCCGCCTCGGCTCTTCCAATCTGGATCTGCCGCCGATGGAAGAAGCTGTACAAAATTCGGGTCCCTCCAAATTGCGGCGAGCCGTGCGTGCTACTTGTCCCAGCTGCACGTCCCTTATCAGCCTGTCCGCCGGCTCGGGCTCTGGTTCCCCCCAACCAGAGCCCGATACATCGTATACTCCTCCGGCTCCGGGGACCGTGACAGCAACACGGTGGTCGCCCCACCAGCAAGCTCGACCAACCACAGCGCCCTCCCACGGCTGCCTGGTCATCGCCGGCGAGCACTCCAATCTCCACCTTTTCAACCCCATCGAGATTGCTCCGCCGCCGGCCGAGGCCCTCGAGAACGTGGAGCTGTCTTTCAGCACCGATGGAGCTCTCCGTGGCCACAGTATCTTGGAGATGGACACAGTCACAGAGACGCGTTTTCCTCTACCGGCCGGCCGGAAGGTTATCCTTTCCTGCGATCCGTCAGGTGGTGGTGACTGCATTGTCACAGTAATAAGTGGAGTTTCATGTGATATTTAAAGGTGCAAGAAAGGTTCGAGGTTGACAAAAAGGAATCTGAGCAGATTGAGGCTACGTACGTGCATCGTCAATTTCAAAGAAATTGTCTCGCGTAGGGGGGGGGGGGGGGCATGCGGTTTTGGGGGGGAACATGCGGTTTTGGTACAACAGACCATCAGTTTACGGTTTACTCCTCCTGCTAGGCGAAGGCTAAACAGCTGTTGAATGAATCAACTGAAACATATGCCTGGAGTTGATCGATCGGTTGTAGTCCATAAACATAGTTGGAGCGGTGTGTTCGTGGGCCCATGTTTTGCATTGTGGCTGAAAAGCAGGAGACCTATATCATTAACCCTGTACTGGTTTAAGAACTTTTGGCCCAACTAATAACTTCACCTCAAAAAATATGGATCCCCCTCGACAGCTACATCAGCAACAGCAACACCTTAAAAAGTCAAAATTGGCTACGGGGGACATTGAACTTTTGTGTCTTTGATGTAAGACACTATACCCATTAAAAGAAGGGTCTATTTATACAAGATTCGACTATTTTCTCATTCTAAAATAGTTAAATTTTAGTTTATTTACAACTTCATTATATATAAATTACAATAAATTATTTATGTAATTTCTATTTTTTATCACTGCGATTATTCTCGAAAGTCTTAATAACTCATATTTCCGTCATATGATTCAAAATCTAACATATACTTTGAGAGATTGATAAAAAAAAATAAAGTTAAAAATAAATAAAATTCTATACTAACAAAATATAGTAATGTGGTGAACTCGTTATGTTCTGAAGAAAAAAAATCATAATAAATTCAAACCCAAATCATCAGATAAGAAGAAGTGCAACTCTCAAAGCATATCAGATGGATGAAAATTTGACTATTTTGACCCAAAAAAACAGTCGAATGTTGTTTAGCAAAACCGTTAAAATAATATATTTGATTGAGAGAGGAGACAAAATGTGGGTAAAATGTCTATTTTGCCCGTGTTAGTTGGTAGAGCCCACCAATCAGTATCTCCATCTCTTGTAATTTTCCTTATTTTTGTTAGGGCTGTCCCACTATCATACAACTCATGAAAGAGAGAACAACACCGCCTCCTCTGCTCGTGCCACCGCATTGCACTCACATGCCGACGAGCTCCTCCACTTGCACCACCCATCCTCCTCCCAATCTACTCTCTCCATCGGTCCCTCCTCAGGGAAGCTGCTCCGCGAGCTCAACATCATGCAGTATGCGCTTGCCGCAAACCACCCCAAGCTCATGGGCCTGCACAATTGCCTCGGCACGGCCAACTCCCTCCTCGAGACACTCCTTAGTGACATGTCCAAGGCCCATGAGGAGAAGGAGCAGAGTCGAGACGCCACTGCCATTGAGCTCCACCGTTTGAGTCGTCCTCAAAATCTGTATTAGGAGTGAAAACGGGGCGGATAATTCCCACTTGATCCAATGTCGTATCTGGAAAAAAAAAATATGTACAGGGTACCATTTTTTAGTCCTGGCTCGCATCCGATATGGGTTAGGATATGGAAAGAGCAATATCCAATCATTATCCGTATTTAGTGGCGAATCCAGAACGAAAATGATCGGGGGTCCCTGAGGCAAGATGGGCCACGTTTGGCTGGGCCGTAGCTTGGGGCGTCTCCTTATGTTGGGTTAGAGGTGTCCACATTACATATACATGGTTATATCCAAAGAAAAATGATTTTTGGACTCGGTGTCCTGTGCACCCTGGTGTGCTACAGTAGATCCGCCCCTATCCGTATTTTATAGGATATCCGAAATATCCGGTAAATCAATAAAATGGATATCCGATAAACATCTACATTTGATTATATTTATGTTGTTAAGTAGAATAAATAATTCTCTAATAGGTAGTATAATTTGATACTTTCGTTGGTGAAGTCATATCTTTTCTTTATGTGTACACTATCCGTCAAATTATCTGTGACCGATTTGAACTAGGCTCACATCCGCCCGTGCCCGTATCCCAAAAATCCATATTCGTATCCATATTCAGGGTATCCGTATCCAACTCTGAATCTGGGATAAAAATATGGGTTAGGATACGGGAAGAGTAATATCCACTCGTATCCGACCTGTTTTCACCCATATTCCGTATACAGTGCGTCAATTCAAATTCCGTTCGTTCCACATCTTACTCACTCTATCCCTATGTTAATTTGATTATTACGCTCACACTAGACAGCAATCAGACATCATCTTCTCTGTCACCGTCAAACTTCCTCGCCGCCATTCATCGCCGCAAGTGAGCCTCCATTCAATTAAACCGTACTCAAGAACCTTGTGCTCTCCCTTGTCATTTTGGTGTACTCAAGAACCACAGTTGCGAGGCTAGGCGAGGGAGAGAATGAAGCGGCGATGTGGCTTGGAATGGCGGGATTAGAAGGCAAAAGGGAAGGGAAGAAGGGAAGAGGCAATTTGGTTATATTTCAGATTTTATCTCTCTAACTCACAGGAAAACAATCTTTCTGGCAAATAGCCATGATTTTACAATGTGTTTGGACAAAAACACAAAAAAAACTGTTATCCTAAAGCAAATGACACAAAAGTTCGATTTCTTGTAGCCAATTTTACCTTTAAAAAAGGCCAACCCCCCTCCTAAACACTACACTTGTTTGCATTAATTGAGACACACCGTAAAATTATGATTTAACCCAAGGCCACAAAGAAATTGTGGTCATTTGCCACTTGATATCACACTAATTATAATATTATTATTTTGAAAATCAGGAGATACACCGCAATAAATTTGACATTCCATGATGAAAGAGAAACATCATAAAATAGTATATTTTCATCATATATAGTTATTTTAGAAATAACTAGTGTTCGGGTGTACAGTGGGAAGCCATAGATAATGTGTGCAACAAAATGCACAGATAACAAATACAATAACAAGAAAAAAAAAGGAAAATATCATATTCCCACTGAAATTGCATGAAACCACCAATATAGAACCTAGCTGCGCTTTTTAAAACTAGTTCAAATACCCCAAACAAACAAATTTAAATGTTACAACATTGCAACATTTGAAAATAACAGTGGGAACATCCGAAAATAATTGTTGCAATATTTTTTCAAACAATGATGCAATAATCAAATGGAGAAGGGGCTGCAACAAAAGGTTTACACTTGTACAACAAATCAAAAACATCATTACAACAAAATAAAACCTCTTGCCGCAACATCGCAACAATAAAAACGTTCTATGCAACATTTTGAGCCAACTGTTGCAACAAATTTAGCAAACGCCTGTAAAAAAATTGTACCCAGAGGTAACATGGCTGAGCCTGGGGGCACCGTGAACACAGTCGCCACCGACGCGGCCCCTGGTAGCGGTGCCACCGACAGTGCTGGCTCGGCCCTTGTGACCCCTCATCCCCCCGTCTCCGTGATGAGGGTTTCCCTAGCTTCATGACTTACATACCTACACATCAAGATTTCAAACACTATCACAAGGTTAAAGCTAAACTTAATGTTCATAATTATAGTTTGCTTGAAAGAATATGACTACGACTTTGCTTGTGCGAATGTACGTATGCTGGATGCCCTAGAAATAGTGCAAGCCAGAGGGAGGAGTGGGAAGAAGGCCCAAGAGAGAAGAAGAGGAAAGCACAAGATAAGAATGCAAGCCATGTGAGTCATTCCAATCGGCCACGAGAGGATGGGAAGCCCACTCCATGCGGCCAACAAGAGATGATATGGGGTGCCCGATTTTCACGATTTAGAATATGGGATACATCGTGAAACCCAACAAATCGACTAGGTCAATTGATGTCAGTGCAACGACTTACGATGCATGAACTCAGTGAACCACACGCTATGGTAGCTCCACTTGGCCATGATCAAGTGGGGGGTTGATCTCCCTACAATTCAATCAAGAACAAGCAAGAAAATCAATGGGGAATCACACAATTCCATGGGAGCAGCTGGCAGCTTGCACAAACCCTAGAACAATGCAAAAGTGCATTCTGATATTTCTTCAAATTTCATGGTGCTACAGTACAGCACCCTTCTTAGGGTATTAATGACGTGTTGGACACCCCCCCCACGCATGGGCTAAGCCCAAACTAACGCTATTTGGCCCAAGTGGCCAAATTGGTTTTTAAGCCTAATCTGAAACTAAATTGTTTCAAAATGTGGAAAATAGTTCTAAAATAGATACATGACCAATTGAGGACATCTCAAGTCACATGCCATGAAAGCCCATCATTTAATTCCATGTGAACTCCTCAATTGGGCTAGATTGCTCAACTCAGTCTTTTAAGCTCTTTCGGCCCAAATTGAGTAGTTGGACTTGAATTCCTTCAATTCCAGCCACATGGGCTTGTATTGGGCTTCCCTTGGACGTGGGAGAGGTGGAGGTGGGCTTACGTGGCCGCATGGGCCTTCCCTCTCCTTGGCTTGGCTGTCGCATGGGCTCCCTCAGGCTTGCTTCCTCCTTGCTAGCCGCATGGAGGGCCTTGCCATCCTCTTGTAGCCGATTGATCAATGACTCCCATCGCTTGCATTCTTCTCTTGTGCTCTCCTCTTCTTCTCTCTTGGGCCTATCTCCCTCTCCTCCCTCTAGTCCATATTATTTCTACGGCGTCCAACATACCTACATTTGCACAAGCAAAGTCGTAGTCGCATTTTTTCAAGCAAAATATAATTATGAATATTAAGTTTAGATTTAACATTGTGATAGTGTTTGGAATCTTGATGTGTAGGTATGTAAGTCATGAAGCTGGGGCAATCCTCATCATCACCCCTTCTTCAAGAAAAGCTGTCCTCGACTTTCGATAATATGAAAGTGTACTAAACAAAGAGAACAATGTATATGCATAGTGTATGTATTTATCATCCGTTTTATAATTTCCTTTATTTTGCATATCATGAATAGCACAACAACAATAAGCATTCATGATGATATATAATGTAGACTTGTCAACACTCCTTTCATCCACATCATTCCTGGTCCCATAGAGAGAAGTCAACCTCAACTTTTGTAAGCATGTATGCTAATTATGAATGGATAGACCCAAATCATTTTCTAATGTATACAAGTGGCTCATATGATCACATTTCAACTTGACAACATTAATTCATGTAACGTAGGCAAGAAAATTATTTGTGCCTTCCATGCTTCAACTACGCTACTCTGATTACTTATACATGATTTTTCAACAAAAGATGAATGAATAGGTTTTATAAATGTTTCTAAACAGTAGCTAGGCACTAATATTCTTACTCAAATCAATGTTATCAAAACATGGCACACTAGATGGCTCTACGGGTTCATCGAACATGATATAGCATAAAGAATCATCAGGGGATATTTTAGTAAGCACTTCATCATGAGTAATCAAATCTATGTTATGTAAGCTAAGCATATCAAATTTAGCATGCAAAATTTTCTATTGAGCATAAGAATTCTCACTATTACTCACAATTTCTTCACGAACTACCAATTCAACACCATTATTGTTACCTCTAATGTCCTCCTCAGTTGTTGTAGGTATTGCAGATAACGTTTCTTCATCATGTAACCATGGGGCAGCAAGCATCCCATCTCCCTCCATGGTTATCTCCTCATCCTTCTTTTCCAACAATGTGGGTTGTTTAGCGTTTAGTTCCTCCAATTCATTTCCAACTCGCACAATGTGACACACTACTCTAGAAATAGAGGGTAAGTTGTTAGTCTAAAAAATAACCTCACTTTTCCTAATTTCTCCCTCTTTCTTTTCTTTTGGTGTATCTCTCACACTATCAATTTTAATGCTCTCAACCTCGCATATGCTGGAATTACACATCTTCTCCTACTCGAGAGCACAACTCACAAGATCATGCATACTACTAAAATATTTATATTGAACTGCAGTAGCGATCTTAGTATTCAAACGTCCTTTGAAGTATGCCTTTTGTTTAAATGCGCTAGTGACACTAGCACGACGCATTGCATGATTCAACTCAATATAGTAAGCTTCGGTAACTTTGCATCCTTGTGTAATGCTATCCAAGTGGTGAAGTAGTTCTTGCTCATAAGAGGATGACACAAATTCTATTCTGTTGGACCGAAAAGGCGACTAGAGGGGGGGGTGAATAGGAGCACGATCTCTTTTTCTCCCTAATTGAATTCAATACGAATCTCACTCCAATAGCTATGAAAGCTATGAAGATCAATCAATCATGCACAGCGGAAGACTTGTATTGAATCCAATCAAAACCCCAAGCAAAACTTCAAAACATAAAACTCAAAACCTAAATGAGTTGGGCGGTCGACCTCCAACTAGAAATCGGTCTGACCTTTGGAAATCGGTCTGACCTCTCAATACATGGCGGTCAGACCTCCAGGCCAATGAACAGTGAAATCAGCCCGAAAAACCAAAACGCAAATTGATATAACTTTTGATTCGTGTGTCCAAACTTTGTGAAACTTGACACACACCTTCTCAAGGATGTCAGGAACCTATTCCAAGCAACGATCGTGAAGATCCTTGCCAAAGTTCAGACCTTTCTTCAATTGAGTGAAGGTGGGTCAAAAACCGAGTCAAATAGCAAATATGATCTTAAGACTTGCTCGTGGGTGATTGATGATCTTGATGATCCTAGATGTATTCCCACATGTCACAGCAAGCTAGATCACGGCCAGAAACCAAGTAAAAACTCGCGGATCAAAGAAGGACTCAAAATCACCAAATAGAGAGAAAGCAAATGAACTCATCTTTGAGGAAACTTTCTTTGGATTGATTTGATAGGGTATTGGTTTACAGTCACTCCATCAATGGAGGACAAAGACTCAATACAAGAGCACGAAATCAAATCCAACTCTCTAGAACCCTAACCTCCAACTATCAACTCCCTAAGCACACAAGCAAAAACTAGGGTTTACAAGTAATGAAAGGGTTGAGGGGTGCACCACCTCCTCCTCTATTTATAGTGGAGGCCTAGACCTTCTAGAAGAGTTTCCATAATGGGCTCCGTTAAGGCCCAAAACAAGCGGGTCACACACGCACGTATTTTAAAGCGCTGTCTTCATCTCCTCTTGACCTAATCCGCTTCTCCAACGCACCGTCTTGCGCCGCGGTTGGCAAAGGTAACCAAGGCGGTATTTGGTAAGATTACCAAAATACCCTTCTCGGTCCTTCTCCAAGACCGAGTCCAGATGTCGGCACTCGCTGCACTCCACGTGTAGGTTGATCCAACGGCTCTCATCATGTCGGCAAGTCTCTCCCATCCGGCTCCCACCGAAACCACCATGGCACTTGCACCGACCCCCGCGCCGCTTGATTCAACCAGTCGCACCGAACTGCCCGTTCGGTCACCTTTGTCCATTTTGCACCATACTTGAGTCCAATGACTTCACCCGACATCGTCGATCGTTCTGAACCTCAGCTCTCCAAGCCTAGTCCCGATCATCCTCGTCGTTGACCGTCGTTGACCATCAAGCAACCTGCACAACAATAGACAAACAAATCGAAACTGGGAACAAGTTCTTCACAACTTGACCCACGTTAGTCAAAACATGCATCATGCAACACATATGCAATGAAACCCATGAGATTGACCTAACAAGCAACCATCGCCGCCACACAGCCGACGAGTTAAGTGAAAACGGTCGATCGCCACCCTTGGCGGCTCGGGCCATCGCCGGCCGACCGCCAACGAAGGCGGTCGACCGCCACCAGGACTTAGCCAAAATTTCAACACCAAATCCGCAACCTCTCGGAAATTTCAAGCGAATAGAACTTTTGCCCGAGGTCGCAAAAATTATGGGACCAAGTGCAGTAGAATCTCCTCACTTGCCTACACCCTCTATTTTTGGCCCAGCTCAAAAATCCAATGCCACTTATATGGCCGGTCGGACCGCTCATCAGACGCCGGTCAGACCGCCAACCAACCGGTCGGACCGCCTACCTGGCCGGTCAGACCGCCAGTCCAATTCACCCGAGGCATGGGCGGTCTGACCGCCACCAAGGCCGGTCAGACCGCTTGAGACCTGACAGAACCTGAACTTTGCCGAAAACGCGTGTTTCCGCAAACCTTCAACGTCATTGCCAATTGTCACATCATCCTAAGATCATGAGCATATCCCCATGATATCCACAATCTCCCCCTTGATGAACACATTGGCAATTCCCAACAAATAGAAATTTTAAGGTTTGAAAAGTAAAACTCGACGTTTTCGCGCAAAGGCACAACTTGGTCCAAATGCAAGAGAAAGCAATGAAAATGACCAAGCTGGCTTCAGAATAGTATAAGCAAGTGAGATACGGCAAAAGAAAGCGAGAAAGCTTCATTTTTCAGAAAGAGTCAAAATCTCACTTAAGGTCCATATGAAAGAACAATTGTTCGATATGACCTTTGATCATCGTGAGGCTCAAGAATTGCAATTTAAGTTCAGAAATGGCAATACGATCAAACGAATGCAAATATGAAACTCCCCCTCACTATGATCCTCAGATTTCAGAAAATTTCAAAATCTTCAATTTTATCCCCCTTTTTAACACTTTTATATCTCCTCCCCTTTACACATCTCGAAATATCTTCTCCCCCTTTGACAATGGAGTCATCAAGGAATCACGCCTTCCTCTCGTCCAGAGATAATAAATACAGAATGAGGGAAAAACATAAGAAGGAGCATGCATGAAATACAATGGAGTGGCTTCATATTTTTGTATTGGTCAAATTTGGATTACAAGAAGCTTTGGAGATTACCCAAAAGAACAAGCTAGCATTTCTAATATTGCACAAACAACATATCAGCCTGAATGCGCTAGCAAAATCATGATAAGACATATATAACAAAGCTAAAGCTAGAAGGCTCAATATAAAGCAATAAATTTTAGCATTTTAAGCAAAGCTTCAAATCTAGTAAGTTCATCAACAGGGATCCTAAAATGATACTGGCCATGTCAAAATGTCAATGTGAGATCAAAAAGCTAACAATGACCACATTAAGAGACAAACAGGTCCTGAATTGAATCATTTTGCTCAATTGGTCTCAAACGCCCATTTTTCAACGGTTTTTCATTTGCAATGAATATTGAAATTGATTAAAGGTATATCTTAGTGAAGAAGATCCTGGACTAGGAGCCATCCACAAACTCTTCCTAAGCTTCTACCAGGGCAACAAATCTTGAGGTTCATGTCAGATTTGACAAGCAGTCCCCATGAGATCATCTGGATCATCAAACTACCTCCAAGTTCATGTCTATGACATGCAGTCTCGTGAGAGTAGTTTGGCACATTTTAAGCACAAGACAATCTTTAAATTTGATTTTTCATTTTTCACAAGAGCAGATTTAGATTCTTAAAAGAACAAGAAGCTCAAGTAATGATCAATACTAGATTCAAGATCTAACACAACAATTTTGACAGGGCCAATGTCACAAAAGGAGCACTAATTGCGCAACTAGCTAAAACATCCACAAATTGCAGTTTTTTTAGTTCAAGTTGTCTTAAAGTTCTGACTCATTCAGCAAAGACTTAGCTACACATGTGAAAACATGATAATTCTAGCAAGTCAAAGAACTAGACATGACATTGAGCAGAATTGAAATACTAAAGCTCAAAAGGGTAATAAGCAAAGCTTCATCAATTTTAAAAGACAAGCATAAAAGCTTATATTACAATGCATCTTTTTGGTTTTTCATATAAATGCAGTATGATACAATGAGATGCACAAAAGACTTTTTAAAAAAAACCTAAAAAGATCAAAAGAAAATACCACTAGAAAAAGGTATCAGAGAAGATCAGAAAAGCTCAGATGAACAAGGAAAGTTCAGAAGAACAAGGAAAGTTCAGAACAGAGCCAACTCCCCCTCAAACCAACCCGTAGGGATAAATTACCCCTAACTCACTTCTCAAGGTGGCAAACCTAGTTGGGTCTAAAGGCTTGGTGAGGATATCAGCTAACTGAGCCTCGGACTCCACGAAATGCAGCACAATATCACCCTTCTCGACATGATCTCTAAGAAAGTGATAGCGAATGTCTATGTGCTTGGTCCTAGAGTGTTGCACAGGGTTTTTAGCAATGTTTATAGCAGAAGTGTTATCACAGAAAAGAGGAACACTATCAAATGCCAACCCAAAATCCTTAAGAGTGGACACCATCCACAAAATCGACTCTGAAAGAACTAGCGACTACATATTCACCTTCAAGATGGATTGTGCAACAGTAAGACTTTTCCTAGAAGACCAAGAGACAAGAGAAGTGCCTAAAAGTGACAAGTGCACGAGGTACTCTTCCTATCTAGCCGACGACCCGCAAAATCGAATCGAAAACCCCGAATGGACAAGGACGAAGAGCAGAAAACCAAATGCCATATTGGAGGGTAGAGTGTAAATACACAAGATGCGCTTAACGGCTTGGCGATGGGAAGTCCTCGGAGACGCCTGAAACCTCGCACAGAGGCCAACCGCGAAGTGGATGTCCGGTCTTGAGGCCGTCAGGTACAGGAGGGAGCCGATCATGCTGCGGTACTCGCGTTGATCCACGGTTTCTCCTTCCTCATCTGGATCCAGAACAGTCGAAGTCGCCATGAGAGTGGCGATCGGCTTGCAGTCACCCATCTCGAAGCGCTTGAGCAGATCCTTGGTGTACTTCGTCTGATGGATGAAGATCCCTTCCTTGCATTGCTTGATTTGAAGCCCGAGTAATTGAGTTCTCCCATCATACTCATCTCAAATTCCCTGGACATGGTCTCAGAAAAACTAGAAACAAGAGCATGAGAAGAACCACCAAAGATAATATCATCTACATAAATCTGAGCAAGCAAGAAGTCATTGCCACGCCTAAGGATGAACAGGGTCTTGTCTACCTTACCCATCTCAAAATCATTCTTAAGCGAAAGGTCTTAAGTCTATCATACTGTGCTCTAGGAGCTTGCTTAAGACCATACAAGGCTTTGGATAGCTTAAAAACATGATGTGGATGTTTGGGGTTCTCAAAGCACGGGGTTGTCTAACATACACTTCCTCTTCTATAAAACCATTCAAAAGGCACTCTTAACATCCATCCGATATAATCTAAAGCCCTTAGAAGCAAAAATGCAAGCGAGAATGCGAATGGCTTCCAATCTAGCAACAGAGCAAATGTCTCATCAAAATCTAACCCCTCAACTTGGCTAAAACCCCAGCTACCAACCTAGCCTTGTTTCTAACCACGTAACTGTCCTCATTTTGTTTATTTTTGAACACCCAACGGGTTCCTATCACATTATGACCACTAGGAGGCTCTACTAGGTTCCGCACCTTGTTCCTCTCAAAATTCTCTAACTCTTCATGCATGGCATTAACCCACTAGAATCGATAATGCATGTGATATATCGCGGGGTTCAAAGAAGCAACAAATGCGTAATGAGAGTAGAGACTCGGATCGTGATACAGAGCGAGTGACTCGCCATGAAGACTACCAATCATCTGATCCGGAGGATGACGCCTCTGAATGTGAAGTGGAGCGCCCGGGGGAGACAATATCTCCTCAACCTCCGCAGGTACTGCTGATGAAGAAGATGCAGCAGGAGCCTCAATTGGAGGTGAAGCGATCAGTGTGTGTTCTCGAGCTTGGACAGAGCCTCAACAAAGCAGCAGTGGAGGACAAGTATCGCCCGTCATCATCTTCCTCCACAAAAATACTTTCACACCTGTATCACCCAAACGTCGGATCTAGCTCGGGGCTAGTCTCATCAAAAGTGACATTGCATGTCTCCTGGACAATATTAGTTTCAACATTAAAAACCCGAAAACCCCTCGAATGTGCAGGATAACCCAGAAATAAACCATCAAAAGTCCTTGATTCAAATTTATCTAGGTTTCCTGTCTTGAGAATGAAACACTTAGCTCCAAAAACTCGAAAATGAGAAACAGAGGGTTTTCTACCAAATCGAAGCTCATATGAAGTCTTGCCCAATGAAGGTCTTAAGAAGACACGGTTTGAAATATGGCAAGCTGTAGCAATAGCTTCGGCCCAAAATCTCCTCGGTGTGCTATACTCATCTAGCATCGTCCTAGCCATCTCGACTAAGGTTCTGTTCTTCCTTTCCACAACGCCATTCTGTTGAGGGACGTGTGGAGAAGAGAACTGATGCTCAATTCCGCGCTCAGCACAAAAAGAGGCAAACGAGGCATTCTTGAACTCCGTGCCATTGTCACTGCGGATCGCTCTCAAGGCACCAGAAAGTTCAGAAGCCAAACGAAGAACAAGATCACGATAATGACCAAAAGCTTCATCCTTCGAAGCAAGAAAGAACACCCAAATGTATCTCGAGAAATCATCAACTATGACAAGAATGTACCACTTGCCACCAATTGATCGAACCCTAGCAGGACCAACAGTATCCATATGAAACAACTGTCCCGGTCCGTCGGTCATGACCAAAGTCATCAAGGGTGTGAGGCGGCAACTTGCTTGCCATGCCTACGAGGCGCACATACTGAGATCCTGACGGCTTTGAGTTTAGGCAAACCTCTCATGAGATCAAGGTTGCTAACTCGCGTCGATGATCAAAACCAATGTGCCCCAAACGTCGGTGCCAAAGCCGAACTCGTAAGAAGGTGTAAACAAACATTTAAGAGAACCGAGAAGAGATTCGGAAAAATCAGCTCCAAAGATTCTAGCAACTCTATAAATCCCAAAACGAGCTCACCAAAGAGAATCAAGCACCCGACAAGCATTTTTCTTAAATATAGTCTCATAGCCATCATCAAGAAGTCGTGAGACGAGAGTAAGTTAAACTCGAGCTTGTCCACAAGGGCGACGCCCTTTAGGATGAAATTGTCGTTCACCCCGATTGATCCTGTTCCTTCAATCCGCCCTTGAGTATTGTCTCCAAAGGTGATGAGGACATCACCTATCGACCGCGTGAAGGAGGTGAACCATTTTGAGTCTCTCGGTCATGTGGCGTGAACAGCCGAGTCGACGAACCACGTGTCCTTCCTTCCGCGCGATCCCGAAAATCAAGGCATAAAGATCGATGTGTCTCAACATCAAGTTAGTTAAACATGACTTGGGAACCCAAGATCTTGACACACGTCTGCGAGTAGTATGCAAAGCGTATGCTATCCTTGATTCTATTTGAAATTCATTATGAGCAATGGTGACTCTAACATGAGAATTATCCTGTCTAGGAGCATGAGAATGATTAGCATGTGAAGCAAATCCTAGACCAGGTTTCTTCCTCTCTAAATTACCATGTCTCACAAAAGCTCTAGGTTGATTAGATAACATTCTAGCAATATTTTTCTTAGCATTTTTCAACCTACGCCAACAGAACTCAACCAAATGCCCATCCTTCTTGCAATAGGTGCAATGGTACTTGGTACCACTGGGAGAAGCACCTTTTGACTGAATAGATGGTTGGGCAAAATCTGCAGATTTGAAAGTGATCTTTGCAGGTTGGGTATCAAATTCAACTAAACCATTTTTCAAGATTTGAATGCCACTAGATTTGTCCTGGGCAAAGTTGTATCCTAACCCTTGCTTCTTATAAGGAGTTTTGACTTGTCAAGAATCATGTTTAATGTTTCTTACCATCAGAGAATCTTTCTAATGTGTCCTTAAGGTAAGCAATTTCTCTTCCAAAGTTAACACATGAATCACAAGTTTTAGCGTTAACCTTCTTCTTATAAAGAGCAACTTCAAGCTTAAGAGCTTCACATGAAGCACAAGTAGCAGAATTAATACTGTCCTTAAGCTTGGCATATTTAACTCTAGTCGCTTCTACAACATCATGTACTTCACGCTCACGTTCTAGCGATGAGCAAGAGCTAGCTTCAATCACACGAAACAATCAACTTGCTAGACTCTAAGCATTTTTGCAAGGAGTAGATTTAACTTCAATTAGCTCGGTCCTAGCATTTTCAAGTTGTTGCAAAGCAATATCATGAGCAGATTGCGCTTAGCTAGTTCGAATGTAAAGCATAGCAGATGAACATTCATCGATTCAAGACTCTTAGCATTCACAAGTTCTAATGTGAGTTTATCTACTTGTGACTCTAACTCCTCATTCCTAGTCATGATGAATTTTAAGGCTTTATCTCGACCTAGCATTTGCTCATGACGCTTTCACATCTAGCAAAGAGAACATCATAGGAGGGAGATACCTCATTGTTGTCATCAATATCGTCGGAGTCGGCCATGAAGCACATGCCGGTGAAGTCCTTGGCCTTTCCCTTCTTGTCTTGAGGGAGCTCCTCCTCCTTGTCCTCCTCGCTCCCGGAGTCCACATCGCTCAAGGATCGATCCCCAAGAGCGGCAAGAACCCAGTGAGCAGCCTTCCTGAGCTTGGCATAATCAAACTTGGACTTGCGTCCCTGAGGCTTCTTCCAAGCTGGCTTTTCATCCTTGTAGTTGCTCTTACCTTTCAGCTTGGGGGCAATTTGCCCGGATGTGATTAAGCTCTCCACACTCATAACAAGTCACAGGCCGCTCTCTTTTGTTTCTCATATTGTTGTAGGCCCGTGAACTTCTTAATCAAAAGTGTCATCTCAGCTCAGAATACTTTCAAGATCCTCTTCTTGAATTGCGATAAAGAAGCAAGAGAAAATCCAAAGAAGACTCAAACGACCCATCGAGGTTCTCTTAAGCGGTCTGCTACAAAGCCATGTTACCCTTCTTAGAATGGTGACTTTACTGGATCTCATGAGTCCCGAGCTTGCTATAGAGCAGCTCCAAGGTCGATCGAGAATTTGACATTTTCTGAATGGCGGTATCCTTTATCTCCCACTCCCGGTGTTGATTGCAGCCAGAGATGGATGGCATTTTCGATCGGTAAATTCAATACCAACACCTTCATCCGATTTATCAACGTGTTAAAGCGATGAAAATGTCATCGATGCTCTCACCAGACGCATCTCGAATTTGTTATATTCTCTTTTATAGACTGCCGACGTATTTGTTTGATTTGGAAGAACCTCATGATAGGTTTCGAGAGTCTTCCAAATCTCATGTGCAGTCTCGAGATTGCAAATCTTATCATATTCCTGTCTACCAAGCCCACCATACAGAAAATTCTTTGCCTTACGGTCATTAGCCAAGAGGGCTTCAGAAGCCGGCGTAGCAACCTCACGCAAGATGAGCGGATCTCGAACAGCTTCCCAAATACCTCGTGGTTCGCTCTCAAGAAAGACACGCATACGGTTCTTCCAAAAGGCATAGTCGTGCCCATCGAAGATATGCGGTTTGGAGGAGTACTTATCCATCGCCAAGTTCAGTGACCGGTTAAGATCAAGATTGAACTAACCGGGCTCTGATACCACTTGTTGGACCGAAAAGGCGACTAGAGGGGGGGTGAATAGGAGCACGATCTCTTTTTCTCCCTAATTGAATTCAATACGAATCTCACTCCAATAGCTATGAAAGCTATGAAGATCAATCAATCATGCACAGCGGAAGACTTGTATTGAATCCAATCAAAACCTGGAAGCAAAAACTTCAAAAACATAAAAACTCAAAACCTAAATGAGTTGGGCGGTCTGACCTCCAACTAGAAATCGATCTGACCTTTGGAAATCGGTCTGACCTCTCAATACATGGCGGTCAGACCTCCAGGGCAATGAACAGTGAAATCAGCCAGAAAAACCAAAACGCAAATTGATATAACTTTTGATTCGTGCGTCCAAACTTTGTGAAACTTGACACACACCTTCTCAAGGATGTCAGGAACCTATTCCAAGCAACGATCGTGAAGATCCTTGCCAAAGTTCAGACCTTTCTTCAATTGAGTGAAGGTGGGTCAAAAACCGAGTCAAATAGCAAATATGATCTTAAGACTTGCTCGTGGGTGATTGATGATCTTGATGATCCTAGATGTATTCCCACATGTCACAGCAAGCTAGATCACGGCCAGAAACCAAGTAAAACTCATGGATCAAAGAAGGACTCAAAATCACCAAATAGAGAGAAAAAAAGCAAATGAACTCATCTTTGAGGAAACTTTCTTTGGATTGATTTGATAGGGTCTTGGTTTACAGCCACTCCATCAATGGAGGACAAAGACTCAATACAAGAGCACGAAATCAAATCCAACTCTCCAGAACCCTAACCTCCAACTATCAACTCCCTAAGCACACAAGCAAAACTAGGGTTTACAAGTAATGAAAGGGTTGAGGGGTGCAGCCACCTCCTCCTCTATTTATAGTGGAGGCCTAGACCTTCTAGAAGAGTTTCCATAATGGGCTCCCGTTAAGGCCCAAAACAAACGGGTCACACACGCACGCATTTTAAAGCGCTGTCTTCATCTCCTCTTGACCTAATCCGCTTCTCCAACGCACCGTCTTGCGCCGCGGGTTGGCAAAAGGTAACCAAGGCGGTATTTGGTAAGATTACCAAAATACCCTTCTCGGTCCTTCTCCAAGACCGAGTCCAGACAGCGGCACTCGCTGTTCGCCACGTGTAGGTTGATCCAACGGCTCTCATCATGTCGGCAAGTCTCTCCCATCCGGCTCCCACCAAACCACCATGGCACTTGCACCAACCCCGCGCGCTTGATTCAACGGATCGCACCGAACGCCTGTTCGGTCACCTTTGTCCATCTTGCACCATACTTGAGTCCAATGACTTCACCCGCATCGCCGATCGTTCGAACCTCGCTCTCCAAGCCTAGTCCCGATCATCCTCGCCGCTGACCGTCGTTGACCATCAAGCAACTTTGCACAACAATAGACAAGCAAATCGAAATCGGGAACAAGTTCTTCACAACTTGACCCACGTTAGTCAAAACATGCATCATGCAACACATATGCAATGAAACCCATGAGATTGACCTAACAGACAACCATCGCCGCCACACGGGCCGACGAGTTAAGTGAAAACCGGTCGATCGCCACCCTTGGCGGTCGACCGCCATCGCGGCCGACCGCCAACGAAGGCGGTCGACCGCCACTCGGGACTTAGCCAAAATTTCAACACCAAATCCGCAACCTCTCGGAAATTTCAAACGAATAGAACTTTTGCACGAGGTTGCAAAATTATGGGACCAAGTGCGGAGAATCTCTCACTTGCCTACACCATCTATTTTTGGCCCAGCTCAAAAATCCAATGCCACTTATATGGCCGGTCGGACCGCTCATCAGACGCCGGTCAGACCGCCAACCAACCGGTCGGACCGCCTACCTGGCCGGTCAGACCGCCAGTCCAATTCACCCGAGGCATGGGCGGTCTGACCGCCACCAAGGCCAGTCAGACCGCTTGAGACCTGACAGAACCTGAACTTTGCCGAAAACGCGTGTTTCCGCAAACCTTCAACGTCATTGCCAATTGTCACATCATCCTAAGATCATGAGCATATCCCCATGATATCCACATATTCTCATCACCATCTTTAAATCTATGATGTAATTAGTCGTTTCTCAAATAGTTATTGCCACCAACTATAGGCATAGTCCTCAAACTCCTTAGTGGTTCTCATCACCTCTTGTGCTTTGGAAAGCTTATGAAATTTAATAACTTTCTCCATGTGTCCTTCCCACTCAAGATACTCTTCTGGGTCATTACCCCATAGAAAGGAAGTTCTACATACTTGTAACCTGCCATGGTTAGTTGTGCAAAAACAGCAAGAAACAAAAGTGGGTTGGTGAAATATGTATATCACTCTCAACCTCACATTCCCTCATCATTTGACATTCTTACTCTCCCTATGCTGAATTGCAGAGTACCTCGCACTTAGGTGGTGTGGATCAACACAAAGGTGATGATCAAGAAAGTTCACAGTCATGCAATTGCACTAACACGAGAATATGTGGAGCTTGGAGGTTAAAGTGTATATCCTACACAATCTGAATTTTGGACTTTGTTCGATAAGTACAAATCCAAACTAGAATTTAATGAATAGTTGATGCACATATAATAACTTCTTGCAATCAAGGAATGAGCTGATAAGATATAAATGAAGAATAAATAACTCGTGTTGCAAAAGTTAAAGAAAGATGCTAGCTTGTTGCAATTGGTATCTAGGGCACAAAATTGCACAAATCAGCAACTAAACTCGAGAAAGGCAATGCTCAAAACTTGTTCAAGGTGTTCGGCCGCCACTTTTATTTTTTTACTTCCCTTTCCTTTCTTTTCTTTCCTTTTTCTTTCTTTTCTTTCTCTTTTTCTTTATTCTCTGTTTTTTTGCTAGTAGACGAACACTTAAGAACTCAAATCAGAGAGCTTTCTTAAAGTATCAACTCTTTGTTTTCAACAAGTAATTGCAAATTAATGTGCAGCCCTAACTAGCCAAATAGCTAGTCTTGATTAGGATCAAAGGTTTTCGCAAATAATCAAATTGGCTCACAAAGGATAACAAGAAGTTTTCACTTTTGGTTTTGCACAATGAAACAACAAGCTCAAAACAAAAAGCCAGTTAGGGTTTGATAGCACCACATGGGCTTAATGAACAATAACTGCATGCATGAATAGTACCACGCATGAACAGTAATCTAAACAAACTAAAGAGTTAAAGATTGAATTCAACTCAAAGAATTCGGATGATATGTCCTTATTGCACACGACAAGGACACTAAATCTGAATTAGTTTAAACACTATAACAAGGTTAAAGCTAAACTTAATGTTTATAATTATAGTTTGCTTGAAAGAATGTGACCACGGCTTTGCTTGTGCGAATGTAGGTATGTTGAACGTCCTAGGAATAGTGTGGACTAGAGGGTCGCTGGTCCAAGAGAGAAGAAGAGGAGAGCACAAGAAAAGAATGCAAGCCATGGGCGTCATTCCAATTGGCCACAAGAGGATGGCAAGGCCCTCTATGCGGCCAATGAGGAAGCAAGCCCAAGGGAGCCCATGCGATAGCCAAACCAAAGAGAGGGGAGGCCCATGTCGCCAAGCCAAGAAGGGAGGGAGGCCCATGCGGCCACTTAAGCCCACCTCCACCTCTACCATGTCAAAGGGAAGCCCAAGACAAGCCCATGTGGCTAGAATTGAAGGAATCCAACTCCAACTACTCAATTTGGGCCGAAAGAGTTTAAAAGGCTGAATTGAGCAATCTAGCCCAATTGAGGAGTTCACATGGAATTAAATGATGGGCTTGCATGCCATGTGATAGAGGTCTCAAATTAGTCATGTATCTATTTTATAACTATTTTCCATGTTTTAAAATAATTTATTTTCAGATTGGGCTTAAAAGCCAATTTGGCCACTTGGGCCAAATAGAGTTAGTTTGGGCTTAGCCCATGCGTGGGGGGGGGGTGTCCAACATGTCCTTAATATCCTAAGGAGGGGCTCTACACTGTAGAACCATGAAATTTGAAGAAATATTATATTGCTCTTTTGAATCGTTTTAGGGTTTGTGCAAACCGCCGGCTGCCCCATGGAATTGTGCGGCCCCATTGATTTTCTTGCTTATTCTTGATTAAATTGCAGGGAGATCAACCCCCACATGATCGTGGCCAAGTGGAGCTACCATAGCGTGTGGTTCACTGAGTTCATGCATCGTAGGTCGTTGCACTAGCATCAATTGGCCTTGTCGATTCGTTGGGTTTCACGATGTATCCCAAATTCTAAGTCATGAAGATCTGGTACCTCGTATCACTCTACCTCGTACTACTGGTGGTGGTGCAGAGGTGGGGGACACGCGAGGGAGCCGATGAGGATCTTGGTGAAGCTCGTGCCCCCTACAGCGGATGATGAGGCATAGCTGCTGGTGGCAACGTTGGGGTCGGAGGTGAATATCACGAAGGCGAGTGTGAGCGGGCTAGGGATGGTATCACCGATGTCGGAGAAGAGAGACTGCACGGCGGTGGTTGTGGGCACGCAAACATGGTCACGGGAGCAGTGGAGAGAGAGGGTGGATGGGTCATAGGAATGGATAAGGTGTGAATGGTTGACAGCGATATGTGTGTTAGACGTACGATCGGAGACACTAGAATTAGACGTAAGAGCCATATCAATTCTTTGTTTTACATAAAACTGTCGTCACGTGCGTGGTGATTGTTCTCTCTCTCTCACACACACACCTACCAAGTTTATCTCACCTGTTATCATCCACTTTGTGGTTGGGCCAAGCGGATTCGGCACACATAGGTTGTTGACAAGTGAGCTCTACTTGAAGAGGGGGGCTACAACATAGTACTCGAGTGAGCCAAGTCTAAGAAGCAACCTAGGTTGGGAGTTACTTCGCATCACAATTGTACATCCACAGCTACACTCATATCATCCCACGAAGTGTAACACCTTGTTTGGTTCTCTGAATTGGGCTTATAGTTGGATATCAGGGATGGGATTATTGGGCCATCAGTGGCGAACCCAAGAGGGGGGCTAAGGGGGACAGAGAACCCCTTAGCACCCTCATCCATCGAACGCCATACCTTGAAGCTTAGTTGCTCTTGAGGTAGAATAAGAACAAGGAAATGATTTGAGCCGGAATTCCTTTGTATGGGCTACGCGAAGCCAATTGCTCATCGTTGCTATCCTGGGTCAACTGGCCAAGCCTACGAAATCCATCTATCTCTCTCTGACTCTACTATCTCTTCCCACGAGACATTGAGCCCCACTCCAATCCTAATCAATTCCACATTCCCCATCATGGCGAACCCTAGAGACTAGTTCCGCGGCTAGCGTGCGGGTGTGGGCTTGGGCTTGCTGGGTGGCTCACATAGGCATGAGGTGCGATAGCAATCGGGCAGTGCTACATGGTATAAGCTTGTGTGCAGCGCGGCAACGTCCCATTAGTACCTCCTAAATTTTAGTCCTAGGTCCGCTACTATGGGCCATTGTTGCGTAACTAAAGTAGGACATGTGCAATTTAGAGTTGAAACACTAAGAATTGGCTAAATTTATCCATTAAAGTAAGAGGTAACAACACAATTCATAGAGACTAGAATTCGTTTGGATTAGAATTCAATTGTAATTCTGGTATACAGTTTGAAAGGGCATCCAAACACTAGAATTGGAACCAGAAACCAATTGCAATTCTAATTGAATTGTAATATGAATTTCAATTACATGGACCCAATACGCGTACTAGAAGTTTAATGGAAAGCTCTCCCTGATTGGATCAGGGCTTGGACGGCCGAGATTGAGCTGCAAGAAGATAGGCTTTAACCATCTCAAATGGAATCCCAACTACCTCAAGGTCTCATTCGATTTTGTGGAAACGGTTGATTTGGATTGAACTGCCCACCTAAATGTGCCTTTTGGGTTGAAAGATGGGTGGATCTGAAGACTCAAAATGCTTTCTTCCCTGAACGCGCACTTCCATTATATGAGAATTCACCAGAAGTATGTCCAACCTAATACACCCTAAAGATTAGGGGTGCAAATGGAGCGGATAGTTCCCGACCGTTCGAATAAATTCAATTCTTATTCAGACATGAAATCAGATATCTAGGATTTTTCTCAGATTCTGGAGTCAGAGCCCGATAGTTTTTACCAGATACAGAAACAAATTCGAGAAGGATATATCCGTTGGATTCAGAGCTATCCGGTAAAATATCCTATCACTATCTACTAACAATACACAACACAATAGAAATTCCACTCCCTCTCGAGTCCGTGACCCCAACGGCCCGACCCCGTCTCGCCTCCCCTACCTTAGATACCCAACCCTAACCCTCACCTCGCTTACCGCTGCTGTCGCCAAGACCTCCCCCCTGCTATAACACCCCAAAATTTCAAAAGTCTACTTAAGTAATTTCAAAGTGTGCATTTCTGAATTTTTGAGCAATTTCAAATTTTTTGCATTAAAGAAAATGTTTTCTTTATTTTTAGCGGATGTTTATGAATTTTAAAAATTATTTGAAATATGAAAAGAACTTGGGGATAATTTATTTGGGTTCTAAATAATCTAAAGTGTCTCTACAAAACTTTTCATAATTTTTGGAGTTGGTTTGCTATTTTTAAATATCCAAACTCATTTTTTGGGATTAAAACAATTGGAAAACTATTTTAAAAAAAAACCTGAATCCGTTTGTGGGCCGACTTCCTCTACTGTTAGCCTGGCCCACTACTGTTCCAATCCAAATGTGGCCCACGCACCATCGCCCGCCTCTGTAGCTGCTGACGCGTGGAGCCCATGCACTAGGACCCTTCGTCCACCTCACGTTCACCGCTCGCTTGCGCTAGCTCCACACGCACACCCCCGGTTTGCGACCACCACCCATTGTTACATCGCCTGGCAAGCCATCGCCTCCGCATCACCATCGCCTCCGCGTCATGGTCGCCTCCGCATCGCTACAGGCGCTATCTACTCCCTTATCCTCTCATCTTGTTTGTTCGGCTGTGAACTAGAGCGTGCTCCCATTTTTCTCGTGCGTTTCTCTTTAGTACTTAAGCCTCTGACCATGTCACTGTCTCTCCAGCTCGCCACTCGTTCCATTTTTGCACAAACCAGCGATCCTTACTCTTTGGTTTAGCGGGAACATGAGCGTCTAATGATTTTCCCTCGGTTGCCGATGCAGTTAAAGCCACAGGAAAGTGGGAACACATCGTCTTCCTCAAGTCCGACTGAGTTGCTCACCTCCGCCGTTGTGTTCTCACTTCTGTGGTGAGTCCCTTTCCATGTTCTTGCGCCATCTCGTGTCTTTTTTTCCCTCGCGGTCAAAATCCATGAGTTTATTCCATGACTCGTGCAGTGAACGCTCGAGTTGGATCATCGTCTTTGTCCCCGACCGCCACCGCCATTTTTGTCATTTCTCACAGACTGGTGAGTCTCCGGTCGATTACTTTCATCTTCACCATCCCTAGCATGCTAGTGATGAGATAATGCATGGCTCCTTGTAGTCTTTCTCTTCACTGAGGAAGGAGGTCGTACATGTGGTGGTCGAGCATGTGTTGGTCAAGCATGTGGTGGTCGGACATATGGTGGTCGGCCATGCGGACCGTGTGGGCCTGGTGGCGTGAGGAGTGTAGCCAGAGTGCATGCGGTGCGGGCGATTGGGCCACATAGGCTGCATGGACGCCAAGGAGAGCAGTGAGCGCACGGGTTAGAACCGTACAAAGGGAAGCCGAGGGCAAGCCAGGAAGCAAGCTTGTGGTGCCAGTTTGGTGGTGCACATAAGCCAAAAGGAGAAGGTTCCGAAACCAAAGTCAATTTGGAAAGGATACTCCACGTGGAAACTATGGAAGTCCCAATCGGATTCAATTTCAAATTCTTCTCATGATTCAATTCCGAAATCTTTATTTGCTGTTTTTATCTCTTAAATTCCGAAGGTAAAAGTCCTAGCGGTGTGTGTTTAGTCATTAAATCCGAGTGAGTCTTTTGTGTTTGAGTTGGAGTTGGTTTCGGCCAATTGAAGCCGAGTGGAACTCTTGTGCATAAGTTGGAGTCGGCCTCAGCCAAGTTGTGTGCGTGTGCAAGGCTATCTAATGCCTAGGGCTTTGGCCATATAAAGAGAGCAGAAATTTTAGATTGAATAAAAATCCAGAAAAACCATGATAGCGTTGTGGCGCATATGTGTGTGCGTTTGATCGGAAACACCCATCTAGGGTTTGTGTGCCGCGTGCAGATTGGAGGGGCTGCAATTTCCCTCTATTTTCCGTGATTAGTTCTGGATCCTTCCCGTCGTTCTTTCTTCTCAAGATTAGTTGGCTAGTTTTTGATTCGTGTGTTGCATCTATTCGGTTACTCTTGGCCGAACTAGTGTAAAGCCGAATCAATCATCTTGCTTGTGTTGCTTTGGCTAAGGGCGTGCTACTCTTGGTGTGCTTCAGCTAAAAAGGGAAATCGCGCAAGGTTGAACAAGGAGATACAAACTTGCTGCTCAAGTGTCGTGAAAGATCGGACCAAGATGCGTCCGTGTCAGCCGGTGTTCACGATCATACAGCTGCTTTAACACGTCTATCTCCAGCAAAGTTACTTACTCATGAACATGTATGTACGGTAGGCAATATAGTTTCTGATCGAACAAGACAGAAGAACAGCGACCGTATTATGTATTGCATTAGAACGTGGTCTGGAGGATGCCATGGAAGGTGAGCGTCCCCTCGAGGTCCCCGATGATCCGCGCGATCCGCACCTCGAGGCCCCTCTGCACGTCCCTCAGCAGCGCCCCGACGACGTCCATAAACCTCCCCATGTCCACGCCGTCGGCCTCGCCGCCGCCGGGGCCGCGCGCGAGGCTCGGCGCGATCCTGGACTGCATCTCCAGCAGCTTCTGGCCGGTGGCCACCATGTAGCGCTGCAGCTGGAACGTCTCCTCCAGGAACTGCCCCAGTGCCGCGCTCTGCTCCCTGCTCCCCGCGCTCTGCCGCTCCCGCCCCCCGCTCCTCTTCCTCTCCTCCTGCATCAAACGCTTTTCTTGTTACAAACACACGATCCAAGAACGCGCACAAAAAAACCAAGTAGGAACATGCATTTGTCATGTGCGCACCATTCTTGTGCAGAGGTCGTCGATCTTGTCCTCGAGGGACTGGTACCGCTTGACGTGCTTGCTCAAGAAGGACATCATCATCTGGTAGATCCTCGGGTGCTGCCTGCTGCTGCCACTTGCTTCGTTGCTCGACGGCTTTGCTGCTGTGGTCGCTTCCTTGCCTCCTGCGGCAGCCAGGTTCTCGAGGACGAGCAGCTGCTGCTTCAGCCTCTTGATCTTGTAGGATACCGCGAGGGCATGGATGTCCATCTTCCAGGCAGAGGGCTTCTGTTCAGGCGGTGCCACAAGTGCGACGTCAGAGGTCACTTCTTGAGAGTCGGTGGTGCTGGTTTGCGTGTGCGCGTTGCCCGGATCGGTGTAGACTTCCTTCTCCTCCTCGATTCCAGGCCTGTATGGATGATCCCTCGGGACATTTGGCCGCTGCTCTTGTTCGATCGATTTCGGCGCCGCGGCCGACATGTCATTCAGAACTGAAACATCGTGTGCATCTGTTGCTTCCATATAAAATGCCTCGCTCTTGTGATTGTCCGGCGAAACTGGCTCGGTGAGCTTGATCTCTGCATGATCATGATGGCCATTGGTGACCTCAGTGCCCTCTGGATACTGCGCGGCGCATGACAATCTGTCGTCGGCTCCTCTTGACCCCGTTCTTTGGATCTTTACTGGTGAGCATGGGATGCAATGCTCACAAGTGTTGTTGCCGCCTTCGTCATCGGCGGGACAGATCTCCAAGTCGAAAGCTCGCGATTGGAACGTAATGAGCTGCTCGTTCAGTGATCTGTTCTCGTTCTCCCTGTCCAGAAGCAGAGCTTCTAGCCCGGCGCTGCGCTGCTCGTACTGGGACAGCCTCCCCTCCAGCTCCTGGATCCGGCACCGGAGCCGTGTCGCCTCGACGTCCATGCTCACCACCCGCCACCGGAACGCCTCCAGCTTCTCGTCCTTGAGCCGGAGCTGCTCCGTGAACGCCTCGATCTCCGCGCTGTGCCGGTGCCTGATCATGGTCGTGTACTTCTCGGTCTCCATCTGGAACCACTCTTGCAGGTCTTGGTACTCCTCCACAACTGCAGCACGTACAAATCAATAAGCACCACCTAATCAGAAATTATGTACATCATAATGCAGAACTCTCAAGCACTAGTTTCTTTTCTGAATATCTGGCAAGCTAGTCATGAGATAATCAAATGTGCACCTACACTGAATTGAGTTCATTAATTACAGCACAACAAAATCAAACTTTTTCAATTGAATTCCGACAGCTTGTCTACTTAATGCTCAAAACATCACAGTAGTCACATTCTCTGGTGCCTTGACATTTGACAAGAGGAAGCAGAGTACATGAAAAGAATGACTGAGACATACCGGGCTTGTCGTCGGCATGGCTGACATAGCGGTCGACGCATTCGACGGTGGTCAGCTCCTTCGCAGCCGGCGCCGCCTGCTGGTCTTTCTTGCCCTCCGCCTCCACATGGTCCACGAAAAGTATCTTGGTGTCGTGCGCGCATGCCACGGCGTCGGGGGCCAACTTGTCGGAGCACCCCGGGTGGTCCACCGCCGCGCACCGCGCCGACGACCTGGATCCCCTCCGGTGCCCGCGGCACTCCCACATCTTCCGCCACCGCTCCGCCTCCAGCTCCGCCTGCTTCCGCCTGGCCTTGCACATCTTCACCTCCCTCACCACCATCTCCCTGTCCTCCATGTCGATCTTGGACTTGCGCAGCATCGCCGAGAGGATCTTGTCCTTGTGCTCCGCGTCCCGCCGCAGCCGCGCGGCCTCCGCGGAGAGCTCCGCCGCCGTCGCCGCAGCCTCGTCCCGGCGCTCGAGCGCCGCCTTGAGCTCTGCCTCCGCCGAGTCCGCGTGGCGCGCGGCGCGGGCCAGCTCCGCCTCCAGCTGCCGCTGCGCCGACGCGAGCTCCATGAAGGCCGCCTTGTGCTTCCGCAGCTCCTCCCCTGCCCGCTCCGACATCCTCAGCTTCTCCTCGGCCTCCTCGCGCCTCCTGATCTCCTGCTCCATGGCCTCGTCCTTGAGCCCCACCGCGCGCTGCTGCTCCTCCAGCTGCCGCCTCAGCTCCGCCGTCGCTTCCTCGTGCTTCAGCTCGCGCGCGCGAGCCGCGGCGACGACAGCGTGGACCTGCCGCCGCAGCGCCTTCCGCTCGGCGAACCACCGCTGCTCGTGCGCCGCGAAGATGCCCGCCACCTTCTCGTTGGCCCTGGCGTCCTCCGTCCTTCTCCGCCGGAGCTCCACGACCTCAAGCTCCAGCTCGCCAACCTTCTCCCGCAGCGCGAGCTCCCGCGCGTGCGACCACCGGCACTGCCTCGCGCCTCGGCTCGGCGCACGGTGCAGCGCGGCCAGCGCGCAAGAAAGGCCGAAGTAGACGGCGGCATGGTGCTGCGATACCAGCCATGAGGGCGAAAGCGATGGCGGCGCGTGAGCAGCCGCCATGGCTGCCCACTCCTGCCGTTCTTGGCTCATACTGTACTACGCAATTGGACTGACACTGAGTAGAGTAGCAGTGGATCACACTATTCACTAAGCTAAAGAGCTAGGTGCCTAGGAATCAAGCCTTGTCGCATCTATATATGATGATCGATTTGAGTGGCTGCCTTAATGGCTAGCTAATGGGACGGCCAAGAATTCAGTCTAGATCAAACGTAATGGCAGCTTTCGGGTGGCTCCATCCATCGATGGACATGATGCATGATGGCGAAGGGAAGGAGGAAGGGGAAGCAAAGTAGCAGCAGGAGCTACCGAGCTAGCGATGGGGCCTGAGCTGCATTGGCAGTTGTGAGTTGAAAGGAAAAAGGAATGGAATGGAAAGGCTGTCTCTGGTACGGTCAGTCAGTCAATGAGGGCAGAGGGGGAATCCAAATGGAGCATACCAGGACGCCAGATGGAAGCAGATGGAATGTGTGAGCTTGCTTGTCTAGTGGATGACAGCAGGAGATACTGGTAGAACGGAACGGATCCTCTTCGTTATTGAAGAGAATAAATATGCACACGCTGTCGAGTTCAACCAGGTAACTCGAGAGTGAGGATGGTGATGATATACTACTGAGTACCTGTTCGTTTATTTTCTCTAGTAGTGACAAACAAAACAACTATATTTGCTTGTCTAGTACTCCTAATCTGAGTAGAGTATCTGCTCAATGCGAAGAATCCTGAATCCTTACCGGCGAGGGAGTGAGAAGCAGTATCCCTTGATTTCAGCCATCTGACCAAGCAACCATATACCTGATACCTCCCTTTTGTTCCCTTAATTTCCTAACCTTTCTCTTGATATTTCTGCCTCGTGATTGTTAGGTTCTTTTGGGGGAACAAGTGAGCAGAAAAGCATCTTCTCTGTCAAAGGTCAAAAACCAACTCTGCCAGTCCGGGGAAAGGACTGCTTGCCTTTTTGCTCCCTTCCTTTGCTGTCAGAGACCTTTTTTCTCCCCAGCGTTGCTGCATGTGGCCTCACAAAGAGGAGAGACTTTTCTTGTCCCCGGTAAAAGGGTGCAGTCCTACCACGATCCACAAAGATATTTGTGGTACCAGCCAAACTTTCTCAAGAGTACTGAAGGGTCTAAAAACGCTGTAACATTGCTGCTAGCTGCTGGTACAACATGCACCAACCCCACAAGCACGCACGCATGGGACGCTAGCATGCATGTAATAAGGCGTTAGGCTAGGCCAGCTGTTCTTTGAAATGTTTGATACTTTTTAAAAGAGAGACCGTCTATTCATAAATTGTCTGAATTTTTTTTAAGTTTAAGTCACTTGTTGTGACCACTAGATCAATATCCAATCATATGACATCCATTGGATCAATATCCAATCATATGCACACCAATCTCTACACAAATCTAATGGTCACAATAAGTGATTTAAACTTAAGAAAATTTCAGATAACTTAAAATTAGCAAAACCGTTTAAAAGATTTTTTATAGATTTAACATTGATAAGATTTTCAGACTTCAGGTTATAGTCTACTCGGCCTGAGGTCTGGATTCACCCCTATATGCATTGTAGATTTGAAATCAAGAGGAGGGCTTAGCGTAGAACAAAGTGCCAAACGGCCTTCTCTTACCATTTCAGTAACTCGCTATTATGTTACATATTGGGCTAAGAACACTGTTCATTCCCTCTCTAAACCATCAATTTTGAATCCAAAGCATGCACAAGTTGACGAGTTGAGTTGATCGTATCTATGATTATATTCCAGCGTTCGATCGATGCATCTATATGACCATGGCTAAGTACTGCTCGATCACCATACATCTGATCGTCTCAATCATTTGGGAAGAGAAACAGACGAACCGTGATGATTTGTTCATTCTCTTCAGCCACAAGTCTTGGGCTTAAACAGTACGTGAACACTGTTGATGCATGTCCCAACCCGTAGGAGATCGATCGAGCTAGCGTTCCAATGATTGAGTGGCTATCTTGGATATGTATATACTTAGGTATGCATGTTCTCAGCATCTTTCGGACCATTCCTAGCATCAACACAATGCCCATTTTTGTGATTAGTTTAATTTATAAAACAATAATCGATGCAGCAGCATATATATTGGGTATATTTGGAACTATAAACAGTACCATGATCATTAATTCAAATATTTCTATTCCATATATATGCGCTAATAAGGTAAAGTCTAGAATAAGAACACTACTAACAGAAGTATGCATCAACATCATCACATGATTTATTTATAGGAAGCAAGGCCTAGCCATATCAAAAGATATCACCGCGACTTACAGAGAATCGCTTCGGCGAAGGTCGCAGTAGAGTCTGATGCGAAGAAGACAACACAAAGCGGATGATGGAGAAGGAGGAAGCCGTGAGTAGTCGCGCGAACGATTCCCAAAAACCTGATTCGCCCCAACCTGTGCAGGATCACGAGTGTAATACCCAGATCGTTGGTTCGGCGTAGGTTTTAATTTTTTATAAGTGATAACACAGAGTCGCCGGTTAATCAATTTATCGCGGGAAAGAAAGAAAGAAAAAAGTTATTAAAATTGTGAGTCAGCTTTAAGTTGAAATAAACAATTAAATAACTATTAGTAAATATTAAAAAAAACAGTTAGGGGGGGTGGGCTTGCCACCTTGGGCCAAGGGGGCCCAAGGGGTGGCCACACCCCCCTTTTCTTGCCCTAGCCCCCCCCCCCATTCCCTTGGCCGACCACCCCTTCCCCCTTTCCCTTACCCCCACACCTCCTCCCTTGCGCCCCCCCTCTGCCCAGGTTGCTGCCCCCTTGCGCAAGAAGAAAAAAAAAAGGAGAAGAAGGAGAAGAAGGGAAGAGGAAGGAGAAGAAGGAGAAGAAGGAGAGGAAGGGAAGGAGAAGAGGAGGAAGAAGGGGTGATCCCCATCCCCTAGGTGACTCTTTTTCCCCCCTCAATCCCTTTGTTTCCTGCTGTTTTTAGAGTTCTTGGTCTTAGTTTTGTGGGGAATTAGCTTTTTAGAACCCCGATTAGAGAAACCCCTGCTGCCTGCCGTAGATCGATTCGCGCAGTACTGCTGTTCGTCCAGTTTAGTTCCCTAAAACGATTTTTCCAGAGGGACCTCCCAAAAGGAAAAACGTATAGGACGACGATATTCATCTACTGTATTTTTTTCAGATTTTTTGGCCGCAGACTTTAGGCGTTCCAGGGGCTGGATTATTGCTGTCCGTCAGGGTTGCAGTCAGGGGCAGTTTGATGTTCAGTTGGGTTTTAGGGGTAGTAGATGATTTTTATATTTTTGATCACCATTGAGAATTCTGTAGGGAATTTAGTAAGCAGGCTGGTGTATAAAAATCAATATTTGTAGAGCCATAATTTGTGGTTGAGATGCGTTTGAACTTGCCTGCCCAGGCTGCCAGATCAGAGGATGTCCTCTGTTTTGAGCACTGAGTTACACCTTACAAAAACCAAAATTAAAATATGTGATCTACACGAAAAATGAAGGTATATGAGTAAGGAAACCAGAAATATATCTCCCTCTGAAAAGGGTTAGTAGTCTTTAAGATACAAAAAAATTAAGCAGCGTTGCTGCAGTGAGTCGAAGGTAGAACCGTAGGTGGAGATGGTCGTTGTGAGGTTTAGGATTGTGGCATTGCTTTTCTTCGAGAGTTAAGTTTGTACTGCTGTTTTGTTGTACTGAGAGTGATTTTTGGACAGGTGGCTACGCTCCTGATCGCGCGTGATTTCATTGCTTCGCCGGTAGAGGCAAGTAATTGTAGCAGTGTTACTACCGTTTAATTGGTTGTTCTTACTACTTGCAATCTATATGATTCTCGTATTTTGAAGTATTATGCCATGGTTGGTTGACTTACAAATGAGGTGATAACATCAATTAATAATTGAATATTTTACCTTGGATATCTTGCGTGTAGTCATGAGGTGGTTGCTTTATGTGCCGAATGTGGATCATGGATATATTTTCCATAGTGGCTATGTGGTAGTAATAAAAGTTAATCTTGTTGGTGCCCTTATGGGGATGACACTTATGTGGTTTATAAGTATCATATCATTCATAACATATCATGACATTGCATCGTGGATGTCGTCGCTTGTGGCGATCAGATGCAGAGTGCAAACATCGTACATTGTCGTGTACGATGCACACTCTTACCTTGATGGGTAGGAGTGCAGTGGAGCATGGCATGCATTTGCATTAAAATTGTGGATGGAGGAATTGCATACTTATGCCAATGTTTGAAATCTTATGAGGTAGGACTCATGTTAGTCCATGTGGTTTATTGAATGAGAAAGTGGAATGTGGTTGCGGTCATGCAATAATATAAATTGTGATGTAGCTTGCTTGTTATTTGAATAACACATTAATCAATATACTTGCTGAGATTTTATCTCACCCTTGTTGTTTCTTTTCCCCTTTCAGGTGATTCTTAAGCATTCCTGGGATGGGTAGAGCGGCACTACAATTATGCACTCAAATCATCGATTTATGCTGTAATAAAGTTGAGAGGAATCTAGCCTAATGACTAGCTAATCGCGAGTGTTCTTTAGATTTATTAATGATGAATTTGTGGACTACTCTTGGATTAAATTGCTAGTAGTTGTTTTAATTTATTTAACTCTATCCGTTAATATTGGGTCCATTAGTTGTTTTTGCTTCCGCTTATGTTCAGCTGTATAGTGGTTTAGTGGCATTCCAGGGTATTGTGGGTCCTGGGGTGTTACAACGAGGGACACCGACTTCAGAGACACTGCTCTCCCCACGTCGGTGCACGCCAAAGAAGGGATAGAGAAGACAAGGTTGCGTATCACAGAGAAACTAGGCAACAAGGCGGTACCGATTATGTCTCTGTTCTATTTCTGAGAGAGGCAATTTTGGTACTGATCTCTCCATAATATAGAACTAGCTTCAATAGTATGCATGGTTTTGAGGTGCAAAAAGAAGTTGCAGCTCCACAACCAACCGGACACGAAATCGTTGGACCATTCACGCGCACGTCATGTGCGCGGGGCAGGCGATGGCGTGGTGTGGCGAGGCGAGCGAGCGCACGCGTGCGTTCTTCTTTTGCTTACTTCAATTAGGTAAGACCAACTCTACCTTATGTATTGGTCTCCTCCCACCTAGACTAGTAATATGGTCCTAAACTTCCCACTTTTCACTATGTATGAGTGGGCCTTTGAAATTTCCTAGGATTTAATTGGAATATTAAATGGGCCAAGCCCAAAAACTCTAACAATCCCCTACCAGTTCCCAAAAGCACCACAAATTTGCCTGTAATTCCAAAGTGTTGTTGATATACTAGTTTTTCGGTGGTGACCAATTAAGGGTGAACATCCATCTAGAACCTCAAGCTACACTCGCCCACAACTATGCAATGGACTAAGCCTTGAATTGGTAGTTTTGTGCAGATAAGTTTCACCTAAGGTCTTTGCTGATACTTGGTCGTTGATAGGCTATTCCTCGGGTAGAACATATAGGTCATACTCTTGTGTCTCTTCATAAGCTTCTTAGAGATCACCCATATCTCATGGACTGCGACCAACAGTTGGGTTTATATAGGTGTGTACTTACACGAATACCTTGTAGGATGGTATTTTGCTGTTAAGCCTCAGAACACATTAAGACAAAGTCATCCTGCCTTATAGTAATTAGAGTACTGCATCTCCAACGGAGTGAGATATGAAGTAAGAATGTACTCTACTGTTACCCAAACAATTTGTTTTTCTCAAGGCCTATTTTACGGGATCTTCGATCACATAGGTTTGGGTTACCACTGTGTGTAACTCACGTGGGTCTCATTCACATCTCCTTCGATGCAATTTCAATCACATTCCGTGATAGTCCATTTTGTAAAGGGGTCTGCTAGATTTTTAGCTATTTAGATATAATCCATAGCTATCACTCCGGAGTTTCTTAATTTTCTGACAGACTTCAGCCGTCTTTTCACATGTCTTGAGGATTTCATATTATCCTTTGCACTTATCACCTTTATGATAACTGTTTGGTTATCACAGTACATAAGGATAGCTAGAATTGGATTTTCAACCACCAGTAAATTCATCAAGAGTCCTTGCAGCCATTCTGCCTTAACAGTGGCTGTGTCTAATGTTGTGAGTTCTGTCTCCATGGTTGGCCTTGTCAGTATGGTCTGTTTGCAAAACCTCTATGAGAAGGCAGCACCACCTAGAGTAAATACATATCTACTCATAGCCTTTATCTCATCAACCTCAGAAATCCAATTGGAATCACTATATCCCTCAAGTACACTAGGATACCCAGTATAGTGAATTTCGTAACTCATTGTACCTTTCAAATAGCGCATAACCCGCTCAAGTACGCGCCAATGATCACCTCCCGGATTAGCGGTAAACCAGCTCAATTTGCTTACAGCAAAAGAGATGTTAGCACGAGTCGCACTAGCTAAGTACATGAGTAAACCAATAATCTGAGAGTACTGTGAGGACCCGGGTATTTAACTAGTAATACTTAACCTCCATATGGTTCTAGCATTACTAATCAAATATCCAAAACCTCGATGGACATGTGCTTCCCAGAATTGCAGCACATGCTCATCATCACAAAATTATACATCATTTCCATACAACATTAATACTAAGTTCAACAACGACATACATAAAGTAAAGTTATTACAAAAGAGCCGACCGGCCAAATAACACAATATACAAGAATGACAGCGGAAGCAAAAGCACCATAAGATGGCTAAGAACAAAAGTCGACCAGTTAGCCAACCCAACCCACAAGGCAACCGACCGGGCCGCCAAGCTAGTCGCCCGCAAGCTACCACAACACAACTCACAAAAGTGGGGCCCATCGAGCTCACCTTCTTCCTCTGCAACAAATACATTTAAGCAAGACAACTGAGTACACTAAGGTACTCGCAAGACTGACGTGTGGAATAGTAGACCTATTCATATGCTACATGCAGGCTTATTTAAGTGGAGGTTATATATCTCATTTTGCACAAAGCCAACTTTATTTGCAATAATGTAATACATTTAAAAGCAAGTTTGCAAATCTATTTTATTGCTAAAATAACAACGAAATAATGATAAATACAAGTAACCACCTGGAAGTGACTAACCCAATAGCCACCACAACATAGCACGAATCCCCGATTCGTACCACCCGTCAAGTTTTAATTAAAAGGTTGTAGTCTAACTCTTGAAAAGCTTACCCAAGCGTGTCCATAACCTAGGACGAGGCTATTCGAATAGTTTTAACCCTGCAGGGGTGTACCAATGTACCCACACTTCAGACCGCCTTTAAGCCACAAAGCACACTTCCGAAGGTATGCCGGCACGGCTAAGTCCTACGAGACGTTTCCAATCTTGTGCATTAACTAAGAGCCGCTCGTATGGATAGAAATCAATACGCTTACATTGCAAGCCGAAAGACAACCAGCCATCACGGGGGAAGCCTTCCGGACACTACAATGCTCCCAGCACCATCCCTCCTGCGACTCCCTGCGACCCGAAGCCAATACACGCCAAAGTACTAAGTCAAGAGAGGTCTCATACCCTCTAGTGTGGTTAGCACGCACAAATTGCTTGGATAACAGGTACTCACAAGATGTTCGGTCCTTAATTGACTCGGGCACCATTCCAGTCACACCCAAAAATCACACCGTCTTACCATTATGCCCAAGTCCAAATCCCTTCGCTTTTAGTTTTGGTTTTTGCAATTGGACATAGCATCAAGCCGAAATATAGATACATAGTAAGCATTTGTGTGATCAAGGTTATCGACAAGTCGATAACCGCCCATTTCTACCGGAAGCTAAGCATGGCTAAGCAATTAATCCGCAAAACTACTAAGTGACAAGAGTTCATCCACGAACTCTAATCACAGCAATAACCTAGGCTCATGGTAGTAAAGGATAATCATTTGCCTAAGGAAATGCATCTACTAGGTCAACTAACGACAATAGTTAAACACAAACTAGCAATGCATACATAGAATTTATAAACAACATAATTACTTAAAAATACAGGGATTAACATGATCAAACTGCTTGCCTTGCTGAAGTTGTTCTTGCTGCAGAGGAGGATTCTCAGGTTCACTAAACTCTTCGGAACCTAACGCAAAAATACGATAAAACCAATAAGAACGAAGAACACCAAACAAAACTCAACAGCAAAAGACATCCAAATCCCATGAAATTTATACAGCAGCTAGAGGTTGATTTTAGACAATTTTAGGAATAAGAATTACTTCATTTGGACTTAGCATGAAAAAGTTATGGCTAAACTAAGTTCTCTCAGCCTGAAAAATCCTAATTAAATTAATTTCGGTTACTGTTCATGGCAACAATTTCTAGAATGATCTGGAATCTGACATTTTTATGGTATGTAGCTAAGGTCATCCTAAGAACAGCAAAGTTGAGTTCACATCATTTGGAGTTATAATGAATTAGTTATGATTTTTTGAAGTTGTAAAACTAGCATATATCACTTTTCAGGAACATGAATAAGGACAAGGCCTAGTTCATATTAATGCATGTCTACAGATAAATTTTACCAAGTTGAGTTTGCTCAGTTTGGAATTACAGAGGAAAAGTTATGTATTTTACAAATTTGAGATAATTTCTAAACATGCTTCCCTATTGAACATTAAAATACATCCTAAACCAATTTCCAGAACAGCATAGTGACTACATCTATTCTCAAATTAAAATTTATCCTACCACAAAGCTACTGTGATTTGAATCATTCAAAAAGGAGCTAAGATGACAAAGATATGCACAATTGAAATTCTGAACATTTAAAAGACTTTGAAAACCAGCTCTCGGGGGAGGTCCAAATGAACTGAAGGAAACGGGGAGGTCGTGGCCGTTGAGATGAGATCCAACGGCTACGACCGACGCGACAACAGCACGGGAAGACCTCTTCCCGCACTGGGGAGGTCGGGATCGTTAGATCAAGATCTGACGGCCCGGATCTCCGAGAGAGGTCCTAAGGCTAAATCTACGGAGGGAGGTCTGGACGGCCAAGATCTCGCGGGGGAGGTCCTAACGGTCTAGATCTCCGGAGGGAGGTCCTACGGCTAAGGTTCACCCGAGGAGGTCCTGACGACTAAGATCTCACAAGGGAGGTCTTAACGGTCACGATCAAGCGAAGGAGGTCCTGGGTGGTAAGTTAACAGAGGAACACCAGGACGGCTAGGATTTCACCGAGGAGGTCATGGATGGCCAAGATCTAAGCGAGGAGGTCCTATGCAACAGGGTTTTAACGGGAGGAGATCTGGACGGCTCAGATTAGATCTAGGGAGGTCCTGAACGGTCCAGATCGACGCGGAGGGAGGTCCGGAGGTTCTCTTTATAAAAGACCCGGGGTGGCTTTTTGCAAAGAGGACCCCGAGGGTGGTCTTAGGGGTGGTCTTTGCAAAATGACCATGGGGAGGTCTTTTGCGCATGGGGAAGATCTAAACGGCTAGGATTTAACCAGAGTGGTCCTAGACGGCTAGGATCGACTCTAGGGGAGGTCCTGGCACTTATAGTTTTCGCAACCAAGGATCCAACGGCCTAGAGCTAACCTAGGAGGTCTTTAACGGCCGAGATTGATCCAAGGAGGTCCTGTGACTTAGCATTTTTACTGACAAAGGCTCTACGGTCCAGATCTAATCGCGAAGAGGTCCTGGACGGTCGAGATTAAAGCGGGGGGACATCTAACGACAAAAGGGCTTTAACAGAACAGAACCAATGGTCCACTGTAGATCTGGGGAGGTCTTTTACGGCTAGGATCGAGTCTAAGAGGTCCTGGGACTAAGGATTTTTGTCGGAAACAACTCTATGGCTCAGATCTAGCCCGGGTGGTCCTAGACGGCTAGGATAAGGTGGGGGGGAGGTCCTGAGGACAAGCCAAACTGGCGAGGAGGTCCTGAAGGGTTTAGATCTAGGCAGAGGAGGTTTTAACGATCGGGATTCGCCAAGGAGGTCTGGAGGGTTGTCGGGGACTTAGCGCGCGCGACACACAGGAGTTACTTTTGACAGCAATTAATGGCTAATGATTGCTACAGTAGCTGTCCAAATATGACACGGCAAACGCTTGAGCACCTAAACGAGCTCACCGCCGGCGATGGGGAGCTCGCCAACGGGAACCAAGGACATGGCTGAGTTCCAAATAACGTCAAGAACCTAAAGGACGTGCTCTCGACGGCGGCGACGGCCTGGAACGCCGGTGAGCCGGAGAGAGAGGAAGAAGTACAATACGGTAAGACTACAAAAATCTACACGAGCTCTAGAAAGCAGTAATTAGCTAAGAAATGGGCACCTAAGGGCAGAGAGGGGACCGGGGTGGTCGGAGGAGCTTGGAGAAGGTCGACGAAGTCCGACGATGAAGTGCTTGCCGGCGATGGAGAAGATGATGATCCCGACCACGAAAAGCAGCTCCCCAACTTGTCCACCTCTGCAATGGTGAACCAAGCAAGTCACGGAAAGCTTGAGGTGATCAAGACGACCAAATGACAAGCCAAGAACTTGAGGGGACCACTGGAGCTCGGATGGCCTTCGGGAGCTCCAAATCCCGACAATGGTGGTCTTAAGGGTGGTGTTCTGGGGTGCTCGAGCTTGGAGCTCTCACTCACCACCGAGGGAGTTCAAACACACAAGGAACGAAGAAAGAATAGGAGGAAGAAGGCCACATGCTATACATAGCCGGGGAGCTTGGCAATGGCATGGGCAAGTTCACTGTGAACAATGTCCATGCCCCTGCCAAGAGCACGTATGGGGGACGAGTGGCAGAGCAGGTGAAGACTTTTAGGGCTAAAGCTGCAGGGCAATAAATGCATGGCAGCCAAAAGAGTCGTTGACAAAGGCAAAAGGTGACATAACACTGCTCCCAACTGCTCTGGTTCTGACACATGTGCAGACGCGTGAAAACCATGATAACCAGCCTCAGGGAGGTCATGAGGAGGAGAGATAGAGCCGTGGGAGGTCCTGGATGTCCCAGATGTGCTCGGGCAGAGGAGGTCCTCGCGGCTAGGAGGTTCTGGGGAGGTCTTGACCGCAGGATGGATATCCAAGGGCTTGGACCACCCCAAAGCGTTGAGAGCGCTCAAGAGCTCCTCAGATCAGTGGAGAGATCTGGGGCACTGGATGGAGATCCAACGGCCCAGCACGCGCGCGCACGAGATCGACCCCGAGTGCGGCGCTGGTGACTTGACTCGAGTGAGTCAAATGGCTGGGTCGGACTCGGGTCTGACTCGAGCCCGAGTCTGGCTCAGCCCTAAATTTGGGTTCCAAACTGATCTGGAGTTTGGGGGATTTATTTGAGGTAGCAAACTCACTCCAAAAATTATGAAATTTTTACAGGAGTTTGCTAGCTGAGTCATTGACCTTGTGTAAATTTTGCAGAGGTTTTTGGGCTATACATTTTTCTCCAAAAATTCTACAAGGTGCTGGGCTAATGTTTGACCAAAATTTAAATAGGTTTGACTAACCTCCAAAAATATTCAAACAATTTCTAAAAATTATGAAATTTTTCAGAGGGGCTACACATCAACCCAAGAATTTAGAAAAATTATTTCCAGGAGATTATCACAAGATGGAACAAGAATGTCTAAGAAGAATAAGATGTGGCCAAAACGACTTGTGACTTTTGTATTCCCATAACTTCTTTACAACAAATGCCCAGGCATACAAGAAATACAAAATGTAAGAAAAGTTTTTAATTTCCCCTCATTTTCTTACATTTGAAACACAAGTCTAAAACTTGGGATGTTACAAGTACCTCAATTGATCCTTTCCTAGTCTTTGATTCTTTCGAAGTATTAGACTAGTATCATAGGGTGTTGGAGAGGGCTTGCTTTCCATATAGCCAAAATGCCTCAAGACCATTTTCACATAATGGAATTGCAACAGGGCAATCTCATTCTCATCCTTGATCAACTTGATGTTTAAAATAACATCAACCTCTCCTAGATCTTTTATGTCAAAACTTTAGGATAAAAATGACTTAGCCTCGTTAATCACATCAATGTTTGTCCCAAAGATAAGTATACCATCAACATACAAACATAATATTACTCCTTTACCCCCATCATAGCGGTAGTATACACATTTATCAGCTTTATTTACTGCAAACATCACAGATGTCAAAGTTTTATCGAACTTCCCATGCCATTGCTTAAGTGCCTGTTTGAGGTCGTATAAATATTTCAATAACTTACAGACATTGCCCTCTTGTCCAAGTACTACAAATCCATCAGGCTGATCCGTGTAAATTTACTCATCCAACTCTCCATTGAGGAAAGCCGTGTTTACGTCCATTTGATTGACAATAAGACCATGTGAGGTAGCCAAATATAATAGTACTTAAATAGTAGTTAATATGGCAACAGGTGAGTAAGTATCACCTTGTACCTTTTGATTGTACCATCAGGCCCAAGCTTCTTCTTGAACACCCACCTGCATCCAACTGGCTTGCAACCAAATGGATGATCGGTGACTTCCCAAGTTCCGTTAGCGATAATAGAATCCATTTCACTACGAACCGTATCCTTCCAGTACTCTGCATCAGGAGATGTATATGCCTCTAAAATAGATTTGGGAACATCATTCACAAAGTACACAGTGAAGTCATCACCAAAAGATTTCACAATCCTTTGTCTCTTGCTCCTTTGAGGAGCTACAACACTGTCATCCTCCTCATGTACGTGTTCGTGTGTGTGTTCAATATACTCAATTGGAGCGGTAGGTTCAGGAGTTAAATCAATTGCTTGACTAGAAGAGCTATGTGAATTCTTTATAGCAAATATATTTTCAAAGAAAATAACATCTCGGGATTGCATAATCATATTGATTGGCATGTTAGATATCCCGGAGTGAACTACTAGAAACCTATAGCCTGTACTATGATGAGTATATCCTAGACAGAAACTATCCACTTTTTAGGTCCAAGTTTGCGCTTTTTAGTTATTGGAACATTAACTTTCGCCAAGCACCCCCAAGTGCACAAATACGAGAGTGACGGTTTTCTCCATTTCCAACCTTCGTACGGAGTTACCTCACTATTTTTAGTGTAGACTCTATTCAGGATATGACACACAGTCAACAAATCCTCCCCCCACCATGCCTTAGACATACCCGTAGTATCTAACATGGCATTCACCAAGTTAGTCAAGGTGCGGTTCTTTTTTTTTGGTAACCCCGTCGATTGGGGGTGAATAGGGAGGTGTCCTTTCATGGATAATTCCATGTTCCGCACAAAACTGATTGAACTCATTAGAAAAATACTCTCCACCTCGATTAGACCTCTTTTAATCTTTCTGTCTAATTGATTCTCAACATCAGCTTTATAAGTTTGAAAGTTGTCTAATGCCTCATCCTTTGTTTTCAACAAATACACATAGCAGTATCTAGTGGAATCATCAATTAAAGTCATGAAATATCTTTTCCCTCCTTTTGTCAATATACCTTTCACCTCACACAAGTCTGAATGTATAAGTTGCAATTTTGCCGAATTTCTTTCCTCCACAGCCTTGTGAGGCTTTTGAGGTTGCTTCGCTTGCCCACAAATTTGGCATTTGGAACCTTTGACTATGAAAAAGTTTGAAATTAAATTTAAACTAGAAAGCCAAGACATACAACCAAAATTTATATGACATAAACGTGAGTGCCGCACATTGGCCTCACCACCATTTGTAGAGTCAAAAATATAGTTCACAACCTTATTACAAAAATCTAAAAGGGAAAAATGGAACAAGCCTCCGCACTCATAGCCTTTTCCAAAAAAGAATCCAAATTTTGACGCAACTACTTTATTCGACTTGAATACCAACTTGAACCCATCTCAACATAGAAGGGAACCGCAGGTGAGATTCTTATTTATTATATGGGCATGTTGCATGTTCTTCAAGCGCACAATCTTTTTCGAAGTGAACTTCAGATCTACCGTGCTAACACTAAGAACAGAAGCATGTGACCCATTACCCATTAGGACGGAAGAACCTCGTGCGACCTGGTAAGAAGAAAACATAGATGCATAAGCACATATGTCGTAGCAAAGAAGGGCCAGGTGCGGTGTGCGCCGGGGCTATGAGCCACGCGCGATGTCTTTGTTTATACACTCGTGCCTGCTGGGGGTACCGGTGTGTAATGGGGCTATGAGCTATGCGTGGTGTCTTTGTTTATACACTCGTGCCTGCGGGGGTCATTTGAAGGGATACAAGTAGGCTATGATAGCAACACTTCAAAAATCTACCACGTAAACTAGGATGTCAAGCAAGTAGATGATCACATATCGTTACCACCAGACGCACAGTGCATCGGAAGAAGAGTTGGAGCATCCTGGTCCAATGATGAGCGTGTCAATGAAGTGGTCGTAGTCGATCGTCTTGCGCCCTCGCAAGTCGATCGTCTCCTCCAGCAACCTCTGAAGTTTCTTGTGAAGATCGTGGATCATCCTCAAGCGCAACAGCAACCACAACAACGCCTCTACGGTGTCCACACGTCCAGGGAAGGAACAACCGGACGCCGGTGTGCTAGCACCAAGTCGCACGGCGGGGCTCTCTCGGGAAGATGGCGGCTAGGGTTTCGGTAGAGTAACTCACGTCTCTCACATGTCCCCAATAGCCTCAAGCATCTCCTTATATAGTGCCCATGACGGATCTTATCTGAACACGTTTTGTTCCAACCCGTTAAGTGTGAGTCCCATTAGGTTTATGCGTAGTCGGTTGTGACTCGGAAACCCTTTTCGACCACGAGTCATAGCGGTCCCTAGTAGGACATAACGATTTCCGAATACACATAAATTATATCGGACAAACCTTAATGCAATATGATCTATGACCAGGTCCTCACCACTTACGACCATCTCGTATCTCATCATGACCAGTCCGTATTTAAGTATGACTAGCTAGTACTTAAGTATGACTAGTCTAAAACTGTGTACGACCAGTTCATATTTAGTCTCAACCAGTTCGTAACTCCTTACAACCAGGTTTCGACCACTCTGTGATTACGTTCGACTAGTCTATGACCAACTCGTATCTCCATACAACCAGCCTATAACTAATTGAACTAAGCGAACTACTCGTGTATTCTCCCTTTGTCTCACGATATCTAGTCTGAACTCCAGGTGAGATATATGTCATCCATGGACTGTTCAATACTTTCTCGATCGAGTATCGGATAACCTTATGTGGTCGAACTCTTCGACCACGAGTGGCATGGCCATGCACTTTCTTTATCCGACCACTTCGAGGGGCCCAGAGATATCTCTCCTGTTATGTTAGGAGGGGCAAATCCCATATCTGACCAGTCACATCCCTCCGTATGTTTCATAACATACCCGAAAGCTACCTTTATAACTACCCTGTTATGAGTAGCGTTTGGCAACCCCTAAGAGTGCTATTACACATGTAGGGAACCATGTTGATATCAGGTCTAAGGATTATAAATCATCATTGCTTCAGACCAACTAATAATACATAGAATCATAACAATCTCAGTAGTGTCTCAAGGTGGGTCTATCCAACCCTATGTTCTCTAACATGTGTTCACATTATTGATTCAATATCCCTATATCCATAACCAGTGAAACATGGTCATCAATCAATACATGTGCTGGTCGTAGAGTCACTGGTGTTTCGACCAGTGACATCCGACCAGAGATACCATTTAGAACGACATCATATAAGTTAAAGAGCTTTACCAACATGACACATACTTGTTAATCTTTATAACCAATGATTCATTCAAGGAACAGAATAACATTTATTCAATAACTCATAAACATAGATGTGATACAATCATCTCTATGATTGCCTCTAGGGCATATCACCAACATCATTGGTGTGCATCGGGGCTGTGAGCCGTGCACGGTGTCTTTGTTTATACACTCGTGCTCGCTGGGGCATCGGTGTTAGCGGACCATGTCCAGCTATCTAGCCATTTTGGGGTCTCTGTCCATGAACATTTTGTCAAAGTGGCTCGCCATGAGGCGGGAGTCATTTTTTATGACTATGCGTTGGGCCCCCAAAGTCTTGGCCTTACGGAGGCCCAGTAGTAGGGCTTCGTACTCGGAGGCATTGTTTGTTGTCAGGAAGTCGAAGCGAGCGGCGTGCGACAAGATTCACCCATCTGGGACTACCAGGATGGCTGCCGCACCAGCCCCGCGATGCACCAAGAGCTGTCGGTGAAGATTGTCCACGGCGCAACGGTCTCTTTTGGGGCTTGCTCCTCGAATTGGGGTGTCCATTCGGCGACGAAATTGGCGAGGGCTTGTGATTTGATGGCCGCGCGTGGTGAAGTTGAGGTCGAAGGGCGCCAGCTCAGCGGCCCACTTGCCTATTCGGCCTGAGGCATCCTTGTTTCGCAGCATCAGCGCGAGTAGGTAGGACGTCGGGACCGTGATGGCGTATGCTAGGAAGTAGTGTTGTAGCTTGCACGAAGCCATGAGTAAGGTGTATGCCAGCTTTTCCAGTTCTGTGTATCTGACCTTGGCCCCTTGTAGAGCCTCCAATACGTAGTACACGGGGCATTGCCTGTTCTGTTCTTGGACAAGGACCGCACTCACCGCTGAGGAGAAGGTGTCAAGGTATAGCAGCAAGTTTGCGTTGGGTTTTGGGCTGACCAGGCTTAGAAATTGGGTGAGGTATTGTTTGAGCTCTTCAAATGACTTCTGGCAGTCTTCTGTTCATCAAAACAGCTTCGCTCCCTGGACGGTCTTGAAAAAGGGAAAGGCCCACTCCGCATAGCGGGAAAAGAATTGGCTAAGGGCTGCAAGGCGCCCGTTAGTCAAAATATGCAGCAATAGCTAGAATGATCCGGATAGACTTAAGCATAGCGATGGACGAGAAGGTTTCATCATAATCGACACCTTGAATTTGTCTGAAACCCTTCACAACCAGTCGTGCCTTATGAATGTGAACATTTACATCCATATCTATCTTTTTCTTAAAAATCCACTTGCACTCAATGGGCGTGACGCCATCAGGTGCATCAACCAAGTTCTAAACTTGATTGTCATGCATGGACTTTATTTCAGATCTCATGGCTTCAAGCCATGACTCAGAGTCTGGGTTTACCATTGCTTCCGAATAAGTTTTAGGCTCATCATTATTCAACAATAATACATCATGCCCATACCTTATAGGCATTTGATGTGACCTTTTCGATCTACGTGGGGCTGATGCTTCATCTACAGGTTCAATAATATTTTGTTCATCCTGTAGAGGTTCAATAGGAGTTGAAACATTTTCAAATGGTTCCCAAATTTCTTCGAGTTGCACCTTGCTCCCACTAACTCCTTTGGAAAGAAAATTTTTCTCCAAGAAGACACTATTATGGGCAACAAACACTTTGTTATCATCTCGATTATAAAAGTAATATCCTTTAGTTTTCTTAGGATACCCCACAAAGAAACACTTATCAGACTTGAGTGTGAGTTTGTCAGACGTCAAACATTTAACATATGCCTCACAACCCCATATCCTGAGAAAAGACAATCCAGGACTCTTCCCGGTCCATATCTCATATGGTGTCATTTTCACAGTTTTTGATGTAACCCTGTTCAAAGTGAAAGCAGCTGTTTCTAGAGCGTATCCCCAGAATTGCAATGAAAGATCAGATTGGCTCATCATTGACCGAACCATGTCCAATAATGTTCGGTTCTGTCATTCTGACACCCCATTCCATTAAGGCGTTCCCGGTGAAGTAAGTTGTGGAACAATTCCAGATTTCTTTAGATGATCACCAAACTCATGGCTCAAATACACTCCTCCACGATCAGATTGTAGACATTTGATTGTCTTGCCAAGTTGATTCTGTACCTCATTCTGAAATTCTTTGAACTTTTCAAAGGATTCAGACTTATGCCTCATTAAGTAGATATAGCCATATCTACTAAAGTCATCAGTAAAAGTTATGAAGTACTAAAAACCACCTCTGGCTGAAGTGCTCATCGGTCCACATACATCCGTATGTACTAGTGCCAACAAGTCACTCGCCCTCTCACCTCTGGTCATGAAAGGTGCTTATGTCATCTTGCCAAGTAAACAAGATTTACATGTTTCAAATGATTCGAAATCAAATGAGTTTAGAAGACCATTTTTATGGAGCTTCATCGTGCACTTCTCATTTATACAACCTAGTCGACAATGCTAAATATAAGTGGGATTCATGTTATCAGGTCGAAGTCTCTTAGCATTAATGTTATAGACAGGCTTATCCTCAAGATTCAAAACATACGATCCATTCACCAATGGAGTATGGCCATAAAGCATATCTTCAAAATAAATTGAACAACAATTGTTCTTTATTCTGAACTCATAACCTTCTGCTTCTAAACATGAAGCAGAAATAATATTTTTGCTGGAGGCTGAAACTTAATAATAATTATTTAGTTTCATAACTAATCATGAGGGTAAAGCTAATGGTAAAGTGCCAATAGCTAATGCAGCAACTCTTGCTCCATTGCCCACGCGGAGATCAACATCTCCTCTTGCCAAACATCTAGTCCTTTTCAGTCCCTACATCAAATTGCAAATATGAGCAACCGATCCGGTATCAAATACCCAAGAACAGGTCGGAGAAGTGGCAAGATCAATTTGTATAACATTTATACCTGGACTGGAAGTCTTACTTCCTTTGTTCTTTTTCATCTCTGTCAAGAACTTCTTGCAATTTCTCTTCCAATACCCAGTCTCATGACAATGGTTGAAGGATCGCGGGAAGGCTACGATAGCATAAACAAAAATTTACCGCGCAACCAAGGAACCACCACAAGTAATAGATCACGAGATTACCACTAGACGCGCCGACTCGTAGCGGAAGTAGAGTCGATGTAGCGAGTTGAAGCAGTCGTAGTCGTACTTACCGCGCGCCTTCTCCTCCTACTCCGATGAACGTCGTGAGTCGCGGATCGTCCTAGTGCTGATGCTTCGCAACAACACCTCCAAGGTATCCACACGTACGGGGCAGGGACACCACGCGCAGGAGTGCTAGCGCCGGCGGCGTGGTTGAGGAGAGCGTGGCTATTAGGGTTTCGGGATTTCTTCTAGAAAGAATGATCAATCATACCCCATGCCACCGCCCCTCTATATATAGGCATCCATATTGGGTCCTCAACCTGTGGCCCATTAGGAACTCGTGGCCTATAAGAATTCGGATCACCATCCAAATCAAATCCTAGCCCTTTAAGTGTGTGACCCTATAGGTTCGTGTGTAATCGGTTGTGACTCGGAAACTCTTTCCTGATCACGAGTTGTCAGCGGTACCTAGCAGCACATAACAATTCCCGAACACACACAAAATATATCGGACGAACCTTAATGCAATATGATCTACGACCAGGTCCTTATCACTTACGACCAGTTCGTACTTAGTCACAACCAGTCCATAATTAGTTACAACTAGTTCGTAACTCCTTACGACCAGTTAGTATCTAACTACGACCAGTTTGTAACTCCTTACGACCAGTTGGTGATTATGTTCGAGTAGTCTACGACTAGTTCGCATCTCCATACGACTTCGACCAGTCTACGACTACGGGAACTGGACGACCTGCTTGTGTATTCTCCCTTTGCCTCACGACATATGGTTGAACTCCAGGTGAGATGTGGTGTCAACCATGGACTGTTCAATACTTTCTCGATCAAGTGTTAGATAACCTTATGTGGTCGAACTCTTTGACCACTAGTGGCATGGCCATGCACTTTCTTTATCCGACCACTTCAAGAGGCCTAGAGATATCTCTCTCGTTATGTTAGGAGGGGAAATCTCATATCCGACTAGTCACATCTCTTCCCATGGTTCATAGCATACCCGAAAGCTACCTTTATAACTACCCAGTTACGGAGTAGCGTTTGGCAACCCCTAAGAGTGCTATTACACATGTAGGAAACCATGCTGATCTCAGGTCTAAGGATTATACATCATCATTGCTTGAGACCAACTAACGACACATAGAATCATAACAATCTCAATAGTGTCTCAAGGTGGGTCTTACCCAACACTATGTTCTCTAACATGTGTCCACATTATTGATTCGATATCTCTATATCCATGGCCGGTGTAACATGGTCATCAATCAATACATGTACTGGTCGTAGAGTCACCGGTGTTCCGATCAGTGACATTCGACCAGGGATGCTTTTAGAACGACATCATATAAGATAAAGAGTTTCACCAACAAGTCACATACTCATTGATCTATATAACTGATGATTAATTCAAGGAACAAGATAACATATTATCAAATATTGTGAACATAATGAAATATAATCATCTCTATGATTGCCTCTAGGGCATATTTCCAACAATGGTAACATTCTATGTCAGGCTTAGGACCTAGTGTGAGGACCCGGAATATTTAACTAGTAACACTTAACCTCCAAATGGTTCTAGCATTACTAATTAAACATTCTAAGCCTCGATGGACATATGCTTCCCAGAATTGCAGCACATGCACATCATCACAAAATTACACATCATTTCCATACAACATACATTAACAAGTCTAGTAAAGGACATACATAAAGCAAGTTATTACAAAAGAGCCGACCGGCAAAATAGCACAATATACAAGAATGACAGCGGAAGCAAAAGGTGCCATGAGATGGCTAGAACAAAAGTCGACCGGTTAGCCACACAACCCACAAGGCAACCGACCGGGCCGCCAAGCTAGTCGCCCCACAAGCTACCACAACAAAGCTCACAAAAGTGAGGCCCGTCAAGCTCACCTTCTTCCTCTGCAACAAATACATTTAAGCAAGATAACTGAGTACACAAAGGTACTCGCAAGACTGACGTGTGGAATAGCAGACCTATTCATAAGCTACATGCAGATTTATTTAAGTGGAGGTTATATGTCTCATTTTGCACAAAGCCAACTTTATTTGCAATAATGTAATACATTTAAAAGCAAGTTTGCAAATCTGTTTTGATGTTGAATATAACAGCGAATTTAATAATAAATACAAGTAACCACCTGGAAGTGACTATCCCAATAGCCACCACAACATAGCACGAATCCCCGATTCGTACCACCCATCAAGTTTTAATTAAAAGGTTGTAGTCTAACTCTTGAAAGACCTTGTCAAGCGTGTCCATAACCTAGGACGAGGCTATTCGAATAGTTTTAACCCTGCAGGGGTGTACCAATGTACCCACACTTCAGACCGCCTTTAAGCCACAAAGCACACTTCCGAAGGTATGCCGGCACGGCTAAATCCTACGAGACGCTTTCCAATATTGTGTATTAACTACGAGCCGCTCGTATGGATAGAAATCCATACGCTTACATTGCAAGCCGAAAGACAACCAGCCATCACGGGGGAAGCCTTTCGGACACTGCAATGCTCCCAGCACCATCCCTCCTGCGACTCCCTGCGACCCGAAGCCAATACACGCCAAAGTACTAAGTCAAGAGAGGTCCCATACCCTCTAGTGTGGTTAGCACGCTAGAATGTTTGGTTTAGTGTAACAAGATGTTCGGTCCTTGTTGACTCGGGCACCATTCCAGTCACACCCAAAAGCACACCAATCATACCATTGTGCCCAAGTCTAAATCATTTTGTTTTCAGTTTTAGTTTTCATAAGTAGACATGACAAAAGGCTGAAATCATAAATCATAATAAGTTTGATGTGATCAAGGTTATCGACGAGTCGATAACCGCCCATTTCTACCGGAAGCTAAGCATGGCTAAGCAATTAATTTGCAACTACTAAGTGACAAGAGCTCATCCACGAGCTCCAATCATAGCAATAACCTAGGCTCACGGTAGTAGAAAATAATCATTTGCCTAAGGAAATGCATCTACTAGGTCAACTAACGACAATAGTTTAATACAAAGTAGCAATGCATACATAGAATTTGTAATCAACATAAATACTTAAAATACTGGGATTAACATGATCAAACTGCTTGCCTTGCTGGGATTGGTCTTGCTTCAGAGGGGAGTGCTCAGGTTCAATAAACTCTTCGGAACCTAACGCGAAAAGGCGATAAAACCAATAAGAACGAAGAACACCAAAAGGAACTCAACATCAAAGAACATCCAAATCCCATGAAATTTATACAGAAGCTAGAGGTTGATTTTAGACAATTTTAGAAACAAGAATCACTTCATTTGGACTTAGCATGAAAAAGTTATGCCCTAAACAATTTCTCTCGGCCTGAAAAATCCTAATTAAATTAATTTCGGTTACTGTTCATGGAAAAAATTTCTAGAATGATCTGGAATCTGAAAATTTTATGGTAGGTAGCTAAGGTCATCCTAAGAACAGCAAAGTTGAGTTTACATCATTTGGAGTTATAATGAATTAGTTATGATTTTTCTAAGTTCTAAAACTATTAGATCATTAATTTCAGTGGCAAGGACATATTAAGGCCTCTTCTACACTACAGTACATTCCTAGTGGGTTTTTAAAAAATTTAGTTTGCTCAGTTTGGAATCACAGAGAATAAGTTATGCATTTTACAAATTTTCAATGAATTTCTAGACAACTATTTTATATTAAACAAGTTCATGCAGTTTATATCATTTTCTGCTACATAACAGTGCCTAAATCCATTCTCAGATTAAAGTTCATTCTATAACAGAGCTAGAGCAATTGGAATCATTCAAAAAGGAGCTAAAATGACAAAGTTATGCACTTTTGAAATTTGAAACAATCCAAACTTAGAAAATTTGAGCTCTCGGGAGGTCCAAATGAACTGAATAAATACGGGGAGGTCGTGGGCCATTGATCTTGCATCGCAAGGCCACAGACCTCGAAGCACAGCGCACAAAAGACCTCCTCCCGCTCTGGGGAGGTCCGGACCGTTGAGATTGGATCCAACGACGACGACCAGTGCATGCACAACGCACGCAAAGGAGGTCCTCGCGCCTAACGGAGGTCGTGACCGTTAGATTAAGATCTGACGGTCCAAAGCTCTAAGGGAGGTCCTAAGGCTTAAATCCAAGGAAGGAGGTCGGGGCGGTCAGGATCTCTCGGGGAAGGTCCCAACGGTCTAGATCTCCAGAGGGAGGTCCTACGTCTAAAGTTCACCCGAGGAGGTCCTGACGGCTAAGATCTCGCAAGGGAGGTCTTAACGGTCACGATCAAGCAGAGGAGGTCCTAAAGCTACGGATCTAAAGGATGAAGTTCTAGACGGTCAAGATCTCCAGAGGGAGGTCTTGATCGGCTGGGATTTACACGAGGAGGTCTTGGATGGCCAAGATCTACTCGGGGAGGTCCTATGCGATAGGGTTTCAACGGAAGAAGATCTGGACGGCTCAGATTAGACCTAGGGAGGTCCTGAACGGTCCAGATCGACGCGGAGGGAGGTCTAACGTTCAGACCTAAATCCGGGGAGGTCGTGAACGGCTAGGATTGCGCCTAAGAGGTCCTGAGCGGGGTTTTCTTTTGTAAAAGACCAGGGGTGGATTTTTACAAAGAGGACCCCGAGGGTGGGTCTAGGGGTGGTCTTTGCAAAATGACCATGGAGAGGTCTTTTTGCGCAGGAGTGGTCCTAGCGGCTTAGATTGAGTTTAAAGAGGTCATGGACGGCTAGGATTAAAACTAGGGGGAGGTCCTGCGTCTAAAGACCTTACAGAGGGAGAATCTGACGGCTAAGAGCTAATCTAGAGTGGTCTTTCACGGCCAAGATTAACTCTAGGAGGTCCGGAGACTTAAGGTTTTCGCGAGAAAGGTTCTACCGCACAGATCTAAATCGGGGTGCTCTTAAACGGCTGGGATCAAACGATGGGGAGGTCCTGGGACTAGAGTTCTCCTAGAAATGAATCTAAGGCCCAGATCTAGTCCCGAGGAGGTCATTGACGGCCAAGACAACCCGAGGAGGTCTAAGGTGCTTCTAATGGTGTGGGTCCTCAGGACAGCGACAAAAGGTGGTGGCTAAAGACAACATTAATGCTGCTCATGATTGGCAATAAAGGAATCTAAAAGGGACATTAATGACTTCTGGATTTTAATTCCAAGCTTATGGCCCACACGTCAGTGACACACGGCACAGTTTAAGACATGATTAATGCACCCAATGATTAGCAATAATTGGGCATTAATGCTGTCCTAAGAAAATGATGAAAACGGGAGTTTGCACCGGCAAAATCCCGAGCGCGTTCAACAGCTTGCCGCCGGCGACAGGGACCACGCCGGCGCCAACTAAACACTGGAATGGAACCGCAATATCATCACGGAGCTAAAGGTGGCAACCTCGCCGGCGGCGACAGCCTTAAACGTCGGCGAGCCGGAGATAGGCTAGGAAGGCTAAAACGGCAACTACGAAACTACACGAGCTCTAGAAAACAATAACAAAGCTAAGGGATGGGCACCTGAGGGCAGAGAGGGGACCAAGGAGGTCGGGGGAGCTCGGAGATGGGTGTGGGCAAGGTCTACTGTGACCAGGAACCATGCCACTGCCATGAGCACGCTCGGTAGGTAGGGGGCAGAGCAGGGTGGAGACTTTGGAGGTTAAAGCTGACTGGCATTAAATGCTTGGCAGCAAAAAGAGCCGTTGACAAGAAGCAAAAGGTGACATCTCACTGCTCCCAACTGCTCTGACCCTGACACACGCACAGGTGCGTGAAACCCATGACGACCGCACTCGTGGAGGTCGGGAGGAAGAGAAACAGAGCCGAGGAGGTCCCGACGCCCTCGATGCACTAGGGGTGGTCCTGGACGTCCCAGATCACCCGAGGCAGAGGAGGTCCGAGCGCACGGGGAGGTCCAGGGGAGGTCGTGACCGCAGGATGGAGATCCAGTGGCCTGGACCACCCCGAGGCGCTGAGATCAGAGGGGAGGTCTGGGGCACTGGATCGAGATCCAGCGGCCCAACACGCGCGCGCACGCAGAAGGTCTGGCGCGCCGGCGACTGACTTAGCCGAGTCGCTTGGACTGGTCGACTCGGTCCGACTCGAGCCCAGCCGACTCGCACTGAATTTGGGTTTTGAACTGATCTGAAGTTTGGGGATTTATTTGGGATAGCAAACTCACTCCAAAAATTATGAAAGTTTTACAGAAGCTTGCTAGCTGAGTTATTGACCTTGTGTAAATTTTGCAGAGGTTTTTGTGCTATACTTTTTCCTCCAAAAATTCCACAAGGTGCTGGCCCACAGTTTGACCAGAATTTGAATAGGTTTGACTGACCTCCAAAAATATTCAAACAATTTCTAAAAATTGTGAAATTTTTCAGAGGGGTCACATACCATCCCAAGAACTCAGGAAAAATATTTCCAGGAGATGATCAAGAGGTCTAACAAGATTGTTTTTGAAAGCTCAAGGTTTGGATCAAAAGACTTGTGACTTTGTATTTCCATAACTTCTTGTACAATAATTGTTCAGTACAAATAGAAAATACATGATGTAAGAAAAAGTTTTAATTTCTACTCATTTTCTTACACTTGAAACACAAGCCCAAAATTGGGATGTTACACCTAGCTTAAGCTTCTTAAGCTTAGCTTTGAGACTCTCGATCTCATCTTGAGTCTTTCCTTTGCCTTTACCCTTTCCCGACTTACCCTTCTTCTTGAAGGCTTAGTCTTTTGAACCATCATCACATGATTGGAACTTTTTTTGATACTCTCCTCAGCACCCTTAAGCATGCCATGTAACTCGGTCATTGATTTCTCCATACCGTTCATATGAAAATTCAGTATGACAGGCTCGCTCGCAGGGTGCGATTGGAGAATCACATCAGTAGCCAGCTCTTGGCTAAGGGGAAAACCAAGTTTTTCTAAGCTCTCAACGAGACCAATCATTTTGATCACATGAGGACTGACCGGGTTGCCTTCTGACAGCCTATAAGAAAACAATGCCTTAGAGGTATTAAACCTCTCTGCCCTTGCTTGATCCTGAAACATACCCTTCAGACTCACAATCATATTGTAAGCATCCGTGGTCTCATATTGTTTCTGAAGCTCAGAGTTCAAGGTAACAAGCGTTAGGCGGTGTACATCGACTGCGTCATTGCAATGCTTCTCATAAGCATTCTTTTCAGCGCGAGGTGCAACGGCACTCGGTTCCTCAGGATAGGGACCCTCTAGAATATATTCCTTCTTTTCTTGTTTGAGAATAATTCTCAGATTACGAAACCAGTCAATGAAATTTAAACCATTCAACTTTTCCTTTTCAAGAATAGATCAAAAATTAAAGGTAGGTGCAGAAGAAGTAGTAGGTGCCATGATCTACAACAGAATATGCAAAAATTCAACATTATGTTTGTGTAAGATCTTCTATTAAATAATTTAATAAAAGATACTCTCACTATAAACTATGTTTTCCTCAAACAACATATAGTGAGTTCAAGATCCATAAACCATTAAGTCCTAGTGAGCTTTGGCGTCACTGCTAGAAACTTAGTGATTTTAGGCAAGCAACATCTTGCCAATCATATCATATATGACTCTTGTTTGATCGGTGATATCTCTATGCACTTTCGACCAGCACTATGCCCCAAGGCCTAAAACTATTTTGATATCCTTGTTAAGTAAAACTAACACTATGCATGTGGGTGTCCAACACCCACCCCATCTTATTAAGATAATTAATGGCACCCTACTTTGGTAGACCTGTCAATTAACGATCAAAATCATGATAGGCGCAACAATTGGAAAGGTATCAATTTTACTTAATTTTTCTGAGGGATACTACTCTATCATGTTAAAACATCTAATGATAAAACATAATCAAATAGCATAACAGGAATAAACACAATCATTCATAGATAATCATCTTAAACTGTGAAATAGTATGGCCTTTAACATGTCGATCTCCATCAGCATGCTTCCTATTCTCCAACCACCATGCTTGATGTCTCCGACTGCATTCATCCACTAAGCACATACTCCTAAGAGCTAGAAATGAATTACATAGGATAATTTCAAGCATCACATGTCGGCACACAAACCGTTATACAATAATATGTAGCTCGATGGCTATCTCACAGTATGACACGTAGGCCATGAAAATCCATTCATGCATCACATACACAATTGGTCATACTATTCACATCAAACCCTACAAAAACGAGTTATGCGTAGAATCCAATTCTATCGGGCGACATGAACACATACTACTTTACAACGCGTCTACGACTACGGTGGTCCCGCTAGCCGGTTAGCGGGCGGGGTTCGAAGGGGCAGCGCTCTCGGAAAATATTTCCGAGACAACAATCTTATTCATGTTACCAAGCCTTGTAAATCATCGAATTAATCATATTAACCCTATTCTGAACCAATCTGATCACTGCCTTGATACGACCATGCACTGCGACACACTCCGATGATGGAATTCTGACCGGTAGGAGTATTATGCAAGGCAGTCAAAAACAAGTCGAGTATATCATCTGGTGCTCTTAACTTGTACCTCCCCGAAAAACCCATCTACTATCGCCGAACACTGATCGATCCTATCGACCAGTGCCTAGTTCGTTCCATCCATATGAACCAGTCTAGGTTATCAGACCAAATCAGTAATAGATCCAATCTACCACTGCCACATATCAAGTATATGCGACTGATCCAAATCAAAAACTATGCAGGATGGCTCTGATACCATTGAAGGGATACGGGTAGGCTACGATAGCAACAATTCAACAATCTACCACGTAAACCAGGATGCCAAGCAAGTAGATGATCACAGATCGTTACCACCAGACGCATAGTGCAGCAGAACAAGAGTTGGAGCAGCCTAGTCCAACGATGAGCGCGTCGATGAAGTGGTCGTAGTCGATCGTCCTACGCCCTCGCGAGTCGATCGTCTCCTCCGGTAACCTCTGAATTTTCTTGTGAAGATCGTGGATCGTCGTCAAGTGCAACAGCAACCGCAAAAGCGCCTCTATGGTATCCACATGTCCAGAGAAGGAACAACCGGACACCGGTGTGCTAGCACTAAGTCGCACGGCGAGGCTCTCTCGGGAAGATGGTAGCTAGGATTCGGTGGAGTAACTCGCGTCTCTCACATGTCTCCAATAGCCTCAAGCATCTCCTTATATAGTGCCCATGACAGATCCTATCCAAACACGTTTTATTCCAACCCGTTAAGTGTGTGACCCATTAGGTGTATGCGTAGTCGATTGTGACTTGGAAATCCTTTCTGACCACGAGTCGTAGCGGTCCCTAGTAGAACATAACGATTCCCGAATACACACAAATTATATCGGACAAAGCTTAATGCAATATGATCTACGACCAGGTCTTCATCACTTACAACCAGTTCGTATCTCGTCACGACCAGTTCGTAACTCATTATGACCAGCTAGTACTAAAGTATGACCACTCTAAAACTGTGTACGACCAGTTCATATTTAGTCTCGACCAGTTCGTAACTCCTTACGACTAGGTTTCAACCACTCTATGATTACGTTCGACCGGTCTACGACCAGCTCGTATCTCCATACGAACAATCTGTAACTGATCGAACTAAGCGACCTACTCGTGTATTCTCCCTTTGCCTCATGAAATCTAGTTTGAACTCCGGGTGAGATATATGTCATCTATGGACTATTCAATACTTTCTCGATCGAGTATCGGATAAACTTATGTGGTCGAACTCTTCGACCACGAGTGGCATGGCCATGCACTTTCTTTATCCGACCACTTCGAGGGGCAAATCCCATATCTGACCAGTCACATCCCTCTACATGTTTCATAGCCTACCCGAAAGCTACCTTTATAACTATCTTGTTACGAGTAGCATTTGGCAACCCCTTAGAGTGCAATTACACATGTAGGGAACCATGCTGATCACAAGTCTAAGGATTATACATCATCATTGCTTGATACCAACTAATGACACATAGAATCATAACAATCTCGGTAGTGTCTCCAGGTGGGTCTATTCAACCCCATGTTCTCTAACATGTGTTCACATTATTGATTCGATATCCCTATATCCATGACCGGTGAAACATGGTCATCAATCAATACATATGCTAGTCGTAGAGTCACTGGTGTTCTGACCAGTGACATCTGACCAGGGATGCCATTTAGAACGACATCATATAAGTTAAAGAGCTTTACCAACAGGACATATACTTGTTAATTTTTATAACCAATGATTCATTCAAGGAACAGAATAACATTTATTCAATAACTCACAAACATAGACGTGATACAATCATCTCTATGATTGCCTCTATGGCATATCACCAACATCATTGGTGTGCACCAGGGTTGTGAGCCATGCGCGGTGTCTTTGTTTATACACTCGTGCCCGCTAGGGCATCGGTGTTAGCGGACCATGTCCAACTATCTAGCCATTTTGGGGTCTGTCCATGAACGTTTTGTCAAAGTGGCTCGCCATGAGGTGGGAGACATTTTTGATGACTATGCGTTGGGCCCTCAAATTCTTGGCCTTACGGAGGCCCAGTAGTAGGGCATCATACTCGGAGGCATTGTTTATCGTCGGGAAGTCGAGGCAAGCGGCGTGCGACATGCTTCGCCCATCTGGGACTACCAGGATGGCCGCCGCATCAGCCCCCGTGATGCACAAAGAGCCATCGGTGAAGATTGTCCATGGCGCCTCGGTTTGGTTTGTGGGTTGCTCCTCGAATTGGGGTGTCCATTCGGCGACAAAGTTGGCGAGGGCCTGTGATTTGATGGCCGTGCGCGCGGTGAAGGTGAGGTCAAAGGGTGCCAGCTCAATGGCCCACTTGCCTATTCGGCCTGAGGCATCCTTATTTCGCAGCATCAACGCGAGTGGGTAGGACGTCGGGACTGTGATGGTGTATGCTAGGAAGTAGTGTTGTAGCTTGCGCGAAGCCATGAGTAAGGTGTATGCCAGCTTTTGCAGTTCCATGTATCTGACCTTGGCCCCCTGTAGGGCCTCCAATATGTAGTACACGGGGCATTGCCTGTTCTGTTCTTGGACAAGGACCGCACTCTCCGCTGAGGAGAAGGTGGAAAGGTATAGCAGCAGGTTTGCATTGGGTTTTGGGCTGTCCAGGCTTGGAAATTGGGTGAGGTATTGTTTAAGCTCTTCAAATGACTTCTGGCAGTCTTCTGTCCATCGGAACAGCTCTGCTCCCTGGAGGGCCTTGAAGAAGGGAAAGGCCCACTCCGCAGAGTGGGATAAGAATTGGTTATGGGCTGCAAGGCTCTCCTTTAGTCTTTTCAGCTCCCTGGCACTGCGGGGGGCTCCATTTTTTTGGATGGCCTTTATTTTCTTGTGGTTGGCCTCGATGCCTCGCTTGAACATGAGGAATCCCAAGAGTTTGCCCGTCTTTACGCCGAAGGCTCATTTTTGTGGATTCAGCTTGACCCCCTCCGCCCGGAGGTTGCTGAAGGTTTCCTATAGGTTCATTGTGTGGGAGCTTGCGAGCATACTCTTGACCACGATGTCGTCAATGTATGCCTCGATGTTGCGGCTGAGATGGTTGGCCAACACCTTTGTAATGAGTCGGGTGAAGGTTGCCCCGCGTTCTTGAGGTCGAATGGCATCCTAGTGAAGCAATAGGTGCCGATGAGGGTGATGAAGGCAGTCTTTGATTCGTCCTCCTCGGCCATGAATATCTGTGGTAGCCGAAGTAGGCGTCGAGGAAGCCCATCAGCTCACAGCCCGAGGTGGCGTCCACCAGTTGGTCGATACAGGGTAGGGAAAAGTCATCCTTCGGGGATGCTTTATTAAGGTCAGTGAAGTCTACGCACATGTGCTATTTGTCAGTATTTTTCTATATTAGAACGGGGTTGGTCAGCCACTCATAGTGCTTGATCTCCCGAATGACCCCTGCCTTTAGTAACTTGGCTATCTCTTTTATGGCCGCCACCAGCCATTCTGCCGACATGCGACACAATTTTTGTTTCTTGGGGGATGCTTCACTTTTGATGGCCAAGCGGTGCTCGATGGTTTCTCGGGCTACCCCAGGAATGTCCTCGGGGCCCCATGCAAAGATATCTACATTGTTGTGGAGTACCTCGAGAATGGCTTCGTGTGCCTCCGGCTAGAGCTCCACACCTAGGGCCACCGTCTTATTCGGGGATGCTTCGCACAGAGGGACCCTTTAGAGCTGCCCCTCTGGCTTGGCCTTCGGCACCCATTTCGCCAAAAGGGTGTCCGCCCAGGTACTAGCATTTGCTTCGACTACATGGACGTGGCGGGCCGGTGCGATTGTTTCAAGCTTTGTTTGCCTTGCCAAGTCTTGGTCCCCACACACTGTGATTATGCCCTCGGGCACAGGGATCTTCACGCATAGGTAGTTGTGGTGCGCTATTGCGTTGAAGGTGTTCAGTGTGGCTCAGCCGCGGATGGTGTTCTATTGGAATGGCATCTGGACGACGTCAAACATGATGACCTCGGTCCGTGATGCAAAGTTGTCGCTAGACATGATAGCCAGGTCAATTTGGCACAAGGCCATTATTGGCCTTCCCCGAAAGCCTACTAGGGGTATACCCTAAGGCGATAGATGATCCCTGTAAAGGGATACGAGTAGGCTGCGATAGCAATAATTCAAAATTTCTACCACGTAAACCAGGAAAGCAAACAAGTAGAAGATCACATATCGTTACCACTAGACGCGCAGTGCAACGGAAGAAGAGTCAGAGCAGCTTGGTCCAACGAAGAGCATGTCGATGTAGTGGTCGTAGTCGATCATCCAACGCCCTCATGAATCGATCGTCTACTCCAGCAACCTCTGAAGTTCCTAGCGAAGATCATGGATCGTCCTCAAGCACAACAGCAACTGTAGCAGTGCCTCTACGGTATCCACACATCCAGGGAAAGAACAACCGTACGTCGGTGTGTTAGCACCAAGTCGCACGGTGGGGCTCTCAGGAAGATGGTGGCTAGGGTTTCGGAGGAACAACTCATGTGTATCTCGCATCTCTCCCAATAGCCTCAAACATCTCCTTATATAGTGCCCATGACGGATCCTATCCAAACACGTTTTGTTCTAACCCGTTAAGTGCGTGACCCGTTAGGTTTATGCATATTTGATTGTGACTCGGAAACACCTTTCTGACCACGAGTCGTCAGCGGCACCTAGCAGGACATAACGATTCCCGAATACACACAAATTATATCGAACGAACCTTAATACAATATGATCCACGACCAAGTCCTCATCACATACGACCAGGTCCTATCTTTATACGACCAGTTCATGACCCCTTACGACCAAGTTTCGACCACTCTGTGATTACGTTCGACCAGTCTACGACCAGCTCGTATCTCCATACGACCAGTATGTAACTGATCAAACTAAGCGACTTACTCGTGTATTCTCCCTTTGCCTCACGATATCTGGTTTGAACTCCAGGTGAGATATTTGTCATCCATGGACTGTTCAATACTTTCTCGATCGAGTGTTAGATAACCTTATGTGGTCGAACTCTTTGACCACTAGTGGCATGGCCATGCACTTTCTTTATCCGACCACTTCAAGAGGCCTAGAGATATCTCTCTCGTTATGTTAGGAGGGGAAAATCTCATATCCGACTAGTCACATCTCTTCCCATGGTTCATAGCATACCCGAAAGCTACCTTTATAACTATCTAGTTAGAGTAGCGTTTGGCAACCCCTAAGAGTGCTATTACACATGTAGGAAACCATGCTGATCTCAGGTCTAAGGATTATACATCATCATTGCTTGAGACCAACTAATGACACATAGAATCATAACAATCTCAATAGTATCTCAAGGTGGGTCTATCCAACCCCATGTTCTCTAACATGTATTCACATTATTGATTCGATATCCCCATATCCATGACCAGTGAAACATGGTCATCAATCAATACATGTGCTAGTCGTAGAGTCACTGGTGTTCCGACCAGGGATACCATTTAGAACGACATCATATAAGTTAAAGAGTTTCACCAACAAGTCACATACTCGTTGATCTATATAACTGATGATTCATTCAAGGAATAGAATAACATTTGTTCAATAACTCATAAACATAGACGTGATACAATCATCTCTATGATTGCCTCTAGGGCATATCACCAACACCTTGGGGATCATCATCTTGTCGAAGGTGTCCGTAAAAAGAAGGTCCGCGGAGCCTCCTCCATCCATGAGGACGTGCCTGACTTCGAAGTCTACGGTGCTGGAGATGACGAGACGGTCCTGGTGAGGGAAGTATAGGCCACTGGCATCTTCGGGGCCAAAGGTGAACTGTATTTCGGTGTAGCAAGGTGGACTTGTGGTTTGGTACGTCGCGACGTGGTGTATCTATCAGGCGTATGCTCGTCGCTGTCTTTTTGATGTCATGCTGAGAGAGGACCCCAAAGTGATCACATTTATGATCCATTGATGATGCTCCCCACGGCCCCCCTCTATGCGGGGCCTCAGCGGCGGGGTGGGAAGATGGTTGCCCGTCCTCCGCCCATCTTCGTGCTCGATTGGCCACTGGTCGCGGCTCATGTAGTCTTGCAATGCCTCGATGGTGCGATAGTCTCTAGTTGTGTGCAACCCCTCGCTGTAGAGATCGCAAAATAGCAAAGGGCCTCCGGCCTTGGCCCGGGTGTCCGGTTGTTGCCCCCTGTTACGCCTGTGGCCTCCTCGCCTCCCCCATCGGGGGGCTGCCCGCCATCTATGTAGTACACGCTTCGCCCCTTTCGGCGGTAGTCATTGGCCCGTGGTTTGATAATCATCCCCACAGTGATAGCTGCAGGTTCTTCCTTCTCGGGCGACCCTCTCGGTGGCGGCATCGGAACGTGATGAGAGGGTGGCCCGATCTTCTGAAAGGTACTGATACATCGATTATGGAGAACACGACGTTGATGATCCAAAGGCTCTGACCTGAACAGATCGAACCACTCGCAATCACTACACCACTGCTCCGATGGTTATCAATCGTGCCGAACGCGGTTGACCTCGCCAAGAAGGCTATCTCCTGCAAGCGAATTAAGAACACAAGCAAGAGAGTAGAAGATGCAATCTGAAATTGCATTGCGAATAATGATGAAGCTCACAAAGTTGGGGTTCCTCAAACCGAACAAGCGGCAACACTGCTATGCAGAATATTCTAAAAGAAAAACCCCCAGCAAAACTAAAAGGCGATGGCTCCTATATGAGGAGGGCGGCCAGGAGGTGGAAACCCTAGGGTAAGGTACTATTCATAGTACTGTTCATATATGAATAGTGCCCACATGAACAGTACAAGCCTAGGGGGAGGCCAGTCACCAAATGGGCTAGGTCATCCAACAGATGGGCCAAGTTGTCGGTAAATACATTACATAGCATGTGGTCCAACAATTGGTGACACAGCACCATGGCAAGTAGACGACGCTCGGCTTGTATGAGTAGACGTGGCTTGGTCCAATTGGAGTATATGGAATTGACGTAGCCGATAGTCCCGTCGGAGAGGATGTGGTTGAAGTAGAGGATGCCATGCAGCGGGTCGAAGCAGTGGAAGCAGTGGTTGCATCCTTAGGGTTGATGTCCTCATCATCCTCCCTTTCTTGAATTTGAGTTTTCCTCGACTCAATTGTTGTCTCCAAATCATCATTTTCCTGCAAAAGGTTAATGACAGCCGACGACATAGAGCTAGATATATCATCAAGTGAAAATAAAGAATCTTTTCACATCAAAGCATCGCATGGCTTATGATTATCAAAAATTTCAGCAAGATCAGGTTTGGTTGCAAGCATGACACAACCTTTTAATTTAATTCCCTCAGTCCTAGAACTATGTGACAACTTCTCCTTTTTAGATGGGAAAACGTTCTTCATGACTTGCTGATTTTCATATTCATGTTCAAGTTCTTTTCTCTCATTTTCAGCTATCTTTCGTTCACATTTCATAATTTCAGCAGGTGTCAAAGGTAGCAAAGTTATTTTCTTTCCTTTGAGCATAAGAGAGTACTTATTAATTCTACCATGATGAATGGCATCAGTATCAAATTCCCATGGACGACCTAATAACAGTAAGCATGCTTGCATAGGAACTACATCGAAATCAGCGACATCATGTAGGAACCAATGGAAAAATGCACTCTCGCAGATTGTGTTATCTTCACTTTACCACTGTTGTTGAACCACTGAATGTGGTATGGGTGAGGATGCGCACGTGTGGTCAAGCCAAGCTTCTTGACCAAACCTAAATCCACCAAGTTATTACAGCTCCCGCCATCAATTATGATATGAACACGACAATCCTTGATAATGAGGAACATCTGAAACAAATTATGGCGCTGTAGCTTCTCTGCTTGCTCTCTTTGAGTGCTCAATACTCGCTGCACAATTAGGGTCCTATAATTCTTTGTAGCATGGCACCTAAAGTTCCTCACCATCGCTATCAGCCTCATGATCATCATCATTACATGCAAGGTTAGCTGCAAGAGCATATTCATCCTTAACATCACTAGCACTTACATAACCACCGTCTTTTGCTGCAATGTACGCTCGCTGATTTGGGTAATCTCTCATGACGTGGTCCATCCCTTTGCAACAGTGGCACACAATCCCCGTCGTACGACCCGTGGAAGCAACCGATGAAGAGCTCTACGCTGGTACCTACACACTAGTACATTTACTTGCCTCGGGTCCACGTGATGGTAGTGGTGGTGCTGCTGAACGCGCCCTACTCACGGAGGGGGTAGTAGACCAAAAAGCAGGAGGTGGGGCTGTGTCGGCTTGCCCCAACATTGATTTCGATATAGACGTACTTCCAAAGTTGCTCTTTGTCCTTTGTTGCCTACCCTGCAATTCCTTTTCTGCCAAACAAGCAAGCTGGAACAACCTATTGATATCATTATATTCTTTGTAATCATCTATGTCCTGAATTTCATAAAAACGAATCATCTTATCCTCCTCATCCTCAACAATATTACAACGCAGCATGCCTATTTGTAGTTCTTGATAATATTTCTCGACAGATTTATTACCTTGGTCTAAGCACTGTAGTTTCTTATGTATATCACGTTTAAAAGCAAGAGGAACAAATCTAGCACGCATAGCTACTTTCAATCTATCCCATATATCAGGTGTTAAGCCAGAATTAACTACTTGATTCCACCAAATGATAGCAAAATCTTTAAATTCACTAGTAACTTGTCTGACTTTATGCACTTCAAGAACTAGATGGGCATTAAATTTTTGTTCAACTTTCATCTCCCAATCTAGATAAATTTCAGCATCATAAACACCCATAAAAGATGGTATGGTAAATTTAATTTTAGCAAATGGGTCATCATTAACACGAGCATTGTGGTGCTGAAAATTATTACCTCCCATACCGTGACGGTTGTGATGTAGACAATGTCGTTGACGGGCATCTTGGGCAGCAAGAGCAGCACCGACGTCACAGTATTGCCTCTCATTATCATATCCCTCCTCAAGATCTTGGGCTGCATCGTGATCATACTCGCATCCATTGTGAAGTGGCCAATTCACCATTCTTTCAAGGCGTGTGGTGAGCGCTGCAATACTATCGTTGATTGAGCGCTGCAATGTAGTCTGTTGGTGTTTTAGAACCGATCTTACGTAAAGATTATTTGATTCGGGGGGGTCTCCACAATTGATCACGCAGACAAAGGAGACATGGGGATTTTTATACAGGTTCGGGCCTTCTCCAGCGAGAATAACAACCCTACTCCTGTGTGTATTATATTGGGTATCCTGATTACAATCAGTGGAAAGACTTGCGCTAATACTGCTACTGATTGCCTCTCCCAAAAGCCTCACCCATTACCTCTAAAAGATGCCTATTTATAGTATGTTGCGGAGGCGGTTGTCATTCCAGGTCAAGAGGCGTTCATCATTATGCAATAATGAGAGTAATTACCGGAGTAGTAACCTCCCCACGTTGCCTGACGGTTATCAATCAGAGATAATGGTGAGTTATCTGTAGTTATTCCAGGTATAACTACATCTTTTGACTGCTCAGATCTCACAATTAATAGGGCCTACTGGCGAGTGGATCTAGTTATCTGTGGAGAAGTCGTGGCAGGACTGGTCGTAGCAGGACTTACGACCAAGGGGTAGTCGTAGAAAAGCTTACGACTGGATACTGGTCGTAGAAAGACTTACAACCGAAGGTAATCGTGAGAGAACTCACGATTACATGGTAGTCGTAGAAATGCTTACGACTATGGGGGTGGTCGTAGGAGAACTTACGACCACCTGGCTTACTTCTCCCTTACAACAGTAAGGGGTATACCGTGTGACGTCATTTTTACCTATATTACATGATTAAGGAATAATAAAATGAGGATTATCAGATCCTCGTCATAGTCGTAGTAGCTTGATGCTTCCTATTGAAGTCCTCGTTAATGGTAGTGTGTTGTTCATCCAAGAGCGTCATGAGCTCTCCCTTTAAGACGCACTCTTTCTCATTAGACGAGTCACCTGTCATGGTTAGTAGAAAACAAAAGACAACACAAAAGTATTATCCCTATCAACTACTAGGTGATGGAAGGTGGAATCACACACTCTCAAGCGTCTTACCACACTCTAACAAGTATTCTTACCAAAGCATGCAGTAGGTGGTACAGCCGGTGGCTGGTTCGTGATACCGAGTCGAGCGTGGGTACGATTGCAAGAGGGGACCTGTTCTGATCAAGAGTAGGTGGAGCTCGGAAGGCACAATATGGTAGCAAAAGGATCAGCAATAATCAAATCAGTAAATGCAAGTTGAAAGATTGTTCAAAGTACTCATCAAAATTGCTGATCCAAGCCTAATCAAAGCCTTATGCAAAGAAGTGTATGTATGCACACGCAACGATCAATGTGACTTGATGTAAGCAAAGAAGAACCTCACAATAAGTTCTAGGAGAGATACTAGCCCACTACTCAAACTTCTTTCTAAGGGCACAAGATTATTCGTGCGATGTACAGCACAAAACAGCGATATCGGTACAACGCGAACAACCCTCTAGATTGAGCAGAAACAACAGCTAGTCTCAAACGATGAAAAGTCAAAGTTTTATATGGCTTATATATACTCGTTTGAAAGGTTTCGATGAGATCTACAACTTTGTCAAATAGACAAACCCCAAATTCCGAAGGGAAGACCGAAAGAATCGCCAAAAACAGAAAATCGAAAACTTGTGACACGATTTTGGGGCTAAAGATGGCCGATTTTGGGGGTCTTGGAAGGCAACTAGTGCGACATGGTTGTTTGTTTAGATGTGCGTCATCGTTAGATTTCAAACAAGTACAAGAACGTCGAATTCTGACTCCGTATGCAAAAGTTATGCCCGTTTTACTGAAGGTGTGTCGGAAACGGGCTCGAATTCGTTTTGGCCTCAAATTGAAACTGCTATAACTTTTGATTACGTGGGCCAAACATGCTCAATTGTTTTGTGGCAGCTTGTGGATGTATCAAGAAGGGCTCCACCAATTTTCACTTGATTTGGCGAAGGTTTGATGGGATTTCAAATTTCAGACAGAGAGGGGCCTTTTTCTATTTCTTCTCCCTCTTTTTTTCCTTTTTTTTCTTCTCTGTCAATCACCGAAATCAAACTTCTCTTTTTTTTCTCTGTAACCCGAAACCCTAATCTCTTTGGCCAAACCGTGGCGGCGCAAAGTAGCAGCGGCAGACAGGGGGTTCGGCTGTGGCGGCAGCGGCCAGCAACGGCTTTGGTGGCTGCGGCAAGAAGGTGGTGGCGCGGTAGGAAGGTGGTGGCACAGCAGGGTGGTGGCGCGGCAGGAAGGTGGTGGCGCAGCAGGGGTGGTGGCGTAGCAGGGTGCTGGCACGGCAGGGGGTCGTAGTTGGCGCGGAACAAGAACAGATTGGAACTAGAACAAGCTACGCGAAGGAAACACGATGCAAACTAGACAACGACGAACTAGACTCCAACTAGAACTAGAATCAGCACTTGACATGACGATGTAACAAAAAAATTCAACAAGCAATGCTGAAAAGAAAAATTGCAATGGCACAAGGGGTGATGGGACAGCGGAAGAACATGACGAACACAATATTTTTGTGGGGCTAATTTTTCGGATTTTAGGACGATGAACAACAACTAATCTAAAAGGGGAAATTTGTGATTACCTAACGGGCAACCTTCACTCTGATACCACCTGATGTGAGTGTGGCCCGATCTTCCGAATTGTACTGATACGTCGATTGTGGAGAACACGACATTGATGATCCAAAGGCTTCGAACCGTGCCAATCACTACACCACTGCTCCGATGGTTATCAACCGTGCCAAACGAGGTTGACCTCGCCAAGAAGGCTATCTCCTACAAGCGAATCGATAACACAAGCAAGAGAGTAGAAGATGCAATCTGAAATTGTATTGCAAATAATGATGAAGCTCACAAAGTTGGACTTTCTCAAACCGAACAAGCGGCAACACTGCTATGCAGAATATTCTAAAAGAAAAACACCCACCAATACTAAAGGGCGACAGCTCCTATATGAGGAGGGCAGCCAGGAGGTGGAAACCCTAGGCCGAGGTACGGTTCATGGTACTGTTCATGTGTGAATAGTGCCCACATGAACAGTATGAGCCTAGGGGGAGGCCGGTCACCAAATGGGCTAGGTCATCCAACAGATGGGTCAAGTTGTCGGCCAATACATTACATAGCCTGTGGGCCAACAATTGGTGACGCAACACAATGGCATGTAGACGACGCTCGGCTTGTATGAGTAGACGTGGCTCGGTCCAATTGGAGCATATGGAATTGCCGTAGCCGATAATCCCGTCGGAGAGGATGTGGTTGAAGTAGAGGATGTCGTGTAGCGGGTCGAAGCAGTGGAAGCAATGGTTGCATCCTTAGGGTTGATGTCCTCATCAGAACGGTGGACGCTTGGACCTCCGCCCTTCATGTGCTGTCTTCCTCCTCTCGGTTGTATTCTTCCATCTTGTCGAAAAGCTCTGAGACGGTGCAGACGGGATTGCAATCCAACCTTTCCAGCAGGCGCCTTTTTGTAGTCCGCACGTGGCTACATTTATGACAGCGGTTTCATTGACCCCTTTCACTTGGCACTTCACCTTCACAAACTTCACCGTGGATGTCTTGCTTTGTTTGGCCCTCAGGGTGCTTGGAGCTGCGGCCACTTCGGCAGCCACCGAGAACTTGAGCGCGACCTTCTTCTGAGGGGCCATGCCGATGCTTCAGAGCTATGCTTTGTGTCTCTCATGCCGATCCCCACAGTCAACGCCAACTGACATAGCAAAGAAGGCTAGACAGTGTAAAAGGGGGACCCCCAGTAGCTACGAAGAGAATCAAGGGATCCTTGGAGGAGGGACCGGTTGTCAAGAGAAGTAAGTGTGTATTGATTGTATTCCCTAAAAAAAGCCTTGTTTATTACATGAGGGAGGCGGCTATTTTTCGGAAGACACATGAGATTATAGATCTAACCCTAAAAGGGTCCTGTGACCATAGGGGTTGCAGGGGCTTTTCCTTCCCCTATGTGTAACCTTTGGCTCATGGCGAACCTCCCTCGTCTTGGTCCATCCGGTTAGTATGCTTGGTCCAAAGGTGCTTTCACCCTTCGCAACGTGCGGAGTGTTCTCCGGGCCGAGGGGCCCCGGACACCCTTCGGTGCCCCCAAGATGGCCCTGGGGGACTCCTGACTCCTGGGTCCATGGTGCTTCGGCGAACCTTCGAAAGCCTCCGCACCACCTCTGCAGCCTCCCTGAAGGTATGCCTGGTACCCTCGGGGAGGCTCCCAACCGTGCCTCTGGCTTGCTGGCCCACACAGGCCTCCGGGTGTCCTTCACGTGGGCTTTAGGGCCCTCCCGAAGGAGTACTTGGCACCTTCGGGGGCCTCAGGTCGTGACTCTGGCTTGTGGCCCTTGGGGAGCTTGCGGTCTTTGTCGGGTCGTTGAGGCCGGTGGGGCCGCCCCTACGACAGCATACATGAATATTAGCCCCAGTGACAATCTACCAATCAGTAGATTGATATGCTGAAAATACACTAGGTAAATTGCCATATCCAGATGCTTCAGCCTTGCCAATAATCACAATAGCATACTTCTTCTGCACTAGATTATTTTTCTTACCCATTCGTTTGTGGCATTTCTTGGCCCAATGACTAGTCTGGCCACAAACAAAGCAAGTAATATCCTTCATGTTCACTTTCTTCTTACTGTTGTTGGTCCTTTTGAAGTTGGTGGTTGAAACAATCTTGTCTTTCCCTTTGTCAATATGTTACATGATGTTCGTTCTGGACCCAAGTCTTCTCTTCAACATCAAGACTAGCAACCAGATCCTCGGCGAAAATGTTTTTGTCTCTTGTGTTTAAGAGATGTGGCAAAATTCCTCCAAGTTGGAGGCAATTTGTCAATAATGCTCCCAGCCACAAATTTATCAGGCAATTGACAACCGAGGTGGATGAGTTCCCTCACAACGAATTGTAGTTCATGAGCCTGTTCGACTACAGAACGGTTATCAACCATTTTGTAATTGTGATATTGCTCCATGACATACAATTCATGTCCAGCATCTGAAGCAATGAACTTGTGTTCGAGTGGATGCCACAGATATGCAGCGTTCTTCATGTGCATATACACATCACAAAGCTGGTCAGACAACACACTTACAATGCATCGACAAATATTGTCATAGCCATGTCGTACTTTGTTTGTAGCACAGCAGTATGAGGTCCGACAGGACCTGGTATCATGACCCAAAATACATTCATAGCCAAGAGCCACAATTTGACCATTGTCTGCCATCTCTTGAAATTCACACCAGCGAATTTCTCTAGTTTCATTGCCTCAGCAAAATCAGCCATCACAAAGTGCCTATCAAGTTTTTAGATTGTTAGGTATATGCACACTTTTGTGATTAGTCTAATTCCTAAAAAAAATAATCAATGCAACAACAACATATATACTAGACAGATTTGGAACTATGAACAGTAGTATGATCATCAATTCAAATATTCCTATCTCATATATATGCCCTAACTAGGTAAAGCCTAGAATAAGAACACTATTAACCGAAGTAGATATCAACATCATCACATAATTATTTCTAGGAAGCAAGGTCTAGCCATATCAAAAGATATCACCACGACTTACAGAGAATTGATCCGCCGAAGGTCGCTGTAGAGTTTGATGCGAAGAAGATGACGCGAAGCGGATGATGGAGAAGGATGAAGCCGTGAGCAGTCGCACGAACGCTTCCCAAAAACCTGATTCACCCCAATCCATGTAGGATCACGAGGGACGCCGACTTCGGAGACACTGCTCTCCCTACATCGGTGCACGTCGAAGAAGGGATGGAGAAGCCAAGGTTGCGCAGTACAGAGGAACCGGGCAACAATGTGGTACTGATTCTATCTCTATTCTCTCCCTAATATAGAACCAGCATCAGTAGTATGCATGGTTTTGAGGTGGAAAAAGAAGTTGCAGCTCCACAGCCAACCGGAGACGAAATTGTCGGACCATTCACATGCACGTCGCGCGTGGGCGATGGCGAGGCGAGCGAGCGAGTGCGTGCATGTGTTCTTTGTAACATCCCCATTTTGGCTTGTGTTTCAAATGTAAGAAATTGAGGGTAAATTAAAACTTTTCTTACATCCTTGTGCTTTTGGAACTTTTCTGAAAATTCTTGTAAAAGAATTTTGGGAAATTCAAAATCAAAAGCCTCATTTATCAGGACAACAACCTCCTCGGTGAAATCTTGTGTCAAACCCTTGGAAATAATTTTCCTTGGTTCTAGGGTTGCTTGGTAACACCTCTGAATTATTTCCTAATTTTTGGAAATTATTTGAAATATTTTAGAGGCAAGTCAAACCTTGGTCAAACCTTTGAATTAGCCTTCTGGAATTTCTTGAGAAAATTCCAGTGCACAAAAATCTCTGGAAATTTTATGGAAGGTTAACCCTAAGGTCAGCAAGCTCCAGTTAAAATTTCATAAATTTTGGAGTTGATTTGATGCCTCAATTAAATCCCCAAAGTTTCAGTTCAAAAAATCAAACCCTAACTGGTTTTCACTGTTCCTCGGGTGCGAGCCAGACTCGTGCTCGAGTCACTTGACTCGACCGAGCCAACTAACTGCACCCGGCGCGGTCGAGCGGGCGCGCGCGTCATCAGCCGTTAGATCTCCATCGAACGGCTCTCATTCGTGTAAGCATTCGGACAACTCCGGTTGCCATCTGATTCTCAGCCGTTGGATTCTGATCCAACCGTCGCGGGACCGTACCGGTTCGCTTCGGTCCTTTCAAAATGGCGATCGCATCGCGGCCGTGTAAACCCTATCCGACGGCCAACATCTGATAAGGTTGAGCTCAGCCACTTAAGTGTGTTGGACTCGAACCACTTTTGTTTCGCTACGGTGGGGCCACCTCGTCCTGGTCATCTTCTTGGCGCGCTCGCGCGCGTGCGCCTCTGTGCGCCATGGCGAGAGAGAGGTGACTTGTCACCTCCTTGAGCCCTTTAAGCGGCTAAATGCTGCCATACATTAAATGCACACCACTTCTCCTCCCAAAGTCGTCTCCTACTGCTCCCGTCACTCACGGTGCCCATGGCGAGGCATGAACCCGATCCACCCAAGAGCTTGGGCTTAACCTAGCTTGAGCTCCTTGAGCTATAAGTAGCTCCTGCTCCCCTCGGTTCCCTTTCAAAACCCAGTAGTCTTGCCAAGCATCCTTGGTGCTTTGTGAGCTCAAAACACCAAAAGCACCTAAACCGCCATTGTTGGTGGAGCTCCCGGTGCAACCCGTGCTCCAGTGGCGTTTCTTCCTCTCTTTTGTTTCAGTGTGTGCCTCTCACCTCCTGGAGCAAAACCCCTAACTTAATTGTAGTTGCTTTTCACAGGAGCAGCTCAATTTTGGGAATTGTTCTTTTCGGCCGTGAGCACCCCCTTTTTCCTCATCACCGGTAAGAAGCTCTATTCTTCAATTCTTTACTCTGGGAACTTCTTTGAGCTTGATTGGAGCTAACCCGATGATGCGGTCGTGTTATCTTTGCTCAGAGCACCTTCTCCGAGTTGTCTTCTCTAAGTCCGGCAACCTTCTTCATCGCCGACGCAACTCCATCCATCTCTGGACCTCCCCTACCCTCAGGTACCCTTCTAGTAGCCCCTAGAAGCTTTGGCACCCACTGGAATGGTTTGTTGCGAAGCTTTTGGTCATTTCGCATTTCGGCCGTTTTGGTCGCCGCCGCTCATCGTCGGCTAGCCGCCGTTCTGGGGCACTATCGCCGATGTGAGTGGTACCAATGTGTGCGCATTGGTATTGCGGTCCCATTTTGGCCTTTAGCTCGCGCCGCCACGGCCGGAGTCGCCGGCGGCGAGCTCGGGACTGCGTCGGTCGTTTTGTCGGACGAAAACGGCAGTGCCGTAATGTCGTTCGGACACAGTAATGACGTTCATTAATGCTAATCATTGTTAATCATGGGTTAGTAATCATTAGCTGTCCTAAACCCACCTCCTCAGTCACTTGCATGTGGGCCCGCACGTTTTAATCACCCCGTGCGCTAACCCAAGTGTGCGTGGCCCACGGTCACTGACCTCTGGGCCCGCCAACCTCGAATCCCCTGTGCGCGTGCGTTTAAACCCCGCACGTGACTCAGCGTCGCTGACAGTGGGTCCCGCCTGTCAGCGGTCTCTGTTCAAATCGCGAACGGCCCAACCCGTTCCAGCCGTCCGATGCTTGATCAACGGCTGGGATTGCGAAGGCATTCGTTCGGTCCGAATGCCATCTCCATCCGGACCGTTGGATCTTGATCCAACGGTGAACCTCAGTGGGCGCTGTGTGTGTGCTGTGCGCGCCGTGCGCGTGGGCCGTCCGTTGCCGGATCAGCGGCCCAGATCAAGCCACGTCTTTCCTTTTAAGTTTTATTGTTTTCATTTTCCCGAGAGGTTTATCTGCAAACTGAAAAAGGTATTAAACTTCAAAAATGCATAACTAATTCATTTTAAATCCAATTAGGTGGATTCAAATTTTGTTAGCTTTAGTTTGAACTGTACTTTAATCTAAAAATGGATAGAGGTTTAGTTCGGCTCCAGAAAACAAATTTCAAAATTGGTTTAGAAATAGGTTCTAATTGTTATTCTAAAACTTGCAATTAACTTGTAAATTGCATAACTAATTCTCTGGGAATCATTTTTGAGTGAAACCAACTCTGTTGGCTTCCCCCAATAGTGAACTTGCTAGTAAAATTGGTTTAGGTATGTTACTATTTTTAGCGAGAATTCACATGTAATTTAGTTTTGTTCATTTTCATGACTAGAAAAAATCCTAAGTAAATCATTTTAACTCCAAATGACCCAAAAATTTACATGTAACCTTATAATACCAGTATCTAACTACCATAAAAATTTCAGCTTCAAAATCACTCTAGAAAATATTTTATGAACAGTACTAATTATGGCCAAAAATAGGTTTTTAGGGAATATCTTTTGCACCACAAATCCAAATTAGGTTTTTCCAGTTTCTATGTCTAGGTTTATTCCTATTCTACCTTGTGTATAAATTTCGTCGCATTTGGATAAATTTTGCTTGCTCTTTTGTTAAGTGTTGCTCGTCTTATTGGTGGTTCTCGCTTCTTTTTGCTTTTCGCTTAGGCTTCGACATTTGCGGTAACCCCGAGAACGATCCTCCGCAACGGTTTGAGCAACGACAAGCGAATAAGCGGTTTGATCATTTCCCATTTGATCCCATTACTTTTAAAGTCTAATATTTTGTTTAACTTCTATGTATGCATTGCTATTTTGTTGTTAAATTGATTAGTTAATCCTCTAGTTGCATAATCTGTAGGTAAATGTTTATCCTCTACTACCTGAGCCTAGGTTATTTGCGGTGATTAGAGTTCGTTGGATGAACTCTTGTCACTTAGTAGATTTCGAATAAATATTGCTTAGCCATGCCTAGATATCGGTAGTATTGGGCGATCATCGACTTAGTCGGTGATCTTGATCACACAAATGCTATTATTATTCCATTATGTCCAACCCTTGTGTTTTAACAATTTGCAAATCAAAAACTGAAAACAAAAATTATATCTTAGCTTGGGCACAATGGTATGTTGGCGTGATCTGTTGGGTGTGATTGGAATGGTGCCTAAGTCCCTAAGGACCGAGTTACTTGTGCCATTGATCCAAGCAATTATTGCGTGCTAACCACACGAGGGGGATATGGAACCTCTCTTGACTAAGTACTTTGGAAGGTGTTAATTATGAGCTGGTCGGTGGGTGTGTTCCTGTGTGGGTGTGTTGTGGTGTTGGAGGGGAGCATTAGCAAACCGGTTAGGCTGTCTAATGTGTCTTTCTCCCGTGGGTTGCGGCTCTTAATTAGCATCGTCCATTGGAAAGCGTCTTGTTAGACTTAGCCATGCCTGCATACCAAAGGAAGTGTGCTAACCGTGGCTGGTGGAAAGGCGGTCTATCGTGTGGGTACATTGGTACACCCCTGCAGGGTTAAAACTATTCGAATAGCCTCGTCCTAGGTTATGGACACGCTTGGTTATTTCCCACAAGAACTAGACTACAACCTTTTAAAAACTTAAACTTGATATGGGTGGTATGAAGGGGTACTTCATGCTATTGTTGTGGTGACTATGGGTTAGTCACTTCTAGGTTGGTGTTGTCATCTATCTATTGTTATAATTGTCTCTCTTTTATTTGAACAATAAAAGTTAATTGCAAACTTGCTTTGAATCTATTACCCTATTGCAAATGAAACCTTGCTTTATGCTGAAAATAAGTCCAGAGCCTCCTCCACTTAAATAAAGCTTGCATCTAGTTAATTATAGTTCATTATCTCACACGTCGGTCTTGCGAGTACAAAAACAAGTTTTGTACTCATCCGCTTTCTTAATATTAATTGTTGCAGAGGAAGAAGGTGAGCCCCAAGGGCCTCACTTTTGTGAGTGTGTTGCGTATTGTTTGGGACGATTAGCTTGGCGGTCCGGTTGGTTGCCTTGTGGGTAAAGGCACACCGATTGGCTTTTGTTTATCGCCATCTTATGGCCATTTTGCTTCATTGTGTATTTATGTATTTGTACGTCTTTTGGCCGGTCGGCCTCTCTTTTGTAATAACTCTCTTTATATTATCTATGTCTTTCGATTGTTGCTTTTGCTTGGCTCTATGTGTATGAATGGAATTGATGCATGATTTTGTAAGGGTGTGTATCTGCAGTGCAGGAAGTATACATATCTCGAGGCTTGGTTTATTTGATTTGTACTGTTAGGACCAAGTGGATGGTTAAACAGTACAAGCCGAATAAACCGGGGTCCTCACATTTTTCTTTTGCTTGCTTCAACTAGGTAAGACAACCTCCACCTTATATATTGTTTTCCTCCCACCTAGACTGGCAATGTGGTACTAAACTTCTCGCCTTCCAACATGTATGAGTGTACCTTTGGGATTTTCCTATGATTTAATTAGAATACTGAATGGGCCAAGCTCAAAAACTCCAACAAACACTTCAATAGTAGCTACACACGGTATCAATTTTTGTAAGGCCTACAAAAATGACTAGATTGGAGTGGGCAGAACATACATAGAGATCAAGGTACACATTGATTATGCGACACGCAAGAGAAAGTCCTCAAACCAATAGACAGAAGGAAATTGCTATAGACAGAAGGAAATTGCTAAGGAGTACGTAGGTGTTTACTCACCTGTGAGTACTTGAATTTATAGCTCGAGGAGGGATGGTTGTCATCCGTTGGATCCGAATTCGATGGTTGAAAATTCAAGTACTTTTTAACAAAATAATACCGACATCCTCCCTAGACAGCTATATAGATAACCTACTAATACCATGTATTCGGATCCTCCTCGGTTCTTCTGAAAGACATATATATTTGTTTGGACCATCCATTGGTAATTGTTCGGTCATGTTGATCGAACGTATAAACGATATGACCATGCCATCTTAACTACATGCATAATAACATTTCTTAATTAGTCCCTCGGGTCAAAAAGTAGTGATGTCCTAGAACATGGGTAGTCAAACCATATAAATTTTGACCATATCATCTCGAATATATAGTTTAAATATATGAAAATGATATGTGTAAATTTGTCACATCCCAATTTTTGGGTCTTTTTGAGATTTTCAAAATAAATGGAACCAATTGAATATGCTTGACTTGTTAAAGCTTAATTTGAAATTTTAAAAAATAAGCCAATTTAATATGATTAAATCAAACTCCAATTAATTTAAAATTTATTTTATTTGATTTTCTGGGTTTTCTTGGATTTCTCCAAGTTCTTTTGTTATTTCTTGGAATTTCAGTTTATTTATTTTCTTTTCTGTTTTCCCAAAATTTCTTTTCTTTCTTGTAAAATTTAATTTAATTAATTATTTTGAAGTATTGGTGTTTAATCCAAAATTCTTGCTTATATATTTATTATTCAAACCAAATCCTGAATCGTAGTTTAGCTCCAATCAAAATCCAATTCCTTTTCTCAATTCCAATCGTTGCACCAAAATCTAATCTTTTTGTGGCCATTTCTGAATTCAAATTTTCCTTTTGAATTCATTCCAAACCACCCCGCCGTCGCTCTTCTCTTTCTTCCCCATCTTCGACCGCGCCGCCCTGTCGTCGTTCTCCCATTTCGGTCATCCCCTTGCCTCCCTAGCTGCGTCATATCACGTTCCCGAACCTCCTCATCCGTTTCCCCCTCTCCCTGCCTCTGTACCGCACTACTGCCGCCACCCTTTCTTCCCCTCCACTTGCCCTCATCGCCCCACCGCCTCGGCTGATCCCACACCACCCTGCTGCCTCCGGAAGCTTCCCCTCATCACTGCGTAGCTGGTGCTCTCGCCGGCCGCCACTGGTCACCATTGGACCACCATCGCACTGTATCACCGCGCCGCCCGCGTGCCTCTCCCCGCGCCGGCGTCACCACTGAACACCTACCACCACCTGCCACCCCTTCCCCTCTCTGCCAGCAACCCATTTTGGGTGTCGCCACTGTCCGCCAGACCTCCCCTCGCTGGTGCCGTCGCCAAGCCTGAGCCCCACTGGAGCTCCCCTGTTATGGCTTTGGATGTTGCTCTGTTGACTGTGCATTGACCCTATGACAAGGAGGTCCCACCTGTCATGGGCTTCCAATCTTTCCTCTCTTTCTTTCTTGCTCTCTCTTACATGTGGGCCCATTGTGTCATTCCCTCTTTGGCTTTGCTTGTAAGAAAAATCAGCATAGTAAAATCCTTTGGACAATTCCCTTTCCTTTTTATGTTCTATCATTTCATGTGATGTCAAACTACCGAATGTTCGTTCTCCCTCATACGAACTCTGATTCCATCGATTCTTGTTCCAAAATTCATCTAAATTCAGTACCTTTCTTTTGGTTCTAATTTGATAATTTTTGGATTTTATTTGGAACTATTGTATTCATTTGGCTCTTTTTACGCGTATAGATTACGGCGTTTCTGAAGCTTTCCTGGACCCGTTAGCCGAAGCATCGCAAACCTTCAACGAAGGCAAGTCATAGACCTTTGATCATGTCGTACCCATTTTATAGAAGTATATTGTTTTATATCAGCATGCATTGCTAATTTTGTAATAACTATTTTGGGAATAGTTAAAGACATATTTGACTTTATGCCACCTTGAATAATTGGGATGGACATGTATCCTTGAACACCATAAGTTGGATTAATTTTAGTTGGATATATTTTAATACCAATATGCGTACCGTATTATGCTTAGCCATGCTTAGTTGCGATGGGATTCATGATCACATGTTCGAAATTGATAAATTGACTTAATGATATATAGAATTGTGGCGGGTAGCCACTGTTATTAAAATTTATTGTGCCTTGGCAGGGGATGCCATTGGTCTTGGTTAAACAAAAATGATTTCGTACTCAGGCTAATGATCGTGCAGTAAAGGGGGTGCGGGTATCATATTTGGGATGAGGATGTCTCGCCTGAGTAGTCACTAAGGACTTAACTTTGTGCGCCATTGATCTGGACCATACTGTACAACTACATGTTCAGGATGGGGTGGACCTGGTGAAAAGCATCTAGGCCCCTAAAAATATGTTTTGGTAATTTATGATAATATGTGAAAATGGGACTTATTGGTTTGTTGAGTTTTACAAGGACTAGTCCCATTGGAAAAGATGATCTTGAAGATGCATGCTAAAAGTTCTATGAAGATCAAGTCTGACTCAAGGATAAGGTACAAGTGGTTTTGAAATTATTTTTTTACCTATCCGAGGAGAAATAGATGGAAGACCGGATGATAGGTTAAATGTCGTACTATTAAGAGGGATCATGTCCTGTAGCTTGAAGACATGTTTTGTGCTTTATGGATCAATTTAGGATCATGCATGCATAAGGATTCTCTCTCAAATCAAATTATGCACTGTCAGGACAATCGGTAGTACCGGCGTTGTCTGTGCGGTACTACCGCACTCCGGTTGTTCCGGTCGTTAGTTGGCGGTATGTTTTTTACAGAGAATCTCCTTTTGGTTTCGGTGCCAAAACCTAAGCGCGGTAGTACCGCCAGTGTTCATGCGGTATGACCGATATACGGTAGTACCGCAGGTGCTAAGCGGAACTACCGCATGCCGGTTATTCCGAATGAGAAGCGGTATGTTTTTCCCAGAGTGCACCCTTTTTTTTCTCTCTTTGGAAACGGTAATACCGCACTCTCCTTGCGGTATGACCGCTCTGCGGTAGTACCTCTTGTCAGTTGGCGGTAGTACCGCTCTGGCAGTTAAAACGGCTATGTCAGGTCATTTAATGCGCCTGTTCTAGCCGTTGCTGTAGTGGTTGGAGAAGTGCGGTAGTACCGCCCCTTGCATGGCGGTAGTACCGCATATGGCTGAAAAATAGGTTTTTCTTCTCCAACGGATCTAATTGTTGTTGGGGGGTATAAATACTTCCCCACCTGCTCAAGGACAGTGGGCTAGACCACATTTAACATCTTTAGAGCCTTGTGCATTCTTTCAACTCCTCAAGAACTCATTTTGTTCACTCTTTGAGAGGTTGTTGAGCTCATTCAAAGTGCATTCATCATTCTAGTTGATCCTATTGCACTTGAGTGTCGTCAAGCGAAGGTCTTGGTTTGTTACTCTTGGAGTTTTGCGAACTCCTAGACGGCAGCGGTGATTGCAGGTGATCTCTTCAAGAAGATTGTGAAGAGGCCGGTGCCCATATTGTGAGTGGTTTGGTGTTCACCATCTCGGAGTGGAGGAAGAACAACCAATAGTGATCGAGAAAGGCTTAATTGGTGGAGCCGGCAGTTGGTTCAAGCTCCTCAACGTGGACTAGTGAAGACCGGCAAGTCTTCGATACCACGGAAAACATCGTTGTCTCTTTGTGGTTATTTCTAGTCTTTACTCTTCGCATTTATATTTCTAGCTTGATCTTTGTGCTTGTATTGCTTAGCTAGGAGTATAACTTGTTTAGATTAAATTGTTAATTAGCCTAACTCGATTTTTGTGAAAAGTTTAAAGACCTCCTATTCCCCCTCTAGTCGGTTATCCTTGATCCTACAAGTGGTATCGAGCTTGGTCTCTCAATTTGTTAGACTTTACCGTCTAAGAGAGAAAGGATGGCTAGTGAGGGTATGCATATAGGAAAGGCTCCCTTGTTTGATGGCTCAAATTATTCTTATTGGAAAATTAGAATGTCTATTTTCTTAAAAGCCATGAGTCCGAACATATGGAAAATTGTAAACGAGGTTACGTTATGCCTCTTGATCCAACAATTCTCACGGTTCAAGATGAGCGTAATGCTCATTTAGATGCCCAAGCTATGAATGCTCTCTTTGGTGCTTTGAGCGGATGAATTCAATAGGGTGAGCAATTTGGAAACCGCTCATGCTATTTGGACTACCCTCTCCGAAATTCATGAGGGCACATCCACGGTCAAAGAAGCCAAATTGCATAGGCTTGGATTAAATATGAGACATTCATAATGTTGCCTCATGAAAACATCACCGAGATGTACTCAAGACTCAACAACATTGTGAATGAACTCAAAGGCCTTGATACTAACCTTCTTGATGTTGATGTTGTGCGCAAAATGCTTAGGGCCCTTCCGGATAAATATGAGGCGTTGGTGACATTATTTCTCAACTCTCCCGAGTTGCCAAGAATGACACCAACCGGACTTTGGGCAACCTCATCACTAACGAGCTATACAAGAAGGACAAGGAAGAGCTATTGGAATCATCTTCATCCAAGAAGAAAATTACCGCTTTCAAAGCTAAAGCGGAATCAAGTGATGATGAAGATGAAGAAGAAGACTCGGATGAGAGTGCGCTCTTCTTGTGAGGAAAATGAAGAAATTCATGAGAAGACGCCCACATCGAAACTTCAACTTCAACAAATTCAAGAAAGGACAATCTTCAAGTGACAACAAGCGATATAGCAACATTCGTTGTTATGGATGTGATGAAAAGGGCACATAATCTCAAATTGCCCCAACAAGAAGGATGACAAAGATAAATCATCAAAGAAGAAAGAATTCGATGGAAAGAAGAAGCTTTTCAAAAGGCTTCACAAAAGGGCAAAAATGAAGCTCATATTGGAGAATGGGATTCGACGAAGAATATTCGGATTCGATTCGAATCAAGTGATGAAGAGTCTTCTAAGAAAAGAGGACTTGTCGGCATCGCCATAAAGGAAGCTCCATCACTCTTCTCGTCTCCTACATGTCTTATGGCAAAAGGAGATAAGGTAAAATCCTTTGATGATGATGCTCCTTCATATGATGAACTAATGGACATGGTAGAAGATTTAAATGAATATGTTGGAAAGGAGAAATCTAAATTTAAAGTCTTAAAAGGAGTATATCTCTCTAAAGACTCTTATGAGGAGCTAAAGGAAGCTCATGATTCTCTCTTTCCAAAAGATATAGAAAAATCACATTCACATATTGGTATTACGTGTGATTTAATAAATGAGATGCATAGAGTAGAAATTATACCAAATGCAAAATCCATGTCTAGTACTTCTACTTCTTGTGATGATTTGCTATCCATGCCTTGTTACTCAAATAATAATTCAATTGCAAATACTTGTGATCCTTTGCTAATTGTTGAAAATCATGAGTTAAAAGAGCAAGTCACCAAGCTAAGCAAGAGCTTAGAAAGATGCTTCAAGGGTAAAGCAACCCTTGACAAATTATTGAGTGAGCAAAGGTGCTCATTCAATAAGGAAGGACTTGGGTATGTACCCAAGAAAGGTAAGAAACCGGTTAACAAGCCTCCAAGGTTTGTTAAGCAAAATGGTAAATATTGCAATAAATGTGGTAAGATAGGACACATGTCAAATACTTGTTTAAATATTAATGTTAAAACCTATGGCATTTATGATTCTTGCTACATGCTTAAGAAATCCATTGATGGTAAAATAATTGCAAGATTTATTGGCACTTGATTTTAGGCGCTAAAAGAATGCTATTTGGGTGCCTAAAACCTTGGTCACTAATCTCCAAGGACCCAAACAAATTTGGGTACCTAAAAGAAATTGATTCTTGTTTTGTAGGTGAACTACAAGACCGGTGGAAAACATTGGGTGCTTGATAGTGGATGCACTCAACACATGACCGGTGATAGAAAAATGTTCACCACATTCGAGAACGTAAAAGGAAGTGACAAGATCACCTTTGGAGATAATAGTAAAGGAAAGGTAATAGGATTGGGTAAAATTGCTATCTCAAATGACCTTTCCATTTGAATGTATCTTTAGTTGAATCACTTAATTTCAATTTATTATCCGTTGCCCAAATTTGTGATCTTGATTTAATCTGCTCCTTCTCAAATGAAGGTGTGTCAATTTCAAGTGTAAAGGATAATGCTTTAGTTTTCAAAGGCTTTAGATTTGGAAATCTTTACTTGGTTGATTTTTCCACAAATGCTTCATGCTTACAAACTTGTTTAATTGCAAAAACTTCTTTGGGTTGGCTTTGGCATAGAAGGCTAGCTCATGTTGGCATGATTCAACTTAAAAAGCTTTTCAAACATGATCTAGTTGTTGGCTTGAAAGATGTGAAGTTTGAGAAAAATCGACTTTGTAGTGCTTGTCAAGCCGGTAAACAAGTCGCAAGCTCTCACCCTTCCAAGAGTATCATGTCAACCTCTAGACCATTGGAACTCTTACATATGGATTTGTTTGGGCCAACAACCTATAAGAGTATCGGGGGAAATAGCTATTGTTTAGTTATCGTAGATGATCACTCTAGATATTCATGGGTGTTCTTTCTAGATGACAAGAGCGAAACCTCAGAAATTTTCAAAACTTTGCTAAAAGGGCTCAAAATGAATTTGATTTCAAAATAAAGAAAATCCGTAGTGATAATGGTTCCGAGTTCAAAAATACTAAAGTTGAAGACTTTTGTGATGAACTTGGAATAAAGCACGAATTTTCCACGACCTACACTCCGGAGCAAAATGGAGTTGTAGAAAGGAAAAATCGTACATTAATTGAAATGGCTAGGACAATGCTTGATGAATATAATACCTCCGATAGTTTTTGGGCAGAAGCAATTAACACCGCTTGTCATGCCATAAATCGTCTCTATTTGCATCGCCTTTTGAAAAGACTTCCTATGAACTCCTTGTTGGAAGAAAACCGAACATCTCTTATTTTGAGTTTTGGTTGTAAGTGTTACATTTTGAAGAAAGGTGTTCGTCTTTCAAAATTTGATAGTCGTTGCGATGTTGGCTTCTTACTTGGGTATTCATCTAATAGTAAAGCATACCGTGTCTTCAACAAAAACTCCGGTTTAGTTGAGGAAAGACATGATGTGCAATTTGATGAAACTAATGGCTCTCAAGAAGAGCATGAGAATTTGGATGATGTAGGTCACGAAGCACTAAGAAAAGCAATGGAATACATGCAAATAGGTGACATCAAGCCCAAGATAATCCATCATCTTCCACTCAAGTTGAGCCTTCCACCTCTTCCTCAAGTCAAATACAACTAAATGGAGAGGACAATAAGGAAGATGATCAACCATCAAACCTACCACCAAGAATTCACAATGCAATTTCAAAAGATCATCCAATAGATCAAATATTGGGAGATGTAAGTAAGGGTGTTCAAACTCGATCTCGTGTTGCTTCATTTTGTGAACATTACTCTTTTGTCTCTTCACTTGAGCCAAAGAATATAGATGAAGCACTTGAAGATCCGGATTGGATGATTGCAATGCATGAAGAGCTCAATAATTTCATTGAAGCGAAGTTTGGACATTAGTGGATAGACCCAAAGAACACAATATCATTGGTACAAGATGGGTGTTTAGAAACAAGCAAGATGAAAATGGCATGGTAGTAAGAAACAAAGCAAGATTGGTCGCACAAGGTTTTCACAAGTCGAAGGTTTGGATTTTGGTGAAACTTTTGCTCCGTAGCTAGACTTGAGTCAATTCGTATACTACTTGCTTTTGTATCATGCTTTGATATTAAATTATTTCAAATGGATGTCAAAAGTGCCTTTTAAATGGAAAAATATCCGAACTTGTGTTTGTTGAACAACCACCGGTTTTGAAGATCCTAAGAATCCTAATCATGTCTATAAACTCTCCAAGGCGCTCTATGGTCTTAAACAAGCTCCTAGAGCATGGTATGAACATACTCAGAGATTTTCTAGTTTCAAAGGGTTCAAAATTGGGAAAATTGATTCAACCTTGTTCACCAAAATCTTAGATGATGATTTCTTTGTATGTCAAATTTATGTTGATGATATCATTTTTGGATCTACTAATCAAGACTTTTGCAAAGAATTTGGTGATATGATGTCTAGGAATTTGAAATGTCCATGATTGGAGAGCTTAGCTATTTCCTTGGACTTCAAATCAAGCAACTCAAAGATGGAACTTTTGTAAGTCAAACAAAGTATGCAAAGGACTTGATCAAGAGATTTGGCATGGAAGATGCAAAACCTATCAAGACTCCCATGGCAACCAACGGTCATCTCGACCTTAATGAGGAGGTAAATCGGTAGATTTAAAGCTTTATAGGTCTATGATTGGTAGTTTACTTTATCTTACCGCATCTAGGCCCGATATCATGTTTAGTGTTTGCATGTGTGCACGGTTTCAAGCATCTCCAAAAGAGTGTCATTTAATGGCCGTAAAAGAATACTAAGATATTTAAAGCATTCCTCTAGCATTGGCCTATGGTTCCTAAAGGTGCTAAATTTGATTTAATTGGATACTCAGACTCCGATTATGCAGGTTGCAAAGTGGATAGAAAAAGCACCTCGAAATTGTCAATTCTTAGGAGATCTTTAGTATCATGGTCATCCAAGAAACAAAACTCCATAGCTTTATCCACCGAAGCCGAATATGTCTCCGCGGGTAGTTGTTGTGCTCAATTGCTATGGATGAGGCAAACCTCGATGGATTATGGAATTAAAATTAATAAAATGCCTCTTTTGTGTGATAATGATAGTGCGGTGAAAATAGCAAATAATCTGTTCAACACTCAAGAACCAAGCATATCGACATTCGCCACCATTTCTTGAGAGATCATGTGGGCAAGGGAGATATTGAAATTAGCCACATCCGAACCGAAGATCAATTAGCGGACATTTTCACCAAACCATTAGATGAAGGCCGGTTTGCAAATTGAGGAATGAATTAAATGTCATAGACTATTCAAACATTTGTTGAAATTTTTGCCTCATGCATTGTGTTTGTTTTGATGTTTCTCAAAAGTTTTTATAAGAAAAATATTTTCAAAATGTTATAACGATTTTCTATGTTCATAAAAAATATGTTCTTATATAGACATTAGTCTATTCTATGCATAATGATCCCTAATGTCTCTTAAATTGATTGCAAAACTAAGGGTCATTTGCAAATAATCTCATCTCACCTTTATCCAGAACTGTCTTTGAAGTTCCAGGATAATCGGTATGACCGGCGGGTTATGTGCGGTATGACCGCAGTGCGGTACTACCGGTACAAAAACCACAGTACTACCGCTTTCTTGTATTACCGACGGTCAAAGCGCGAACTACCGCTTGATTTGAAAGAAAAGTAACCCCAGAGGTCATTTTTCTCCCGTGTCTCTCTTCCTTTTCTCTCTCTTCTCTTTCTCTCCTGAAAATCCTCTCTCCCAAAATTCCTTTCCACTCGGTTGTTTCTCAAATCTTGGTGAACCCTTGCATCTCTAGGGTTTAACTCCTCCATCTCTCAAGGTAAAACATCCTTAGTCCTCGTTTTACCGTTTGATTCAAACCTAGGTCACTCTCTAGTTGATTTGAAATGCGGATGTTTTTGTGTGATTCTAGTTGGGCAAAATAGCAAGATTGGTGTTTAATGATGTTAGTACATCTATTTCTTGGATTCAAACCAAAAGAAACATCAATTTTTGATTAGATTCACTTGCCCAAGGTCGCGATGCAGTAAAAGCGGTACTACCGCGTTCATACTGTGTGAATTACAGGGAGCAGTATACCGGCGAACAATGCGGTACTACCGCACCTCGGTACTACCGGCTGAGGAATTGCGGTACTACCGATTTTACTGACAGAACAGAAAATCATTCAAATTCAAATTAACTCCAGATTGCTTGATCTTTTGAACTTCTTGTAACCTATCCTCTCTTTGCAAAGATGCCAAGGACAAGATTGGGACCGCGTCAAGGGCAATCTTCCTCTCTACCTTCTGCCGACCCTTTGGATGATCCATCAGGCAAAGGAAAAGGGCCTGCAACAGATGGCTCCGAAAGTGAGGAAGGGTCTCTTCCTCATGAGTCAGGTTCTGATTTCGAGCCTGACACAGAAGAAGAAACCCAGGCTCAATCAGATGAAGAGATGGAAGATCCAGAAGAACCTCAAATTGATCTCAGGCTCATATCAGCTGATGATTATGCAATCTTGAGACACAAAGATCAATATCTTACGCCTCCAACTCAATCAATCCCGATTCCACACCAAGTTCCAAGAGCAAGTCTATGAGCAGATTTATGATCATCACGGAAGTTTGCAGATCATAAATGCATAAAATGGTCACACATAAACTCCTAGAAAAATATGATGGAGTGTATCGTCTTTTTAACAAGTTGGTCTTCATGATTTTGTGGCTCTCGAAATGACTATGATGAAGAAATCATAAGACAATTCTATGCTACTTTGTATGTATCTCGACTTTAAGAAAATGAAGTGGATGACGATTTACACGGTATGTGGAGTGCACTAAGGGTGATTTTGAGCGTGTGCGAGGATGCACTCGGAAATTGGGATAAGCTTTTGTGAGACCAGCTCTACTTGTTCTGCTGGACGAGTTTTATGATCGAATGTCGGGTACACTCGAGGAAAATTCATGGCTTGCTACCTATTCCCGTTTGATTAATAGGATTATTAATCACACTTTTCTTCCCAAGAGTGGTAATTTTGATCTTTGTTCGAGGACATGTTTGGAATATCATTGATAATATTATGCATGGGAGAAAGTTTGATGTTGTGGATGTCATCATCGGGGAATTGTCTCTTCTAAGAATGACAGGTAAAGCGGATTTATCATGCTCCTTACATCATGGCCTAATTCTTAGTAAGATTGAATATCGAGGTGGTTTGGGATCACCTCATAAGTTTTACAAACCCGAGAAAATCCCCATTCGATTTCGAGCACAGCAGCGAGCACAGCAAGCACAAGAAGAAGAAAGCGCCCTGAGGAGGCGGTGCGAGAAAACTCTCACGGTCAAGCTACTCTTGCTCGATTCTTACCACTCGGACTCTCATTCTTAATAATCGATGCGATTGAAAGTCTCTCAGCGGAGATGAGGCGGTTCTTACAGACTTTGAGAATGAGACTAACAACGAGACTTGCCGTCTGACGAGAGCGATTGACTCTATGGAACAGCGTCTTCCACCTCTTCCACGTCCTTCGTCTCCAATACGGTTCAAGCGTCGTCGCCCTCATCTTTGTTTCCCAGTCTCTCCGGCTCCAGCGCCCGGCTCTGCTTCTCAAGATCCGCGCCTTTTCCCCGGTCTCTTGACTCAGTAGCTTCAACTCCCCCCTCGGGATCCAGTGCTTGATGTTTGTTTTGGTACTTTGATGCCAAAGGGGAGAAGTAGAAAGTAGCTTTAAGGATTATGGGTGTCGACTTTATAGTCTTTTGTTGTTTTATTATATGTTTTATATTTGCTGTAATGACTTCATCCTAATATTACCTTGTTCGAACTTGTTGGTTGTCTTAATTATCAAATGTGATATTATCTCTCTGAAATTTCGTATATGACAATTCCTTATCATTGCAAATTGTTTCCTCAGTTCCAACAAGTCAAAAGAAACTCTGCAAAATTTTGTCATAATTCTCTTCATGTGCTCTCAAAATGTTCTATCTATTTCATGCACATGTTTAGGGAGCTTTCTTTCTGTTAAGTCATCAAAAGAATATACACTTGTTTCACAATCTTGGATATTTTCAAAACTCCTCTTCTCACACATTAACTAGGTTGTCATCAATTACCAAAAGGGGAGATTGAAAAGCATCTAGGCCCCTAAAAATATGTTTTGGTAATTTATGATAATATGTGAAAATGGGACTTATTGGTTTGTTGAGTTTTACAAGGACTAGTCCCATTGGAAAAGATGATCTTGAAGATGCATGCTAAAAGTTCTATGAAGATCAAGTCAGCTCAAGGATAAGGTACAAGTGGTTTTGAAATTATTTTTTTACCGGCGAGGAGAAATAGATGGAAGACCGGATGATAGGTTAAATGTCGTACTATTAAGAGGATCATGTCCTGTAGCTTGAAGACATGTTTTGTGCTTTATGGATCAATTTAGGATCATGCATGCATAAGGATTCTCTCTCAAATCAAATTATGCCTTTGTCGGGACAATCGGTAGTACTGGCGTTATGCGTGCGGTACTACCGCACTCGGTTGTTCGATCGTTAGTTGGCGGTATGTTTTTCAGAGAATCTCCTTTTGGTTTCGTGCCAAAACCTAAGCGCGGTAGTACCGCCGGTGTTCATGCGGTATGACCGATATACGGTAGTACCGCGGTGCTAAGCGGAACTACCGCATGCGGTTATTCGAATGAGAAGCGGTATGTTTTTCCGAGTGCACCTTTTTCTCTCTTTGGAAGCGGTAATACCGCACTCTCCTTGCGGTATGACCGCTCTGCGATAGTACCTCTTGTCGGTTGGCGGTAGTACCGCTCTGGCGGTTAAACGGCTATGTCGGTCATTTAATGCGCTGTTCTAGCCGTTCTTTGTAGTGGTTGGAGAAGTGCGGTAGTACCGCTTCTTGCATGGCGGTAGTACCGCATATGGCTGAAAAATAGGTTTTCTTCTCCAACGGATCTAATTGTTGTTGGGGTATAAATACTTCCCCACTGCTCAGGGACAGTGGGCTAGACCACATTTAACATCTTTAGAGCCTTGTGCATTCTTTCAACTCCTCAAGAACTCATTTTGTTCACTCTTTGAGAGGTTGTTGAGCTCATTCAAAGTGCATTCATCATTCTAGTTGATCCTATTGCACTTGAGTGTCGTCAGCGAAGGTCTTGGTTTGTTACTCTTGGAGTTTTGCCGAACTCCTAGGCGGCTTGAGCGGTGATTGCACGGTGATCTCTTCAAGAAGATTGTGAAGAGGCCCGGTGCCCATATTGTGAGTGGTTTGGTGTTCACCATCTCGGAGTGGAGGAAGAACAACCAATAGTGATCGAGGAAAGGCTTAATTGGTGGAGCCGGCAGTTGGTTCAAGCTCCTCAACGTGGACTAGTGAAGACCGGCAAGTCTTCGATACCACGGAAAACATCGTTGTCTCTTTGTGGTTATTTCTAGTCTTTACTCTTCCGCATTTATATTTCTAGCTTGATCTTTGTGCTTGTATTGCTTAGCTAGGAGTATAACTTGTTTAGATTAAATTGTTAATTAGCCTAACTCTGATTTTTGTGAAAAAGTTTAAAGACCTCCTATTCCCCCCCCTCTAGTCGGTTATCCTTGATCCTACACCTGGCTAAATAATTAGTAATATTTTGATTTAGTTCTGTTTGGGTTGTTGAATTGGTGCAAGAGGGGGCCTGATTTAGGCGAAACCTAGCGAGCAGAACTGGATCAAAACAGAACTTTGTAAAAGCCTTGTGATAATCGTTTAGTTGCACACCTTCAGAAATGTGTCAGACGAACATTATAAATTGATTATCTCTTGTGGGTCAAGCTGTACAACCTTTGTAGAGTGTAAAACTATTCGAATAGTTGTGCCCCCGGTTATGGAAAATGCCTAGTGATTTCACACGAGGGGTAGATTTTCTCAAAAATGTTGGTTGGGAAGTGAACAGGTAGTTCACCTGTTGTTGGTTGGGAAGTGAACGGGTTGTTCACTAATTATTTCAAAGAACTTGTTTACTTATGTATTTAATCTTTTAAATTGTGCTTTCAATCTATTTACTGTATTTATTGTCACTACTGCTTTCTACAAAATAGCCATAAAGCCATCCTTGTTCAAGCCTTACATGAATACTATTTACATACATTTCGCTACAACTTGCTGAGTACTTTATGTACTCACGGCTTTGCACCAATGTTGATCAGTCACTAAGGAAGACCCAAAGAACATAGAGTTCTACGAGGAGTACTTCGAAGACTATGCGAACTAGGTCGTGTTCTCCACTCGATTGCCTATGGGTATGTCGGATGGCTACCATGAGTTTGTTTTATTCCGCTATAAGTTTACTCTTTTGTCTTAAGCCCTGTGTGGCAAACCTTGTAATTCTTGATCATAAGGTCTGTTTGCTACTAAGTAATATTAAATTGCCTTTTCTTAGCTATCTTGTTATATGGATATAATTTCATCGATGTTGCAACTATGTGAATTAGCTACTGATCATAGGACTAGTTCAGAATACATAGGGGGCTCGGATCCAAAGATTCGGGGTCCCGACAAAATTTGTCATAAGAAGTAGTTTCACAATATAAAACTTTTATAACTTTTTCCAAATATATGATGACAAATATTAGTGGTCAAAGTGATATCTTATTGACTTTGAAAAGTAAAAAATATCACTCTTTTTTAACTGAATGAAGTAGGGGGAAAGATAGATGATACAAATCCAATCAATATCACCTGACTTGCAACCCCATCGTTTTGCCCCTAAATCGCCTTATTTTTTGTCTGAATCTTGTAACTCTCTTAGTCCTCTTATCTAGAACGGGGGCCGTGAAATTCCCGCATTCCAAATTAAATAGACTCTAATAACACTCTTGGACGCAAGTAGTGCCCGGACATCCGATCTGGGCGCTAGCATTAGACGCCTCGACCACCGTATGATCTCCGTAACTCTACAACCACCCGACCGTTAGATTTCCATCAACAGTAAAGGCTAGGGGTGCAACATGGGATTCAACCCCCACAACAAAATCTCCATCCCGTTCAAGAAAAAAAAAAGCAACTGCCCCATTTTCTTCCCCACGTGCTCCGATTGCAAAAAAATCACCACCCCCTTTTCTTCCTCACAAGCTCTAATTGCAACAAAATCGTACTCGGACCCATCACAACAATTAAGCATTGCAATAAACTAAAACACTTCATGCAACAATTCAAGCAAATGCTTGCAACAAAATGATCAAACACTTGAAACAAATCATAGCAGAGCTAATCTCGTCGAATGAGGAGCTGACATGGTGCCTCATATCACCAACAGGCTGAGACCTGGTAGAGCAGGGCTAGCCAGGTTCTTCACTACTGGGCCCACACCACTGCTATGTCTCTCGCCCTCCTGTCACCATCCCCCGGCCCCACTCCTCCGCTCGCCATCCGTCCCACCACCCTTTCCTTGGCAGCCTAGTGAGAAGCAAGAGGAAGAGGCATAGGCAGCATGGATATGTGATGTGTGTGCGGGGGCTGACTGGAGGAAGAATGAGGTCGTCGTCTGGTCTCCGGTGACATGCGGGTGTGAGCTCATATTTTGTTTCTCGTGGAATGTAGGGCTTCACGTTGGGGTGCCACTGGGTACCCATTACCCTTATCCAAACCCATACCCACAATATTAGGTAGCGTATGGGTAAGAAAAAAATGCCTATTTCAATTCGCATATGGGGAGGGTAATACCCACTTACCCATCTTTCACCCATACCCATTCCAAAGAAATAAAAAGAAAGAATCCAAGAAAAACATTATGAGCATACTCTCTCTCCTCCCATCTTTCTTCCCCGCCGAGACCAGTTGATTCCCCATCTCTCTCTTCACTCTCTCTCTCTCTCCAGGTGAGCTCGCCCTCCCTGTCATAGACCAGCCACCGATCACCGGATCTTCTTTAACATCCCAATTTTTTTAGCTTTTAAAAATATTTTGTGTAGTTTAGTATCTTAAAAAAATTCCTTGAATTAGTAAAGCCTAGATGGAAATTTCTGAAATAAAATTTATTTAATATGAATAATTAAAATGTAAATTAAATTCAAAATTAATTTATTTAAGTTCTTCATATCAAAACGTACTTTCTAAAATTTTCTGAGAATTTTCCGAGCTTGTTTGCTATTTTCCATAGTTTTGTTTATTTTTTAGTATTTTTCTAAAATTACAAAACTAATTAAAAATCCCAAAGGGCTTTTCGACCCACTCTCTATTTTCTTTCTCGGTCTAAGGCCCATTTCCTGCCGCGCTAGCCTGGTTCCCTTTCGAAACCCTAACCCTAATGGGCCACACCACCGTCGCCACCTCGGATTGTGTGGCGCACACGTTGAGGATGACTATAAAAAGGCGAACCCTGGGCACATGCACCCACTCACACGCGTTGCCGCTTCTGTCGCATCGTTTCACCACCGACGTCGCTGATTTCATCAAAATCCACTGACGTTGTGGTCTTCTTCCTCACCTCTGTCAACTGCCACCAAAGCCACACCGGTAAGCCTTGACACCGCCCACCTACTCCACCAGTGTCGCCTCACCGTCCTCAGCCCGGATTCACCATCACCGGCCTCGATCCATTGTCGTCGGGTCGCCTCTCTCGTCATCGAACCACGTTATCGTCGCCATGGTGAGCTGGCACGTGCACCCGCCAATGCTACCACCACATCGTCTTTGCGGACCGAGTCGCCACGTAGATCCATGCCGTCACCACTGTCACCTCACTGAGGAGCCCTGCCACCGGTGCTTGCATCTCACCACTGCCCCGACATGGCCGTCAGCCGCCGCCCTCACTACCGACCGTCGAACCCGAACCCTAACCCTAAATTCGTCTGTTGTGGGCCGAGTCCACAGTGGACCAATCCACTGACACATGGGCCCCACGTGTTAGCTACTATGCTATAGATCTGAGCCACTGTGAACCCTAGATCGAGCCCATGCACTCAGTCTGTGGACCGTGATCCCTAGAATATTCCCTAGACCCACCTATTAGCCTATGTAACCTCTCTCCTCTATTATTTGTTTCGAATTTCCTAACCCAAGCCACTTCCAAAAATCTGTTCTCCCTCATACGAACTCCGATTAAGAACATTCAAGTTTCTAAAATCATCTAAATTTGAGCCTTACCTTCTATTGATTTTTATTTCATTTTTGGAGTTTGTTTGTTGCTATATTTGGTATTTATTTGCTTTTCTTTTGCCGACGCGAGTAGACATTGACGCTTCAGGAGCTTACAAAGGAGGAGAAGGGCAATAACACCAAGAGCAGGACATGTTTGAAGAAAAGTTGTGCTTTGATAATGTTGCACCTAATTTACAAAAAAATATTTTGTATTTAAATTATCATGCATTGCTATTTACTTATCAACATAAATTACTTGGGAGTAGCTATGAACCTAGTTGACATTTAACTATCGTTAACTATTGTATGACATGATTCATTGTCACCATAGGATATTTAACTATTAGTTGGTCATTAATGTAGAACCAACATGGGTTGGTGAAGTCATGCTTAGCTTTGCGGGTTATTGATATCAATTTGAATTACAACTCTACAACTAATTAATGGATTATGGAATGACTTTTTGAATAATTGTGTGTTGTATGTTATCATATGTTGATGGTATGTGTTGCACATTAATCAATATTGGTGGGTAAATGATTTAGACTTGGGCGAGTGGGAAGAATTTTGTGACCTAGTGGCCTATGTGTGGGAGTTGTGTGCTACTGTGTGTATAAATTTAGCAAATTGATAGTCTCACCCTGGTCAATTATGACTTAACTTTGTGCGCCACTAAATTGAGCCACATCGTACAACCACATGTCTGGAATGGGATAAATCTAGCTGAAGAATCTAGACCGGCCATTATATGTTAATGGAGTTTTGGTTATTAATGATAAATCTATTTATGAGACCAATACTCTTTTTGCTATACCTACTGTTTAGTCTCAAATGGATAAAGAAGTAAAAAACCAAATGAGGTATGCTTTCTGAATGACAAATCTTTATGAGACTAACATTTCTATTGTCATATAAATTGCTTAGTCTCAGCTTAGAGATAAAAAGGAAAAATCCAAACAGGTATATTCATATTTGATAAATCTATTTAAGAGACTAACTCCTCTTTATTGCTATATCTCATGTTTAGTCTCAGTTGGATTTAAAGATCAAAGAGGTATGCATTCGACATCATTTTATTATACCTTGTTGCATTCCTCGGATTCAAAATAAAGGTTGAACTTTACCAAAAAGGTTAACGTGAATATGTGCATATGTCTTTATTACACATTCGTGTATGCACACATTTAGGGGGAGTGCACTCCATATTTTGTGGTTTCATTAGTATTGATCCATATTCTTTTGTCCACAAATATTTAGGATCTTTACTTTGAAATATACCCTTGAATATATTTAACTTGTGTAGTTAATATATTCATATGAGTATATGTAACTTGTGTAAGTTTATATATACTCATATCCTTAAATATATACAACTTGTGTAGTTCGTATATATTCTTATGGGCATATGAGGCTTGCGTAGTTCATATATGCTCATATATCTTTTGAGTATACATAATCTTTGTAGTTTATATATACTCATACCAATTACATTCGATTACTTGTTATTGAAGTGATTATCATCAATTACCAAAGAGGGAAAGATTGCGGTATCTTGTCCCACCATTATTAGTTAATGGTTTGATGTGGTAATTTATGATAATCATATTGTGGAACTAACGTTTTCTATAAGATGATGAAATAGGTTTTGTTCCATGAGGTTGAAGACTTTGGATGACATCATATGTTGATTGTCATCAAGTCAAGGATAAGGGAAATGGAAATCATCATGTGTTGATGATGTTCGAGTCGAGATCCCGAAGTGAAGAGCTTGGAGTAAAGAATGCATCATGAGTTGATGCATATCAAGTCAAGAAGAATACATCATGTGTTGATGGAGGTCAAGTGAAGAGTGCATCATGAGTTGATGCATGTCAAGACTTGAAATGAAAAGATGTCATCATATGTTGATGGACATTGAATCAATAACCCAGACTTGAAGCAAGGATGTGCGTCATCAAGCTTCAAGTGTTTGCGCAAGGAAAAGGTATGACTAGCTAGGGCTAAGGATTTGTTCCTAGTCTTTTACCGGTCTCGGTGTTTGGTTGGGAGACCGGATTGCTAGAATAGGTTGTCGTACTATTAAGAGGGGTCTTAATCAGTAACTTGAGTTAGTCATGTGTTGATAAGCTCGTTGTGTTTGCTCTAGCTCAACTTAACATGTTGCCTATATTTGCGAATGTGTTTGGCAAGTAGTTGAGGCTCATGGTTATTCCTTGTAGCATGTGACTTTTGTTTGCGAATGTGTTTTGCAAACGGTTTAAGTTCATGTACCTTATTCCTTGTGGCGTTGATTCTAAAAGTTGGCAAATGTGTTTTGCAACTTGTTGTGAATCTAGCTTTCATCTCTTTGTGTACATGTTGCATCAATTGGCAAATATATTTTGCAAATTGAGTTGAAGCAAATGTGCAAAGTCAGTTCTCAGTCTTGGTGACTGTTGGCGGTCTAACCGCCTCTGGTAGCGGTCTGACCGGTGGTAGCGGTCTGACCGCCATGGTTCGAGCGGTCTGACCGACCTGCGGTAGTACCGGCCCTTAGAAAAGGTACTACCGGAGTGCGGTAGTACCGGGCGCTTGAAACGGTACTACCGGAGTGCGATAGGACCGAAATTTGTATGGCGGTACGTGTTTTCCAGAAGAGATGTTTTCTGGTTTGATCGGTTGCTCGATCGGCGGTCGACCGCCTCTCGGCGATCGGCCGATCTGGCGGTCGACCACCATTGGTTGGCGGTCAGACCGATTGTGAGTCCAACGGCTAGTTTTATAGCCGTTGGCACTTGGGCGGTCCGACCGGCCATTAGTTGGCGGTCAGACCAGTTTTGTCCAGATTCTCTGGAATCTTTTCCCAACGGCTAGTTTTTGTGTGTGGGCTATAAATACCTACCTTGGTCGTGTGAGGAATAGATGCTGGTGCCCCATTGAGTTCCTTTGAGCTAAGAGCAAGCCCTCTACTCCCATTTGTGCATGTGTTGCACTTAGTGAGGTTTGAGAGGCAAATCCTATTGCATGTGTTGCATTAGGTGGTGGATTTAGTATCCACGAGAGCTTCGACACTTGATTGGTTCAAGTGAAAGTTGGAGACTTGTTACTCTTGGTGTTTACCGACACCTAGACGGCGTGGAGGCGTCGTGCGTCGGTGATCTTCTCAAGTGAAGCTTGTGAGAAGACCCGGGCATTTGTGAGTGGCTTGGTGCTCGCCATCTCCGGAGTGGAGTAAGAGCAACCCCAGTGGAGCGAGGTGGTTGATACCTCGGGGGAAGGCTTAATTTGTGGAGCCGACCCAATTGGTTTAGGTTTCCCTCAACGTGGATTATGGGAGACCGGCAAGTCTCCGACCACCACAGTAAAATATCATTGTGTCCCGTGTGCTTCTTGTGATTAGCTTTCATATGTTTTACTTTGTGCAATTTACATTCATTATATAATTGCTTATTCATTTGTATGATTGCTATCTTGTTTGTGCTTGATTAATCATATCATTAGTTGATAGCTTACAAGTCTTTGCTAAATTGCTCTATTTATTATAGACTTGTATTGTTGGTGCACTTAGTGAACTTAGTTGATTTAGGCTAAACCGAATTGATATTTAGCTTCTGCATTAGAAATCGGTTTTAGCTCATAGAAGTTTTAAAACGCCTATTCACCCCCCTCTAGTCGGCCTCCTCGATCTTACACTAGCTTAGTATGTTACCAAGTCTTGACGTTGGCTCCTCAGAAAGTAGGGTAGGTTGTGTGCATTGGGAAGGAAGGTGTGGGGTCATGTGTTGAGCCACATCATGAATGAATCATGTTCTTAAATCCAACGGTGAGTCCCACAGCTAGGCCTTCACATGTGGAGGGTCAGCGGGTGGAACTAGGCTTGCCGGGAGGGGTCAGTGTTAGGGCAAAGTCACGGAAAGGCTTTGTTATGACTCGGCATAGGCCATGTTGAGCATATCTTATGGGTAAAGTATTCAACCTCTGCAGAGTGTATGAATTATTTAAAGAGTCGTGTCTACAATTATGGACATGCTCAGAGATTTCACACGAGGGGTGGTTTTTATAAAAAATCAAGCTAGGATGGTAATCTGTGTGAGTTAAATGAACTGGGTTGTGTGAAAACAATATTTTTACTCTTGTTTTTATGTCAATATTGTTTTAAACTACACTTTAAATCTATTTATTTTATTTAAATGCAAATGTTCACTTTATACCAAACAAGTCTTGCATCTATATATTGCATTTTATGGGCAAAACAACTTGCATAGTACTCTATGTGCCCACCCTTGCAATAATCATCAATCAGTTGTCAAAGTGGAGTCTATCCTATTGTTGGACGAGTACTACGAGGAGGTCGATCCCTAGTACTCGTACTCAGTCGATTGCTTGTGGTGTATCGATGGGTCATCGATTGAAGTTTATTCCAATTTCCACGGTAAGTTATTCTCTTTAGTGCTAAAGCTATGTGTGGCGCAATACTGTAAACTTGACCTAAGGTCTTAACAATTATTTACTTATTAAGTTCAGTATGCTATTATTTATTCCGTTGTGTATGGTACGATGTTCATCGATGTTGACAACGTATGCACTAGTGTGATCCTGGATTAGTGTATAAAACACATAGGATCCAGATTTGCACATTTGGACCTCGACATCTTCCTTCCCTCCTCTCTCTCTCTCTCTCTCTAACCCCTCCGCTCTCTATATCCCTCTCCAGGTGATTTCGCGCTCGCCGCCGCCGCCCGAGTCACGGAGTTGCTGCTCCAAGCCGTCGTGCCCCTGCGCCGCCCTGAGCCACCGCTACACCCTGCCCCATCGCTCGCCCATACGAGGTACCGCGTAGCCGCTCGCTGCCTGGGCCGACCCACCGCACCACCACACGCAGCAGCTTGTCGCCCCGAGCCACTACGTCGCTCCTGGTCGCGGAATCGCTGACCACCGTGGTCACTGTCGAGCTAGTCAATTCCCTCCTCCCCCGTCTCTCTCTACATATATATATACCAATGGGTATGCCCAAACCCATTGGATATACCCGACTGTCATCAGGTATGGGTAATCTTAGGTATGGGTAGCCCATACCCTACCCAACGGCACCCCTAGCTTCACGGCCGCACGTGTGGTCTTCAAGTTAAGTAATAGATGAGTGTGTGTGGCGTGCGTCGTTAGATCATCATGGAGCGGTAGACGAACCGTCCGGACGTAGGACAACAAGCATTACCCGGAAACTCTTTTGTTCTTAGTAAGCTGGCACGAGCGCTATCTGTCATGCATCAAGCATAAACTAAAGAGTGTCGTCTAAGCAAACAATTAGAACTGCCTCTAAATGCAATGCATCCCCATCATCACGCAGACCGATCCCTTGAAACTAGGCTTTACTCGTTAATTAATTAGTTGGGGTATGCACAGCATATATGCCCCCCCTGTAAAGTGTGGATTTGCTCAAGTACGAACGACGCAATTGGTCGAGATCCCAACGCATTGGTCGTATCACATCTCCGAAATCGCGAGGGGGTGAGAATACAAATATAATCGATGCACATGAATGCTGGGACACGGCCGTTCTTTTTCTTTTTGTTTATTACAGCTCTCGGTCGAGTTCTTGAAGCAGCTGTAATTCGTTGGAAAAAGGTGAGAGGCACATGCATCCCAGCACCAACTTTACAAAATAGCCCGGCCGGCCATTATATTTGGACCTATCGATTGCATTCGTCAATTGATCAATGTTTCAACAGCGATAACAAGCTAGCTGCGGGCTGAATTTCATCCCGCAAAAATATACTATAACACCGACTGACAGATAGACCCGAGAGTTCATAGCTAGGGAGTTACTCCATCCGTTACGTTATATTTGTCATAGGGCACCGTATGCACAGACAAAAAAAAATGTTAAATCTACAAAATAGTTAATAAGAAATGAACATACATACTCGTATTAAATAACACAACACAACTATTTAATCTTTTTCAAAGCATTTAAGTAGAGGTAGAAAGAGGAAAGAATACAATAACTACATTTTAAATTTTGAATAAATATGTCGAAACGAATACTCCTAAGATCATGGACAAATATGACAAACGGAGAGAGTTAATTTAGAACCCACTGCTTATCTACCACACGTGGGGAAGTTGAACGAACCACACCTTCGGTTAATTCTTCAATCGCCGGCTAAATATGTACTACAGCCCAACCGATGCGATGCGGTGGATTTGATCGTGACAAATATGACTTAAATTAATTCCGCAACATTTTAATTGAAATGTGCACGGATGCATTATGCATAGCAGGTTCCGGTTTTCGCCCCCAAACCTTGGTAGGATAGCTGCTAGCTTAAAATTAGAGAAACATTATGGTACATTCTGCTAGTAAGTATATGATGGTAGTATAAATCAAATTTGGTCATTGATTTGTTAAGAGTATAATAGATTTTTTTTTTGTATTTATAATTTTTCGTGAGGGTATTATAGATTTTTCTAAATAGTGTTGAAAATATTACTCTTATGTCATGCAATCCTACACATGAGCGATTACAATTCTACATCTCTCGGGATTCTACTGCTCATACTTCTGGGTGTAGTATAACTAAATCATAATTAATCTGAACCATTAAATCAAAAAAAAATTAACATCTCATATTAAATTAAGTATAACGTAAAAAAGCTTTAAAATTAAGGTCGTTTCCTAACCTTGGGAGGCTGCCTGCCACTGACCCGGCCTTCATCATTTTTGAATGCAGCCGACCCGCTGGGACAATGCCATTCTCTTTAGTTAATTGACTTCTCGAGGAACAGAAGCTTTCAGGGCAAGCATAATGGCACGTTGGCAGAAGCAGAAGCAGAAGCAGACGCGAACGCGATTAGATTGCAGCAAGTTTCAGAAAGATTGCGGGGCAGCTCAGCTTCTGCTAGCTGTTGACACGGCTAGCTAGCTAGAGCTTGGACAAATGTCACCAAGAAATACCGTACCGTTTGTTTGAGATCGTTGCAAATGATTACACATGTTTAACTTTAGATCAACTGCACCATCCGATTCTTGCTCGTTCTCCTACTTTCCTCCGGCCAAAGGGTCAATATGCACACCTCCAAACTGACTAAATCCATACATATATGGAAACATAATTAGTTGTTGGTGGAAAATTAACACAAACTAAGTGACTGATGTATACTGAACCGGTATACGGGTGGCTTCATCTGTAAATTAAGTCACTGACTTCAGCTTGTCTGGGACGCGCTCTTGGTGAAAGAGGGCCTAAACCTCTTGAGTAACAATAATAACTTTATGAGACAAAGATATAGGAAATCCGGCACCTGATTAAGCCATATGCATTTTTATTTTTATTTTTATTTTGGAGAGAAGACATATGCACAGTTGTCCACTAGCAGATGCTTGCTTAGCACAGGATGAGCAGCCAAGCTTGATCCATATATACTAACAAATGAAATACTAGAAGAACTCTAAAGTTGCTGCTAAGCTGTTGGATATCAGCAATTTAGATCAGCTGTAGTACTCTTGAATCAGGCGTTCACCTTCCACTCCCTAGGTTAATCGAAACACCGTTCCTTCGCCCATGCTACAATTCCTATAACTGATAAAAAGAAGTGGACCTGCCACATGGTAGAAACTGATGAATACTGCGGCGCCAATTGTGTGCGCATTGTCGGCAGACACAAAACAAATTCCTGTCATTCCACACAACAGCGGCGAGCTTATTAGAAAGATGTCGCCATATTAGCAGAGAAAAGTCATATGCTAAATTAGTAAAATGACAGTAGGCCCAGAAGTGCAGAAAGGGGTGATGTGCTGATACCTTTCTGGTTCATTTGGTTTTCTCTGCAGGATTTTATGAGTTCAAATAGTGACTAGTAGCCTTTACTGCCTAATCAAATCTCTCTATTTCCTATGGTTACGAGGGGGGCAAAAGCATCTCTTCAATCCTAGTACTAGTCGGCCTGCTGGATTCTAGTAGTCTTATCTATGTACTACGATTTATAATGTCTGTTTGATTGTTCCTACTTTTCAAATACTGAATTTACTCTCATAATCACGCGTGACTAGTACTCTTTCCGAAGCTAATGTAAATTATGACAGGATCAATCAGAACAAAAGCAAAAGCAAAAAGGTATATATTGTTGGATTATGTGGGCCAAACCCATACAAGAAGAATAATTCCTAAATTAAATCTCAAAGGTCCACTCATGCAAAGGAAGGTTGCATGTGACCTTTAGTACCATATTGCTAGTTCTAGGAGAGGAAGACCACCTTAAAAGGAATGGTGCACTCCTAGCCACTTGAGGCATGTGTGGGAGAGAACTAGAGGAACACACACGCGCGCGCTCGCCTCGCCGGGCGGGGCGGGGCGGGGCGGGTGGCGCGGGCACACGGCACCTGCGTGAATGGTCCGCCAAAATCGGCGTCAGGTGCTTGCGCAGACGCGGCTTCCTTTTGCGTTTTTTATCTTTTGCTGTTTTGTGTGGCGGTGAATCCGGATCGGTTCGAGACTAATCCGTTTGATTCGAGTTATGGAGAACGTCGGCGCCTTGATCACACGTCCGATTCTTCCATAAATCTTGAATCGCGCCTCCATACGGTGGCGAAATCAATCTAGGGTTTCGCCTCTTCCATTGTCTGCGCCGTCCCACGTAGTCTACTCCGTCCCGTTCGCGGCGTGCTGCCGTTCGGAGAGCGGTCTCGGAACCGTCGCCTTGAGTTACGCACGGGAGAGGCGAATAAGGTTTTGGAAGCGCTCGCGCGCGCTTCGTAGCTCGCTCGTCTTCCTCGGCGCTCGGCCGGCGAATCGTCATCGACCGTGTCATCCACACCGTGCTGCGGTGTCACCATCGACAAACCGATCGAGCGAATCATCGATGCGTAACGGTCATGTTCTCCGTTTTAGATCTGTTCATGTTTTTTTCCTGGTTGACATGACTAGATCTGTTATGCTTGTGATGGTTATGTTTTTTTGCGTGCATGATGTCATGATTAATTTATGGAATAAATTGAACCTACATGTGCTTATATATTTAACAATCCAAAACCTTATTTTAGGCAATCGTGGTCTTACTATGGTGGATTTGCCGATGCCGAGGCGGAGAAGTTCTCCGGTGTGCACTTTAAGAGATGGCGGATCGGGGTCACTCGTGGCTTCTCGCTATGAATGTATCTGGGTTAGTAATGGCAAGCTGAAGGTATTCTTGATCTTGGCGAAAGAATTCGAGACTGCCACTACTCTCTTTGTTGGATGCATTCTTAGTGTTCTTGCGATCGTGCATGCGAGGTGTATATGCACATGACAGACGCAAAGGAGTTATGGGATGCACTGAATTCCAAATACGGTGCTCACGATGCCAAGATGACATGTATGTCATGGAGCAATTTCATGACTACAAGATGGTTAATAACTGTTCTGTAGTAGATCAGGCTCATGAGATACAGTCCATTGGCAAGGAACTCGAACTCCTGAAGTGTGCCTTACCCGACAAGTTTGTGGTTGGATGTATTATTGCGAAAGTACCTTCTTCATGGAGGAATTTCGGAACAGCACTCAAACACAAGAGACAAGAGCACTCTGTTGAGAGTCTGATTGGATCTCTTGAAATTGAGGAGAAAGCTCGGGAAAAGGACGCTGTGTCTAAGGGTGATAGAGGGCAGTCCAATGCCAATGTGGTACAGAAACCCTCAAGCAAGAACAAAGGGAAATTTGTCAAAGTCCAACAGACAACCAACTTCAAGAAGAAGAACAACAACAACAATCAGGATGATAGAACTTGCTTTGTGTGCGGTGAGCCTGGTCACATGGCCAAGAAGTGCCCACAACGTAAAGGAAAGAAGGCACCTGTAGGACAGACTTCTAAGTCTGTCAACATGACCATTGGCAAGACTAGAGATGGGACTGGGTATGGTAATTTACCTACTGTTCGTCTAAAACAAGCTCCTAAGCAGTGGCATGAAAAGTTCGATAGAACAGTGACATCTGCAGGCTTCGCTGTCAATGAGGCAGATAAATGTGTATATTATCGCTATGGTGGGGGTGAGGGAGTTATTCTCTGCTTGTATGTGGATGACATCCTGATTTTTGAGACAAACATCAATGTGATAAATGAAGTCAAATTATTCTTGTCTCAAAATTTTGATATGAAAGATGCAGGAGTGGTGATGTTATTCTAAACATTAAATTGGTTAGAGGTGAGGATGGGATTACACTTTTGCAATCTCATTATGTGGAAAAGGTCTTGAGGCGTTTTGGTTTTTCTGATAGCAAGCCTTCTCCAACACCTTATGATCCTAGCGTGTTACTTCGTAAGAATAAGAAAATTGCTAGGAATCACTGGAATACTCTCGGATAATTGGCTCACTTATGTACCTAGCTAGTGCAACAAGGCGGACATCTCTTTTCTTTGTGAGCAAGTTGAGCGGTTTACATCTAACCCAGGAGATGATCACTGGAAGGCACTTGAGCGAGTGTTGCGCTATCTGAAAGGTACCTCGAACTTTGGACTTCACTATACTGGGTACCCGTCGGTGCTGGAGGGTTATAGTGATTCCAACTGGATCTCTGATGCTGATGAGATCAAAGCCACTAGTGGATATGTTTTCACTATTGGTGGTGGTCTTTGTTTCATGGAGGTCTTGCAAACAGACCATTTTGACGAGGTCAACCATGGAAGCAGAACTTGCGGCACTAGACACTGCTATTGTTGAGGCAGAATGGCTACGGGATCTATTGATGGATCTACCTACGGTGGAAAAGCCAGTGCCAGCTATCCTCATGAACTGTGATAATCAAACCGTTATCGCTAAAGTGAACAGTTCTAAGGATAATATGAAATCGTCTAGGCATGTCAAGAGACGATTGAAGTCTGTCAGGAAATTGAGAAACTTCGGAGTTATAACCTTGGATTACATCCAAACAGATAGAAACCTCGCAGATCCCTTCACAAAGGGACTATCACGAAATGTGATAGATAGTGCATCGAAGGAGATAGGTATGAGACCCATGTGAGTTATCTATGGTAGTAACCCAACCTATGTGATCGGAGATCCCGTGAATTAGGATCTGGGAAAAACAAGCCATTAGTTAACTAAAGGAGAGTAATTTCAACCCTCTCTATGTGAAGATGCAATACTCTAAAAAACTGCAAGGCAGGTTGATTAAGGCCTTAATGTGTTCCATTGGCTCTCAGAAGCGAAGACGTTATCCTGCAGAACGTTCTTGAAAGAACACACCTATATGAGCCCGACTGTTAGTCGCAGTCTATGAAGATTTTGGGAAAATCTCCTACTAAGCTCATGAAGAGACCAAGAAGTATGACTTATACGCTCCAACCGAGGGTAGCCTCTTCGCGGCCTAGTATCGATTAAGTCTTCAAGTGAAGCTTGCTTGCACCAAACTTGCAATTCAAGGCATAGTCCATTGTTCAAGTTGTGAGTAAGTGTAGCTTGGAGTTCTAGGTGGATGTTCAACCTTAATTGGTCTCCATCGAAACACTGATATATAAACAGTACATTGGAATTCAGGCAAATCTCTGTGGGACTTTGAGATCTGGTGGAGGATTATTGGATTATGTGGGCCAAGCCCATACAAGAAGAATAATTCCTAAATTAAATCTCAAAGGCCCACTCATGCAAAGGAAGGTTGCATGTGACCTTTAGTACCATATTGCTAGTTCTAGGAGAGGACGACCACCTTAAAAGGAATGGTGCACTCCTAGCCACTTGAGGCATGTGTGGGAGAGAACTAGAGGAACACACACGCGCACGCTCGCCTCGCCTCGCCTCGCCGGGCAGGGCGGGGCGGGGCGGGTGGCGCGGGCGCACGGCACCTGCGTGAATGGTCCGCCAAAATCGGCGTCAAGTGCTTGCGCAGACGCGGCTTCCTTTTGCGTTTTTATCTTTTGCTGTTTTATGTGGCGGTGAATCCGGATCGGTTACGAGACTAATCCGTTTTGGTTACGAGTTATGGAGAACGTGCAGGCGCCTTGATCACACGTCCTGATTCTTCCATAAATACTGAATCACCGCCTCCATACAGTGACGAGAAATCAATCTAGGGTTTTCGCCTCTTCCATTGTACTGCGCCGTCCCACGTAGTCTACTCCGTCCCGTTCGCCAGCGTGCACTGCCGTTCGGAAGAGCAGGTCTCCGGAACCGTCGCCTTCGAAGTTCTGCACCGGGAGAGGGCGAATAAGGTTTTTGGGAAGCGCTCTGCGATCGCTTCTTTGTAGCTCTGGCTCGTCTTCCTCGACGCTCGGCTTCGGCGAATCGTCATCGACTTCGTGTCATCCACACCGTGTCTGCAGTGTCACTATCGACAAACCGATCAGAACAGAATCATCGGTACGTAACGGTCATGTTCTCCGTTTTAGATCTGTTCATGTTTTTTTTCCTGGTTGACATGACTAGATCTGTTATGCCTGTGATGGTTATGTTTTTTTGCGTGCATGATGTCATGATTAATTTATGGAATAAATTGAACCTACATGTGCTTATATATTTAACATATATGAAATTGCAATGAAGTTTACATGAAATTTCAGTCCAAGTTTCAAACCCCTCGCAAGTGAAAAATGTTACAAAAGGGAAATTTAAAAACATTTTCTTGATACCAAGAGAAAAGGATACTTATACATCATGTTTGGAACCTGACTGAAGCTGACAAGAGATTCCGTGCATGATGGAAGATAAATTGAACAGCCAAAGACTGAAGTAGAATATCTCAAGTTGGTTCGAACTTCAACTGAAGTTCTCTTCTAGGTTTCCGGCCCGTCTTTTCAAACACAGCCTAGTGCACCTTCCCGGCTTCCTTTGCACCTGTTGATTAATTGGGCCCAAATATGGACACACCGATATCTCACGGGCCTCAGCTTCCATTGATATGTAAAACATCTCGTCATTAGTTTGATCATGTGGGGCATGTCAAATGATGGCGAACATAACTATTCTTGAAGATTAAAATATCAAATAAATAATTTACAAGCAATCTAAATTTCTCGAAAATACATTTTTCTCTGATTTATTTAAATTAATTTATAGTTTATATGTAAGATTTTTTTAGGAAAAAAAAGAGAGCTTTATTTATTAAAGGGAAACAAGATTACAATCCTGCGAAATACATTCAGGGGCTTGTGAACACCACCACATCGCACAATGTCCATTACGTTTAGCTAATTGAGAAAGTTCATAAGCTAACCCCCCCCCCCCTCCCTCCTCTGTGTGTGTATGATTTTCTTTCAAAAGAATTGATAATCTGAAAGAAGTGCTAATTTGGTAGCTTGGTCAGGCCATGGACAGGACATTTAGTTCATGTCGCTATTCCCGGATCCTGCAGTAGCTTCCGAACTTCTACTGTATATGGACAACTGTTTGGACTAATGGACTTACCAGTCTCGATCGTTACAAAGGGGTAAAAATAATAATAACATGAAAAAATACAACGGGCACCATATGGAATAAACTAAATTACATTACAAACTCTTTATAGTGCAAGGATCGCCTGCCTACCAGGGCCTCCACGTCGTTGTTTTAGCGATTTTGCTTCAATCGCGTGCCTGCGCATGGACAACAAATGAATCCCCGAGCTGATCGTGCCTCTCCAACAAACGGCCGAGAAGCATTCGGGCATCCCCTGAACCCTAGCCGTCGCCTGTCCACACATCGCGCTCGCCTCCTTCCTTCCCCGTCTCCTTCACCTGGACGACGCCGCCGCCACTGCCCTTGGTCAGGTTGAGACTGTCGCCGTTCCACCGGCCCTTCCCCTCTCCCCCTTTCTTCTCAATCCCTCCCCCTCTCTTCGCACTCTCCCTACCTCCCCCCCCCCTCCTTCACCTGGGTGACGCTGCCGCTGCCGTCCTTGGTCAGATCGGGACCGCCACTTGCTCTTTTTCCCCTCCGCCTCCCGTCCCCTTCCTCTCCCTCCTCCACCACCCCCTCGATCTCCCTCCCTAACTACCGCCTCGGCGCCTCCCCTCCCGTCCATCGCCTCGCTTTGCGTCCTATGCCGCCACTCCTCCCTCCAGTGCCTCCGAGCTCTCCCTCTGCCTCCTCACTGATCCCCACTCCACTGCCGCTCTCCTCTTCCCCTCCGCCTCCCGTCCCTCCCTCCACCACCGCTCCTCCCTCCAGCGTCGTCGTGCCCTTCCTCTCCCTCCTCCCAAATCTCCGCTCCACTGCCGCTCTCCTCTTCCCCTTCGCCTCCCGTCCCATTTCCCTCTTGCCTCCTCTCCACCTCTTGCTCTTCCCTCGCCACCCTACTCCGCTGACTCCAACGCCTCGGACGCTGTCGGGGAGGTGTAACATCCCCATTTTGGCTTGTGTTTCAAATGTAATAAAATGAGGGTAAATTAAAACTTTTCCTTCATCCTTTTTCTCTTGAAACTTTTCTGAAATTCTTGTAAAGGAATTTTGGGAAATTCAAAATCAAAATCCTCATTTATCTCAAGTCAAAACCTTCTGGATGAAATCCTATGTCAAACCCTTGGTAATAAATTTTCCTGGGCTCTAGGGTTGCTTGGTAACACCTCTGAATTATTTCATAAATTTTGGAAATTATTTGAAATATTTTAGAGGCAAGTCAAACCTTGGTCAAACCTCTGAAATCACCTTCTGGAATTTCTGGAGAAAAATTCAGTGCACAAAAATCTCTGAAAATTTTATGGAAGGTTAATCCTTAAGTCAGGAAGCTCCAGTTAAAATTTCATAAATTTTGGAGTTGATTTGATGCCTCAATTAAATCCTCAAAGTTTCAGTTCAAAAATCAAAACCTAACTGGTTTGCACTGTTCCTCGGGTGCGAGTCAGGCTCGGGCTCGAGTCACTTGACTCGACCGAGCCAACTTAACTGCACCCGGCGCGGTCGAGCGAGCGCACGCGTCATCAGCCGTTAGATCTCCATCGGACGGCTCTCATTCGTGTAAGCATTCGGACAACTCGGTTGCCTATGATTCTCGGCCGTTGGATTTCAATCGGGCGGTCGGCGCTCATCCGATGCCGTTTCAACGCGATCGCACGCTAACCCTTGGATGCAATCGGACGGTTGGCGTCGTCGCCTTCCTCGCGCGCGCGCGTGCCGCCATGGCGGAGCCGGCGTGGCGCGCGATGCCTTGTCCCATCCGGCGACCTGCAACGGTGTCTGCAGCGCATTAAATGCCCGTCACTCCACCGCCCGTTTAGTCGTCGTCTCAATCGCTCCGTCGCTCACGGCGACCGTGCGCGCAGCGAGAACCCGAGGCGAACAACGGTGCTCGTGCTCCTCGAGCCTACTTAAGCCCCCGGTCACCTCCGTTGGCTTCCTTTCCTCTCCCGCAGCTCTCTCTTGCACCCTCTGAGCTTGAGCGAGCCCATACCACCCCAGCGCCCATTTCCGCCATTGCCGAGCTTGGAGCTCCTGTCGCCGACGGTGCTCCAGTGGCTCCCTCGCCCCGATTCTTCCTCCTGCTCCTTCCTTTTACCTCTGTGGTGCTTAACCCTCACTCTATTTTGGGTTTCCTCTACAGAGGCAGCGGGGATTGGAGTTTTGGAGCTCGCGGCCGCCAGTGCCCCCTTTTCTTCTCCGGTGCCGGTAAGACCCCCATTTCCCAATACCTGCCTCCTGGAGCTTCTCTGTGGTATTGCGAAGCTCATGGTACCACCCGGTGTTGCTAGTTTGGCCCAGGTTGACCCCTCCACGGTGAAGCTCTTCTCATCGCCGTGGGACTTCGTCGCCGGGCTGCTCTGATCATCCTTCGTCCACCCCAACCCCGTCATCGTCTTCAGTGAACCCCTGGTGAGCTTAAGCTTCTTCCCGTTTAGCTTTTGCTGCACCGTAGCCATAGTTCCCTGTTTCGGTCGCGCCGCCGCCGCCGGCTACCGTTTGGACTCCGGTTGGTCGCGTTAAGTCCATAGGACCCTGTCATAGCTTTTGCACCCGTCCATTTGCGCGTAGCTTAGCCATATCGTCGTTTCGTTTTGGTAGTAGCACTCCTCCGCCGCCGCCACCGCGCGCGCGTCCAGTCACCATTGGCCTCGCCGCTGGTGCCATCAGGTGCGCAATAGTGCTAGGATCCCGTTTTGGCCCTTGGCCGGCGTCGCCATGGCGATTCTCGCCGGCGACGAGCCGAGCAAGCTCGCGGCCGGAAACTTCTCTGTTGTCGGGCGGAGCTCCAGGTCGGGGGCGACGTGTCTCATTACTGGTCGTTCGATCTAGAGATCTACGGCCCTCAGCTCTCCACGTCGCCGCCCTCTTCTGCGCGCTCAGTGCCTGTGTCGCTCGGGTTCAACCGGGGACGTCCGATCTGAGATCGACGGCTCTCAATCGTCCACGTCTCCGGATGTTAGGAAAATCCCCGAAAATGCTAAGTCCAAAAACTGAAGAACATTAGGGTCTTGTCATTTTCATATCTTTGTCATCTTAGCTCCAAATTAGATGATTCCAATTTTGTTAGCTTCCTTATAACTTGAACTTAAATAGAAAAATAACTGGAGACCATGATAAAATCTGGAAAACCATTTTCAAAAATAGTAAACAAGTGAACTTAATACTGTTTTTCAGAACTTTAGCAAACTTGTAAAATGCATAACTTTTAATCTATAGATCATTTTTGTATGAATCCAATTGGATTAGCTTCCACTGATAGTGTAATTGCTAGGAAAATTGGTTTCACAAATTTTACTGTTTTTAGAAATCATAAGGATCATAATTTAGTTTAATACCTAAACAATTTAGACAAATCATAACTCTTTCAATATAACTCCAAATGACCTGAAATTTTATATGGGTTATCACTACACCAGTAGGTAGCCACCATAAAAATTTCAGCTCCAAAATATTTCTAGAAAATATTTTTGCTACAGTGCTAATTATGGCCGAAAATAGGTTTTAGGGATATCTTTGCACCACAAATCCAAATTAGGTTTTTCCAGTTTCTATGTCTAGGTATATTCGTATTTTACCTTGTGTATAAATTTCGTCGTATTTGGATAATTTTTGCTTGCTCTTTTGTTTAAGTGTTGCTCGTCTTATTGGTTGTTTTCGCTCTTTCGCTTAGGATTCGACATTTGCGGTAACCCCGAGAACGACCCTCCGCAACAAATTGAGCAACACAAGCGAGCAAGCAGTTTGATCATTTCCCATTTGATCCCATTACTATTAAAGTCTAATATTTTGTTTAACTTCTATGTATGCATTGCTAATTTGTTGTTAAATTGATTAGCTAATCCTCTAGTTGCATAATCTGTAGGTAAATAAGTATCCTCTACTACTGAGCCTAGGTTATTTCTTTGTGATTAGAGTTCGTTGGATGAGCTCTTGTCACTTAGTAGATCCCGAATAAATATTGCTTAGCCATGCCTAGTATCGGTAGCATTGGGCGATCATCGACTTAGTCGGTGATCTTGATCACACAAATACTATTATTATTCCATTATGTCCAACCCTTGTGTTTTACCATTTTGCAAATCAAAAACTGAAAACAAAAATTATATCTTGGCTTGGGCACAATGGTATGTTGGGTGATCTGTTGGGTGTGATTGGAATGGTGCCTAAGTCCCTAAGGACCGAGTTACTTGTGCCATTGGTCCAAGCAATTATTGCGTGCTAACCACACGAGGGGGATATGGAACCTCTCTTGACTAAGTACTTTGGAAGGTGTTAATTATGAGCTGGTCGGTGGGTGTGTTCTTGTGTGTGTGTTGTTGGAGGGGAGCATTAGCAGGCCGGTTAGGCTGTCTAATGTGTCTTTCTCCCGTGGGTTGCGGCTCTTAATTAGTATCGTCCATTGGAAAGCGTCTTGTTAGACTTAGCCATGCCTGCATACCAAAGGAAGTGTGCTAACCGTGGCTGGTGGAAAGGCGGTCTATCGTGTGGGTACATTGGTACACCCCTGCAGGGTTAAAACTATTCGAATAGCCTCGTCCTAGGTTATGGACACGCTTGGTTATTTCCCACAAGAACTAGACTACAACCTTTTAAAAACTTAAACTTGACATGGGTGGTATGAAGGGGTACTTCATACTATTGTTGTGGTGACTATGGGTTAGTCACTTCTAGATTGGTGTTGTTCTATATCTATTGTTATTATTGTCTCTCTTTTATTTGAACAATAAAAGTTAATTGCAAACTTGCTTTGAATCTATTACCCTATTGCAAATGAAAACTTGCTTTGTGCTGAAAATAAGTCCAGAGCCTCATCCACTTAAATAAAGCTTGCATGTAGTTAATTATAGTTCTGTTATCTCACACGTCAGTCTTGCGAGTACAAAAACAAGTTTTGTACTCATCTGCTTTGCTTAATATTAATTGTTGCAGAGGAAGAAGGTGAGCCCCAAGGGCCTCACTTTTGTGAGTTGTGTTGCGGCGCCGTCTGGGACGATTAGCTTGGCGGTCCGGTTGGTTGCCTTGTGGGTAAAGGCACACCGATTGGCTTTTGTTTATCGCCATCTTATGGTCATTTTGCTTCCGCTGTGTATTTACTTATTTGTATGACTTTTGGCCGGTCGGCCTCTCTTTTGTAATAACTCTCTTTATATTATCTATGTCTTTCAGTTGTTGCTTTTGCTTCGGCTCTATGTGTATGAATGGAATTGATGCATGATTTTGTAACGGGGTGTGTATACTGCAATTCTGGGAAGTATACATATCTCGAGGCTTGGTTTATTTGAATTGTACTGTTAGGACCAAGTGAATGGTTAAACAGTACAAGCCGAATAAACCGGGGTCCTCACAGGAGGAACAGGGGGCGTGCCCAGCTCCAGTGAGTCGCTCGACGAGGCGAGGAACCGGTACAAATTCGTCGTGGCGGTGCTGCACACGTCTATCTCTGTCATGTCGTCCTACGCTTAGGTGAGAACTTGGTGGACTGAGTTTATCCTATCCTAATGCATGTAGTACTGTGGTGAACCCAATAAGGATGTACTTCTGATCTTATAGTGACATTGTGTAACGTCCCAAAATTTAGCTTTTCAAAAATATTTTGAGTAGTTTAGGTCCCTGGAAATTTTCACCAATTTTATTTGAATTAATAAAGCTTAATTGAGAATTTTCTAAATTAAAAATATTTAATTTGACTAATATAAACACGAATTAAATAAAAACTTGTGTTATTTGGCTTCCTTGTCTTTCAAGGAATTTTTGGGTATTTTCTGAGATTTTTCTGGATTTATTTGCTATTTATTTGACCTCCTTGATTTTTGGGATTTCTTTTAATTCCAAAAATCAGTTTTTCTCTCTCCTGCCCATGTGCTACAGTAAACCACGCGGCACTGTTCATCTTCCATACCCGAACGCACCAGAGAGTTCGTTCCGTATCCGTTTCCAACTGGAAATTTTTCAAATTCGATATCTTCCTCCACGGTGCATATAAAAGTGAGCCGTTTGCGCTCACGCGTCCGTTTTGATCTCCTCTTCCAATCCCCTGAATTGGTATCCTCCAAACCGATCTATTTTCGTCGCAATCTCCAGAAAACCGAGCTCTAACCAAAATTCTTCTCCGGCGAACTGCGCCTTCGTCCGACGTCCGCCGGCCGAACCGTCTGCGACGTTGGCTTCGCGTCGTCGCCCTCTACGTCATGGTTCCTTCCTCTTCGCCCGAAGATCACCGGAGCACCGTCGGTCATGTCAAGCCCTAAAGCCGAAACGTGTTCATCGCGTTCCTCGCTACCTCGGTGAGTTTTTCCAAAATCCGACCGCGTCATCTTGTGCTCCTCGTCAACACCTATCTTTCCCCTCTTGTAGATTCAAATTTCATCCACAGTGCGCCGAGAAACGAACGTTCTCTCACCTCTTGTTCGTCGTCCTTCTCCGGCCAATTACTCCTCAACCGTTGATCCCCGGCCTCCAACTCCACCACCGTTGAGTTCGCGTCGCGCGTTCTCGCCGTACTCACCTCCTTTTCGCGAGCATCACGGAGTGTTACGCGCCGTGAGGCCGCCGTCGTCGGCGTTCTTCGCGTCGCTGTCGTTGCATGGAGCCGAATCTCGACGTCCGGACCGCGTCATCATCTCCGGCTCGTCGTTTCCTTTCCGTTTTGCCCCTTCGCCAATGCTAGTTCGCCTCCGTTCATCGGCACTTCGGTGAGCAAGAATCATGCAACTCTCTGTTTACTATTCATGGCTGATGTGGTTCTGTTGCTTCGTTCAGTTCTGTGTTGTTTTCCTTTCTTTCTTGCTCTGTTGTACAGAAGCCTCAAGTCTCTCTTTCTTTCTTTAATTTTTACTTCCCATCTCAATATCAACATCTTTGCCTCCAAGAATTAGGCAAGCAGCTCCCGTATTCCCTTATGTTGTCTCTGTTATCTGCTCTTTGTCTTCTCTAGACATTGCACATACAGTACTTTCCAAACAATTCAAGCCATATACTATCTATATCTAAATATCTATTCATCTCACTTACATGTAGACCCCACATGTCATCCACTCAATTAAACACCATATTTATTTTATCTCACTTACATGCAGGTCCCGCATGTCAGTCAACTCTTGGTCAACCCTTGTTCATGAGCTTGGTCCACCGTGGACTAGCATATCTCTGTGGACCTGGTCCATAGACCAGTGGCCCACATGTCAACCCCTAATTCTATTTTCGGGAATTAATTTAATTCTTGAAAATCCTTTTATCTTATTGGTCCCACTTGTCACTCTCTCTACCTTATTTCTGGAATTATTTTAATTCTAGAAATTCATAAATACCAGTCGGTCTCACCTATCATACACTCATTCTTTTTCTAATATTTTCGGAATAGAATATTCCGGGAATATTCCGTAAAGCTTTTTCATCATTTCATGTGAATTTTAATCTTCCGATAGCCATATCTTCTTCATCCGAATTCCGATTGAACCCATTCAAGTTTTTAAATTCATCTAAATTCAATATCTATCTTTCAGTACCATTCAATTTCAATTTGGAGTTTATTTGATTTGTCTTTTTGAATTTAGTTTGTTTTGCGCTTTCTTTCTCGTTAGACGCCGAAGTCCGGGAATCGTCCGAAGGAGCTGAAGAACAAGCAAGTAGAAGATTGAAGATAAAATGAGAACATCATTGCTATAGCAAGGCAAGTCATACCTTTGATCATCTTGAACCCAGTTTTCAAATTACTTTGTGTTAAATTATTGCATCATATTTTAATTATTTATTTAAATGCTTTGGGTATAGTTATTATCCAATTTGTTATCACACCTTGGCCTTGTATGTCATAATTCCTTGTCACCCTAGATTGGTTATTAGTTGGTAATATTATAGCACCAACGTGGGTTGGTTAGATGCGAGTACAATTGCTTAGCCATGCTACGAGTCTCACATCTCATGAAAGTTGCAATTATTAAATGTGACTAAGTGACTATGGAACTTTGTGTAAAACTGTGTGCTATGTGTTATTACTTCGTGATGGCATGTGTTGCACTAAAACCAACTGGGTGGTAAAGGATTTGGACTGGGGCAAGTGGTGGAAGCTGTGTGATATGGTGGACTTTGTGATGGGAATGATAATCTTTGTGATCTAGTTAGAAAATGGAAGTCTTGCTTTGGTCAATTAAGGACTTAACTTTGTGCGCCATTGAACTGAGCCTTACTGTACGACCACATGCCTGGTATGGGACGGGCCTAACTTAGTAGGTTATGGATTCTTGGCATTGATTACTCAGGCTGTAGGTTAGGCTATGTGCCAGGGTGGAGGTGTGTTTCAGCCTCAGTGGCGGCTCACATCGCGGGACGATTCGTCGCTTCCCTGTCCAACGATGTGTGTTATGCCAAAGCACTTCGTTAGGGTTGGCATAGCGGTTTGTAAGCACATCGGGAGTGTCAATGTTTGAGATGAAGTTTCTGAAAGGTTTTGTTGTGATCAGCTCTGATCCAGTTGATTGCATCTTGTGGGTAAAGTGTACAACCTCTGTAGAGTGTTAAACAATCTATTCGAATAGCCGCGTCCGCGGTCATGGACATACTCGGGGATTTCACACGAGGGGTAGATTTTCATAAAACTATTGGGAAGGGAGCTGTGTGATTTAAGTCATATGGCTGTGTGAAAGAATTTGATTAGGCTATGTGTCTTTGTGAAAACAAATATTAAATTAATATTGTCTATTTGTTTTGAATTATGCTTTTAATCTATTATTTGTATTCAATTGCAAATGTTGCATTTCTGCAAAATAACCACAGAAGCCTTTTCCTTTGGAATAAGCCTGCATCTATACATTGCATTCTGTGGTATGACTTGCGAGTACGGTTGTGTACTCACGCTTGTTGTAAAACTTGCGCCCAAACCTACAGAGTGAAGGAATCGTCGGTCAACAAGGTCTACTTCAAGGATCGAGAAGAACTAGGTCGCGCACTTGACCGATTGTGCTGTGGGCATATGGATGGGCTTCACCGAGTTATTCCGTTTCGTTCACTGCGACTTCATTGAGCTATTCGCCTTCTGAGGCATTAATTGTAAGCTTTGACCTTAAGGTCTTTACTCTGATATTTATTATTATTTGCCTATTTATTAGTCATCTTTGAATATGGAAATGATATTTCATCGATGTTGTCACTGTGTGCACTAGCGTGATCCTGGACTAGTGCAGTATACACAGAGGGTCCAGAATTGTATTTTTGGGTCCCGACACATTGCAATGTGAGGGAGCGAAGAAATGGTTGTAAAAAAATTTATCTTATGGGAGGATTGATCTTTAGGTGATGCTCTGAGAGCACCATGGACATTGACATAGACGATAAATGTTTGCATCAGACACTGTCTTTAGGTGTTCCGTTGTTAAGGAGCTAGGAAATGGTTGGTGACTTGGTGGTACAACTATAACATATGAATTTTTTTATGTGGGAAAGGAACTATTTGAGATAATTAAAAAGTTCCTTTTCTTATCTAATTGAAAAAATAGCACCTTTGGCAAACGAATTTTGCTGCATTTGAGTAATTCAAGATGCTAATGATTTTTTTTAATTAAATGATCCAAGAAGAAGGGTTGTATGGACTTCAAGATACATTTGATAGCAACCAAATAAAGATACCTGCCTATTAGAGCAAGTTTGTTTTCTCAAATTCAATAGGACATATATTGACCGGTACCTGTCAAAGGGCATAGATTTTGGGTAGCTAGAGCTTGTTTATCATACCATCTATAGGGATAGAGAGCTTAATTACCCTTGAAGAAAAGGAGGTCAATTTTCTTCTTGGTCTTTCAGCAAATTTCTTATTAGTTCTACTTATATACTATTTTGGATAAAATAAGCTTGCAGTAGCTATGATTGAATCAAGAGAAACACTAGCTAAAATTGGTTTGAGTCCTGCTCATTCTTCCACTTAGAGTTTCTTGAAAACCAATGCTTGTGTTTATTGAGAATATATTCGAATTTTGTCACATACTCACATTTGTTACTGCTCTGTAATGATGTTAGAGACTTTTTTCCAGGAGATGGAATCAACATACTTCAGTTTTGTTTGCATATAAATAGGTCTCGTTGTTGTCAATTAGGATGAGGTGTTGTTGCTTCTTAGTTTAGCATTTATGCGCTCTGATTACAAGAAGATATAACTACACCACTTTAAGATGGAGCTTTGTTTAGTCTGATCATGCATGACCATTACGTGTTTCTTGTTACCAGCAATAGTAACAATACCGACTCTTATAGGCATTGAGAGAATCCTTAAGGATGGACAGCATAGTTTCTTGGTTTCCATTCTAAGTTTTTTTTTATTACTTGAAAGTGATTAACAAGTAGACCTACTGAAACAAACAAAAAAATATTCTTCTTTCTTCAAAAGGGTTTCAATTGTAAATGTTGATGTCATATTGATACAGCTATTTATCCCAGCCCAATTCCAATGGCCTTTCATCTTTCATCTTTCAGGATTCAATGTAATATTGCAGATTCTGGGTGTAAATGCACCAAATAGTTTTTGTTCACTGTGTGAAAACAAAATGTTGATGTAAATCGATCTCGTGCAACAGTGGTTACACCCTTATGAGGGATCCACATCACAACAAGGGCCTCACCTTTACTAAGAAGGAGCGGGAGTTGTGTCTCAGGAGCTCCAAGTATGGGTAGCCACCACTAACTACAACAACCTGTAATTATCCTGGTGTCCTTTTTCCTAAACTCCTTAATGTTTATGCAGGTAAAGAAGCTCATGCACAACCTTCACCAGTACAAGGTCTCTCTGCCGCGCTACATGGCCATGATGGACCTTCAGGTAACCCAAATTAATCTGGTTACTTATATGAAATATTGAATTGTCATAATGTAAGAAGATCGACCCTGCAAGGTGGGAAAAGGCTTGTTGTACAAGATGTGATAAAATCCAACCAACATATTTGATATATTGCAATTAAAATGATCTATTGATTGCCACGCCGTGCTATGCCTTGTGTTTTCATGAGATGAATGAGAGGCTCTTCTACAAGCTATTAACTCATAATATGGAGGAGTTACTCCCTGCGGTTTATGCACCAGTTGTAGGTGAGGCTTGGTAGCAGTATGGGAGCATATTTAGACACCCACAGGGTTTGTATGTCAATTTGAAGGACAAGTACGTTTGCCCAGCTTTGCTTGAATTTAAAAGAATTATGTATTTATTTTCTTTCTGCCTATTAGACTGGGACTGACTAGAGATATTTTCTAGGTGGGAGGTCCTTGAGGTGCTAAGGAACTGGCCTGAGAGGAACATTCAAGCTATCGTTATTACTAATGGTGAGCACATTTTGGGGCTTGGAGATTTGGGTTGCCAGGTATGTTCGTAGAATTAGCTGCTCACTTTAGGAACTTTACTTATATTTGTTGGAATGATCTTCTATAGGGAATAGGAATTCCTGTTGGCAAACTTTCTCTCTACACTGCCCTTGGAGGGGTTCGCCGGTCAGCTCTAAGCATTCAAATCTGTTTTAGACTTGTAGTTCTCCTTTAGTGATATTCTCTAAAACAAATTTGATGATGCATTTGACTACAGGCTGGAGTTGGTATTGCAGAACTCATTGCTCTTGAGATTTCGAAATAGGTAAGTAACTATAATGTTTCACAGTCTCAATGTGTCATAGGACAATCTTAATCTTAGTGCTTACTACTAAGACTTGTTGGATTTTATTAGTTTACAGACAAAGGCTCCAATTGAAGAGTGTCGAGTTTACAAACAAAGGCTCCAATTGAAGAGTGTCGCAAGAAGGTTTGGCTGGTGGATTCAAAGGTATGGAACCAAAGGAAATTTTTTGTTGTTAATACAATATTATCATCTCTGCAGATGACAGCCTGACACAATATTTCTATATTATATATTTAGGGCTTGATTGCTAACTCCCGAAAGAACTCCCTTCAGCCATTCAAAAAACCTTAGGCACATGAGCATGATCCTTTGACGACCTTGTTAGATGTTGTCCAGGTATTCATTGTTCATCCACATTTAATATTTTAATTCAATTAGTGACTGACTGACTAATGCCTTCACTTAATTTGTTTTGTTAATGTTGTATTTCGTTGTATCAATGTTGTATTTCGAATCATTGGCAATTATTCTACAGTTGCTTCGTTTAGCTCTTGCATTATAGGTATTATGTCATGTTTCAAGCTGACATTACGAATATTCCGTAGGTTCCGCAAGATTCATGGAATGCATTGCCTTACCAGGTTTGGATAACTAATTTGAAATTATTTTCTTTTAATCGATGAATGATCATGTAGGTAGGCATCGCATTATGTAGTAGCTCCTCAAGAAAATAGAACTTCTATCAGTGCAATTTATGCAAATCGTAGATTGTTTTATGTATATATACATCGTATAGGCTCTCTGTCAACTGAATTCTTTTTGTATAGTTCAAGACAACCTCTACCCTGGAAGCACGCTGCAAATACAGGCGTGGCGTAGTGCACACTTTTGTCCTAATACATGTGAACGGCCCATGATCATACTGATATACATGAGCTCCAACCGAGGAATCTCCTCAAGCCGGAAGGTCAAACTAGTATAAATGGTACTGCTGATTGTCAATCGATCACTACTATCAGCTCTCAAGAGAGGAAAAAACTAGCAATAATTTCTTAGCACTATCTGATCTCTCAATAAAATAGTGACGAGATTTTGTTTGTCTAATGATACCACGAGGTGCATCGAAGATGGATGGGAGATGCGTTCGGTGGTGCATCAGGCACGGGCCCTTGCGATTGTAGCCTTGTAGGGGTCATCTTCCATCAGTTGTCGTGTCTTGCTGCCGCGTGTCACGAGTCAATGGCGATGGATTTCTAGAAGATGCAAATGGAATTATGGAAAGTGCTAACATAATCATACATAGAGAGAGAAGATGGGTAGGGGTGCAAGCGCGGTCGGCTAATTCCTGACCGATCATCGAATTCGACAAGAAAGTTCAGTATCCGGTCGGATTCGGTATCGGATAGTTAGCATCAAATTCGGTAACAAAATCAGAAGAGATCCTATCCAACCGAATAGCATCGGTAAGCGGTAATCTGGATAATATCCGATAAATGACTCTTACTGCCCAGCCGGCCTAGCTAATTGACACACCTCCTGGCCCTGCCATTTTACCCTAATTCCCTAACCTAAGCAACAGGCAACAGCCACCCACCAAGCCGCTACCACCATCATTCACACATATTGACACTGCTACCACGCACGCCTCCCCGCTGTCGTTCGTGGCCCCTGCCCCTGCAACCGGGAGCCGCCTTCGCCCCGGCCGCCGAGAGTCCCCCCCCCCCCCCCGGGAGTTGTTGCCCGCTTGTGTCTTGTCGGACTTGTGTATAAATTTATCAGTTATCGAACCTACGTAATATGTAATAATTTATTGCTAGTTGAAGGCTTGAAGTGATGGTGGTATGGTTCAGTGTATGTTCCTTTCTATATGCACGTACTATCTGCCTATATTATCCATTTCCGGTATGAAACCGTTATGTATCCGTCCCGACAGTACAGTGTCCGAAACTCCGAATTCGTATTCGTATCCGACTCCGAATCCGAGGAAAATGTGGGTTAGGATACAGTGTGAGCAATATCCGTCCTAATCCAAGGAAGACATAAAAAAGTTCACTCATTGACGTAAGACTTGCAACAAAATAAGGGTCTCTTGCTCAAAGACCATAACATAACATAGTAGGACTTAGATAACCTACTGCTTTCTCGCCTTGTCTGGGAGGTTCGTCATCGGCCACAATCCATGTAGATGGGTCGGCAATTTAAACTAAAATTCCGGATCATTCATGTGGATAGATTGGGATTATGATCCAACCAAACAAAACCTTCTAGAGAGAAGCCCAGCAGCCTGGGTGTCAGATTCGGCCTACTCATGAGATGAAATGTACCAGTACATGTACTACTTCAACACTACATTCCCCTTGCATCTCACTATAATTCCCATCCAACGAGATTTCCGTCGTTACTTCAAAGAAAGAAGGACGAAGCAAGGAAGGAAAGTGACACAGTCCCCATGATGGTCTGGGTTTTTTTTTTGGTTGATGAAAAACAGCAGGAATACCCTACTATATATTTATATTATACATAGAATAGAAAAAAAAAAAAAGAGAAGCTTATGTACAAGCAAAAGAGAGAATGTACGAAGCCCTCAAACAATGAGGTTCGATTAAATGATAGAATCTAGCCAGGAGAAAGAAAAAAAGATTTTTTTTCAATTTAGCTCTTTTTTCGTAAAAAACGCACATTTATACCTCTGCTAGTCTTATTTCAGTTTGGACCCGGAGGTGGCGCCGTGACTCACGGCGCCGAGCTAACTGCTTCGGCGCCGTGAGTCATGGCGCCGAGGTCCCGAACCCTAGCCCGGTGGCCACGCTGGCTGCCCCGGTGGCTAGGGTTCGGGACCTCGGCGCCATGACTCACAGCGCCGAGCTGTGTTAGCTCGGCGCCGTGAGTCACGGCGCCGACCCCCTGGGTCCAAAACTGAAAATAAGACTAGCAGGGGTATAAATGTGCGTTTTTTACGAAAAAAGGGCTAAATCGAAAAAAAATACTGTTCTTTCACTCTATGCATATGTAGTGTGACTTCTTCCTTGAAAAGCATCTTCCAGTTTTGTAGGTTTGCATTAACATTCTCAAAGACTTTACCATTCCTTTGCTTCCATATATGACAGGTTCCAATAACAAAAATTTCCATGAAGAAAGGCTTGGAGAAAGATATTCTTGCCGACAATATTTTACTGTGAATGTCCCCTGAGTGTTGCCATTGTATACCAATAATAGCCCAACATGCTACGCTAAAGGAGTAATCAAAGAAAAGATGTTGTAATATTTCTTCCACTCCATCAGAACAAACACACAGTTGACACATGAATTAAAATTGTAATGCCTTCTTGTCAACATGTCTCTTGTATTTAACCTATCCGAGAGCAGCAGCTAGGCAAATACTTTCAACTTTGAAACACATTTGTTTTCCCATATCCATTTATAGGGTTGCGGTGGGTTAAATGAACTGAAGAGGAATGCATAGAATTTTTCTGAGGAGTAATGCAGATTACCCCAAATATACCCCCAGGTGTCTTTTATATTATTCTCGAGTTGAAATTCCTTCAATTCTGCGAGTAGATGGTTGTATTCAATGAAAGCTTCGACCGAGAGTGCAGAAAAAATTCTCTGTTTTGCATAAAAGAAACCACTAAGCAATCTAGGAATTTGACAATGGAGTATAATATTGAATAAGTCCCTGACAGAATACACCCATTCAAAAGATCATTCCAAAATAGAACTGTTTTCCAGAGCCAATGGAACACATCGAGATTCAACTCGAGAATAATATGAAAGACACCTGGGGTATATTTGGTCGTTTTGCTGATCACCATCCTTTCGTATGCCCGCCTTAGAAAATGAAAATGAAAACAAACCAATCAACCGTTCTAAAATAACCTACCAAGCGTACGCTCCTGTATGGTTTAAATCCTACACTGTAAATACATTTTTTTCAAGAAAATGCAAAAGACTTAGCTCGCCATTCATTAAAGAAGAAGAAAGACAAACAACACCAATCATTTCACAAAAAACGCGGCAGCACAAATCTAAGGCTCTCGCCAAACTGAAAACAAAAATTCAGAAAACATCAAAAGCTGCAACCAACTAATGCCGGTCGACAACTACTGTAGCCTGCAATATATATAGGCACGGTGCTCCAGCCATGCTCCACATTCTCCCCTCTTGGCGAATTTAACACGAGCATTTCTCTCAGTCCAAATCAACCATATCACCAGGACTACCAAACCATCGAATCCTCTCTTCAGATCTCTTGGTGTTGCAGCCCTTGCTGAAGTCCACCATTCTTCTAATTGGATGGAAATACTTGGTACAATACCTCCATGACTGGTGGTAGAAAGAATGTGAAACCAAATTTGCCTTGACGCGACGCTGCTTATCAGGAGATGTTGCGCCGTTTCTTCTTCTTGGTCACACAAAACACATCGTTCTGGCCTTCTGGGTGTGACAACAATAATCCTCTGCGTTGCAACCTGTCTGCTGTCCAGCCGCGTTTTTTGGATTGCAAGCCATGCAAAGAATTTGCAACGCAACGGCGCTTTGATTTCCAAATTTGTTTGCTGCACGGCATTCTAGTTCCTCCAAGAAAGAAGCTTCTGTACGCTGATCTTTCCGTATATAGTGAAGGCGTCGAGGACCACCTCCAAGCCAATTCCACAGTTTCAGGTATTCTCTTATTGCAACAACCGTCAGTCCTCCAGTGAGGTATTCTCTTATTGCAACAACCGTCAGTCCTCCAGCGATATCTCTGACCCATGATCTCTCGTTTTGCGCTTCCCAGACTGTTCTTTTGAGCTTGTTTTCTATAAACTAGCAAAATAGCCCCGTGCAATTCCGCGGCTAGTCCTATCACTTTCTTTTAGTTAGTTATTTGATCCATGTAAACAGACATTAAGATTAAAGGCATGTCCCCGTGCAAGAACGTAGATGTCATGTAAATATATTGCTAGTCTTTTGGGTTTTGATCTTTGCATGCATGGTCTGATCGAGATAATGTTCTTCTCTCTTCTTGTTCAATTTTCTACTGTAGCTTCAATTATATATGTTGTTTTGCCTCTCAAAGTTCAATGTACATTAGTTAGTCGATGCTTCTTTCAATTATTGTATACAAAGTTCCTAATCTCATTTCCTAATGGGGCTGATATGTTGTACATGTACCACTACTTCCTCTAATCACGAAAGGAAGTCGCTTTGGGTAGCGTGCAGTCAAACAATATAAATTTTGCTATCAATATATTTTCGAATATTTAGAATGAACAAATGAAAGTAATATGTATATATTTGTCTCGAGAAGTACTTTTATAGTATTATAATTTTAGTAGGTTTTGTAAATATATTCCAACATAAATGAATGGTCAAAATTACATTTTTGAGACCGTATTGATGTCCAAAACAACTTTATTTTATGACTGGAGTGAGTATGTCTTACTTCGAATTCTCATAGTTCATCAAATTAGTGCTAATTAAGCTCCCTTTAGTCTGTGGTAGACTATGATAATTACACTGCAAATCTTAAAAAGTTTCTCTTTTCCTGCATCCGTTTTTCATCTCGCAATTTTTCTTTTTTTCCCATGTGCATAGTCTATCTCCCTCTTTTTTTCATCGGGCTTTCCTTTTTTTTCTGCCGACCTGCTGTATGTGTTTTTTTTCTTGAGCTAGTGGTGCGTACGTGGTTGAGAGGGGACACAATGTTTTATTCTTTTTTTTCTCCTATACAAGTAATGTCTATCTTTTATTTTGGTTTTAAATAACAAAAATAATATTATATGATCATTGTATGTTATTGCTTAGAGATATACTATAGTGGAGTATATCTCTAAGCAATAACATACAACCACCATATAGTGCATTTAATTAGGGTCCAATGTCCAACTGATCGAGGGCTAGATGTTTTGCTTTTGTTTTATATTTTCTAACATATTTTTCTTTTTTTAATAAAATCATATGGCCACTATAGTTCAACTTTAATTAGTGTTCAGCAGCTTAAGGGATAGATATTTCTGTTTTTGTGAGATTTTCTAGAGTATTTTATCTTTTTATCTTTGTAGTTGTAAAGTGAGCATTTATTATATAATAGATTAGGGTCCACTGGATTAAAGGATAGATGTTTCTATTTTTGTGAGATTTTCTAGCGCATTTTTTTTTTCTTACCGGTTGTAAAGCACATGTCATGAGTTTTATTATATGATATATACATTGCAAAGATAGAACCGATGCACGTAATAAAAAGCTGCATAATCTATTGGTCTCCCACATGCATATATACATGTCACACGTGTCTTCTGTATTCATCTTTTTTTATCGAAGGATCATCCCCAGCATCTATCTATTACTATATTATTAAAATAAAATCAAAAGAAATCACTATGTTCGCTATCAAAAGATAGAAATATCCATATTAATCGGAGAAAAAAGAGAAAAATCTACACCATCTATTTTAATGGGTCTATATAATAATGGTGTAGATTAATCACACATGTACGAGAGCTATTACAGTTGTATAACGAATACAACTATATTTCCATCATAAGTATTAAAGTTGTATAACAAGTAACTCTATATTTCGATATAAACACACGCAATGTAGTATCAAGCCACGCAATTGTACGAAAAATTTGGCTAGTTTCTATTAATAGAAACCAAATTACAAGGTTCGAGATAATACCATCATTGTATTCATCTATTGTCAATATATGTATCTCTACTACTTAAAAATTGGAGTTGGTGGTCGTCCGTTCTCCCTAGCCTCCCACTCATGTCTCTCTCTACTGATATGTGGACCGTGTTATGAGCAAACTATCTCATCGCATCGTGCGCTCCCTACTCCTCATCTCCTGGCATCACCTACGACGCCGCCTGCGCTTCCTCCTCCATTGCGCCCTCGCCTCCACTCCTGCTCTTCTGCTCTGCTCCATGCGCACCTCCGCCCCCTCCCCCGTTGCTGCTTCCGTCGGCCGGATCTGGACGGACCTCACTTCCTCCTCTCCACTACTACACTTCTGCTCCGCGCGCCTTGACGAATTGAGATGTATTATATCTACTTTAATTGATAAACTATTATATTCATAAGATGTTTCGTAGCAATGCATGGACACTTAACTAGTACTACTTAAAAACAACTTGGTGAGTAGCAATACGTTCTACACCTCGTCATACCTCTCCTCCGCCCCTAAAATCTCTAACAAAAAAAAACACCACGTAACAAACAAATTAACTACTAAAAAAATAATACTTATCCCAACAACCTCCTCCTCCGGAATGGATAGTTCCCGACTGTCCATCCGTCAGAATAAATTCGGATCTTATTCGAAGCGTGAAACCAGATATCCAGGACTTTTTCTCGGATTTTGGATTCGGAGCCTGATAGTTTTTTTTGCCGAAAACGGATTCAGGGAGGAGGTATCCGTAAGATTCGGAGTTATCCGGATAATTTATTGAATAGTCTCCGTAAACGTTGTCCCGGATATCCAGTAAAATCTAGGCCTAGTGGGCCGGAAAGAGAAATCGACCTACAAGGCTTTCCAGTATTTAATTATTATTGTTGTTTACAAAATACAGGAAATCCAAATAAGCCAAAAAAAATAGCAAAAGAACTCATAAAAATTCTAGAAAAATTATAAAAATAATTTTGAACATAAGGAACTTAAATAAAATACTTTTCAATTTAATGGATGTTTTTATTTATTCATATTAAATCATTTTAATTTCTAAAAATATATATTTAAGCTTTGTTAAATTGTATAAAATCATGAGAATTTTATAAAACCTTATTTTAAATAAAAGATTTTGAAAAACTCAAAAATTGGAATGCCACAGACTTATTACCAGTCAACGTTCTATGTATCCCTAACTAGTTATTGCTACTGGTATGTAGGCTTTGTATATATTGTATTTGTCCTATTATGTAGTTGGCTAGTTATATTTTGGATAGCTTTTGTACCGCTATCACTATAATTTGCTACTACTTCTTTAACTAGCCGTTGTGATAGTGTGTGTAGTTAAATTTGCTTGTTAAATTGCTAATGCAGTTGCATTTTGGACATGTAGTATGGTTGATTGATCTTTATATGTGCGATATATATATGGTTTCTATTTTCGCACAATATTCGACTAAATATTCATGATAGAGACAATCCATATTTGGTTCTACATGTATTCATTCTGTATTCGTGACCGAGACTATCCGTATTTGTATTCGTATCTGGCATTGACCGTGTCCGACTTCGATTCTGAGAAAAAAAATGGAATAGGATACGGAATAAGCGATATCCACCTGTATCCGCTCCGATTGCATCCCTACTCCCACGACTTAATGAACAAGGCTACGACACACCTTGCTATCACTAGGTCATATTGTTCATCACCGACAAGTGAGGTCACTTCTACCAACCCCAACATGATCTAATTTAGCTGTGGGGCGATGCAATGTGACAACATCGATGCAAGTTAGGTGTGCGAAACAGGGTGGTGTGAACCATGGTAGCGGAGCCGAGGGTGTGGTGTAAGCCAAGCTCAGCAGAGGAGGCACAACGTGGGCCAGAGAAAACCTCGATCAAGTGCTCCGATGGAGCTGAGAGCGTGGTGTAGGCAAAGCCCAGTGACAACAACTTGACGTGCTGAGTAATATGATTTTCTTATTTGTAGCATCGTGCGGGCATTAAACTAGTAAGTATTACCTCCATCCTTTTTTACCTATCATTTTGGACATCGACAGTCTGCAATACACACCTTTAACCATTACTTTTTTAATTATATATTACTAAAAAATATTTTAAATGTAATCATATAAAAATATTTTTGATGACAAATATAGTAATATCATTTCCATGTGACAAATCCTAATAATTTTGTATATATTAGTGGTCAAAGTTTTAAAATGCTGATTGCATATATTTTAAAACGACGTCTAATAAAAAAAAAGGAGTAATAATTATTGCTTATGAATTCGATGATATCTACATCAACATTGCGGCAATCAGTTGTTTTACAATATGAACAACTCCTTTCTGGTAGAAAAGAAAAGGGAAAGGATAACAACGCTCTTTAGTTAGGCCCTGTTTAGTAGAGCTCCAGATTCTCATTTTCTAGATTCTACTCCTGATTCTCTGATAATACACTTATGTGAGAATCTGGAGCTGTTTGTTAAAAGCGTTTGGCTGGTAGGTTGGCTCCAAAAAGCATGAGGGAGGATTAGAGGCAATAGACCATGTTACCCCTGGTTGTAATACTTCAATTGCATTTGTGTCTTTTTCCATGTATTTGTACACAAATTATAGAATAATTTTCCCCCAAATTTGTTTAGACCATATGAATTTTTCTACCGCCGCCACTGGACGGATCGCCCGCCATCATGCCGATCAAGGTGGCGCTGGGGTGTTTGCGGCGATTGGGGATAGGGGTCGACTTCGGTTTGCAAGAGGAAACGACGACGCGACGGAAATGCCAACCAGTACGCTCGGGGTGTCTCGCGGTGGGATGAGACAGGGGTATAGTTCAATGGCATTTGCGGGTAATAACAATTAATTTCAAGCGGTATTTTTGTTTCTACAAGGTTGGATTCCCACGAGAATCCACAGGAAGGCTGCTTCTCATTGCTAGTTTATTTTTGAGACAGCTCCCCGCGAGAAGTGGAATCTGTTGTGTTGAGAAGCTGGGTATTTGGTACAGCTCCACGAGATCCAAACGAGAAGCTAGGATTAGAAACTGTACCAAACAGGGCCTTAGTGCTACACATAAGTCAAAACAGAATTATTAAATTAGCACGACATAACTTTCGTGAATTGGTGGTGCGCATGACCCACGCTAGCCTGATGCGGGTGCCACCACCAAAGTATCGAACTGATGCCCATACTTCGTGTGTCAGCGACCCGGGCAAGCACAAACAGTTCAAATCATAGTTATCAATAGTACCAGCCGGTATGTACCATACCATCATCTAAACCGGTACAAAGTAGCTCTATGTACCATACCGGCCTCAATACCGGTCATACCGGCTCGATACCCGTCAATACTTGCCATACCGGTGGAATTGATAATGGTGTCTATTGAATTATGTGTTATATTTGATAGTGCTACTATGTATTTGGAATATTTGATAGTGCTACTATGTATTTGGAATAATACTGCAAATGATATTTGGTGTGCATGTAATTAAACAAATATATACTTATAAATATATATACTCATATTATTATATTAAATCTGAAACGGTACGTCGGTATGGACCGGTATCGGAACGTACCATTCCAAGAACCAAACCGGTATGGCCTCTGGTACGGTATTGACAAGTATGGTTCAAATTGCCAAGACGCTGCCCACGAGCTTGGTCGCACGGACCAAGCATCGCGCGAGGGTAGGAGAGGACGCTGTCAATCGCGTCGCGCTTGTAACATCCCAAAAATACCTAAATGCAAAAATACGGGATTTTTAAAACTTTTTATATGATTGTCTGTTATCAACATCTTTGCCTGCATTTTCGGGAGTCATTCGATCTGTTTCTTCTTTGCCGACATGGGTGTAAAACATAAACACCCTAATATCTGAAATTATAAAAGCAAGTAGCAGAATTTTAGCACACCTAAAATTCTACTCTCTTTTGGTTTCCCCAAATGTTTCCCCAAATGCTCCTGATCTTTTCTTTCCTCTTTCTGCTGGTTCGACTCGGTCAAACTATGGCCCACCGGCAGCTTCTACTCCCCTGCTTCCCTCTTGTTCCTGTTCTTCCGACCCGTGGCTCGCCCAGCTCGGTGCAGCCGGGGCCACTCCAGCAGCCATGACCGATGACAACTGTGTCTCCCCGGTCTCGCTCGGGTGCCGTGTATGACAAGGATGGTGCACTGGCACATGCGGTCACTCCGCAGCACTGTGCCACCAACCCTGTCAACATCACCACCACTCCGCCTTGTCGGGCCGTGCCGAATGCATCACCTCCCCACTGCTAATATATATAGTAGCTCCGAGCCCCCTTGTCGCCTTCTCCGCCACATCAGTGCTAGTCCCAACTTCTTCCTCCCTAAAGCGAGCTTGAACTCCAAGTAAGGCTGGAGCGCTCGCTTTGACTGAGCGCCCCCGCAATGCCACTGTCGTTGTTAACACCCGTTGGAACCGCCGCGATCTTGCTCTTCCTCTCCTCCGACCAGATTGGCCCAAGGAGTCAAATCGACCTCGCCGGGGAGGTGCACCCCAAGTCATCTCCGCGGAGCCGTTTGTTTACTCCCATGAAGCCGTCTGGAGGATTGAAGACTACTCTCTTCTCTTGGTCCCTCACTGTCGTTCAGAGCTTCGCTCGCCGTCGTGGTCCACCATCTTCAGCCCAGCTCCAGCTAGCTCATCCCCGCAGCTTCGTACTGGTACATCCCTAGTGTCCCAGATGCTCTTCGTTCGAGCTGCCCTATTCTTTCTATGGTTCTTCCTCTGGTTCTTTCTCTAGTTCTTTCTCTGGTTCTTCCTCTAGTTCTTTCGCTAGTATGTTCGACCACGTGGAAGCAGCCGAATCTTCTACGACCACATAGTCGAAAACTCTTTTGACTACGCCCAACCGAACCTTCTATGACCCCGTAGTCGAAACTCTTTCAACTACACCCAGCAGAGTCTCCTACGACCACGTAGTCGAAACTCATTCGACTACGTGCAATCAAACCTTCCACGACCATGTAGTCGAAACTCTTTCGACTACGCCCAGCCGAGTCTCCTACGACAATGTAGCCGGAAATCCTTCGACTACGCCCAGTAGAAACTTCTACGACCACGTAGTCAAAACCTCCTCGACTACGTAGTCATACATTCTTCGACTGCAGGCAGTCGTACCTCCTCCGACTTTACCCAGACGTATCCCTTACAACACCCAGTCGTACCTTCGACTACTCCCAGTTGTACATCCTACGACTACATCCAGTCGTACTTCCGACTACATGTAGTCGTATTCCCTCCAACTACAAGCAGTCATATTCTTCTTGTATCCTTCTTAGGACCACCTTGAGTAGTCGTATTCTTCCCACGACCACATCGAGTAGTCGTATCCTTCTCTGGACCTAGTAGTCCCCTTTCCGACTAGTGGGTCATACCCTTTTTCCGACTACACGTAGTCGCACCTTCTTCGACTACGCATAGTCATGCCTACCACGACTACATCAGATGTATCTCTTATGACCACCCCCAATCGTAACTACGACTACACCTAGTCATACCTCTCTTTCGACTACACCTAGTCGAACCATCTTCTGACCACGTGATCGTGTAGTATTCACATGTAGTCAAACTTCCTTCGACTACACATGTCGAACCTCCTTCAACTACACCGAGTCGAACTTCCTCCAACCGCGTAACAACTACGAGTACTGTGGCCCTATGAGTACTACACCAGCTACGAGTATTGTAGCATTCGCGAGCATTCTAGCCCTACGAGTACAGTAGCACCCACGAGTACTGTAGCACCTTCGAGTAATTACGAGTACTGTAGCATCTACGAGTACTATACCATCTACGAGTACTATAACGCTATGACTACGCAGCCCACTACGACCACGACCACATAGTTCCGACCACTCTCTCGACCACACGGTCTCAACCACTATGTCCCAACCACATAGTTTGACCACTCACTCTTGACCACTGTGTTTGACCACCCAGTTTCGACCACTCATTCTCGACCACTGTGTTCGACTACCCAGTTTCGACCACTTTGTTTTGACCATTGTGTTTCGATCACTATGATTCGACCACTTTGTTCGATCACTGTGTTTCAACCACTTTGTTCGACCACCTAGTTTCGACCACTTTGTTTCGACTGCTGTGTCTCGACCACGGTGTTTCGACCACTTTGTTTCGAGCACTGTGTCTCGGGCACTGTGTCTCAACCATTATGTCTCGACCACTTTGTTTCAACCACTGTGTTCGATCACTGTGTTCCGATCACTTGGTTTCGACAACTTTGTTTCGACCATTATGTTTTGACCACCTAGTATCAACCACCAAGTTCAACCACTGAGTTTCGACCACTCGGTTCGACCACTGAGTTCCGACCACACAGTTTGACCACTGAGTCCCGACCACACAGTTACGCCCACTATAGTGCTACATGCCTACGACCACACAGACCGCTATGACCACAGTAGTTTCCTTGGCACTGCAGCTCTTATGACCACTGTTGCTGCTACGACCACGGTAGCTCCTACGACCACGGTAGCTTCTACGACCACTACAGCTCCTACGACCATTGTAGCTTCTACGACTTTTGTAGTTTCTACGACCACTGCAGCATTTCTGCGACTATACCCTAATCATAAGCTCCCCTACGACCAGTCTGTGGTTGTAAGCCTTTCTACGACCATCACCTGGTCGTAAGTTCTGCGATCAGTTCCTAATTGTAAGCCTTTCTACAACCACCACCTGGCCGTAAGTTCTTCTGCGATCAGTTCCTAGTCGTAAGCGTTTGTATGACTATCCCCTGATTGTAAGTCCTCCTACGATCAGTCTATGGTCATAAGTTCCTTTACGACCAGTCCCTGGTCGTAAGACTCTCTACGACCATCCTTTGGTCGTAAGTCCTTCTACGACTAGTCTCTAGTCGATGAGGCTTACAGACGTGTAGGCCTGGTAGATCAGGGAGTCTTCCACGCCATATTGAAGGATATGGTCTGGTCGTTCTGTCGAGTTGTCGTAGATATGTTTACACTCATTTGGAGTGTTTCATGTATTTGCATGTATTTGGACTTATTGAGTTTCATTTGGTTGTTTTCAGTCGCTCTTGGATTTAATCGTAGTCTGCGTAGTTAGACTCCGACGCTGTAATGGGACCACAATCCCAAGAATATCAAGATGGTCAGGCTATTGAACATGATGATTATCAGCATGTTGAGCGAGATTATTACCAGGATATCGAGAAAGGCGGGTATAAGGATATAGAGCTTTCTTAGAACATTGAGCAATGCGAGTCAATACTTTGATCATATTGCACCTACTCTTTGCAAATTATGTTGCTTTAAATTATGAAATTGCATTGCTGTGATTTATGCAACTATATTTGGTCTAGTCGTAGCTAATGCCTTAACCATAATTGTGTATAAACTTCCAATCTTTGAACTTGGACACTATCCTTTGCCACCCTAGACTTAATGGACTACATACTAGTTAATAAGTCTGTATCTAAGTGTCATGCTTAGCCTTGCTTAGATACATTGTCAGGCGGGCATTAAATTGCCCGACAACACTCATTCAAAAAATAAAAACCGGATTTGGGTAGTCGAGGCTGGGTGCCTAGCTGTTATGTTGGACTAAATGGTTATTTTCAAAACAAATAAAACCTGAAAAATTGTTTTCGACTTGGGCGAATAGAAAGAGGGGCTGGTGCCGGGGGCACGAGAGGATGTCGGTATGTGGACATATCGCCCAAGTTAATTAAGGACTGAATCTGATAGTGACCTCTCATGTAAAACAGTGCAACCACAAGTCGGTAACACACACGACCTGGCTGACTAATTTGTTCGCCTCGTCATGGCTTCGACGTTGGTGGATGCGGGTGGATAGTCGGGGGAGAACGAAACCACAAGAACCACACGGCGCTAAAGGGAAACCTCCCAAGGACAAGCTAGGGAGACCAAAGGAGGTGATACCTAGCGGTGCGAAGTTGCAAAGAGGTTGAGCATTGTAAAGGTTTTGTGATGATCAACATTAGCCGCACACCTTCGGAAGTGTGTCAGGGTAGTATAAGTTGATTCATCTCTTGTAGGGAAAGTGTGTAAACTCTGCAGAGTAAGAAAACTATCTAGATAGCCGTGCTCACGGTCAAGAACGGTGCTGAGAACTTGCTGGATATAGTTTTCCTTTTTATAAAAACCGATTTGTGGATGGAATGGAAGGATGGGGTGGGACCCTAGGGATTTGAATAGGTCTGGTCTGGGACCAGTGGTAATTACAAGATAGCCTGAGCATTGAGTGGTTGGTGCACTTAATGGTATAGGAGGTTGGACCTCCACTAGTACATTTCAACAAGAACTCAGTTTATAAAACCTGTTGTTTAAAATGCTAAATCTTAGGATGTTACTACTTACTCTAATTCAAACATGACTTTGGGCAAATAAAAGAACTCTGAAATTTCCTTGACCAGCCTTGCATCTATGATAAATGCATTGTGTGTTGGTTCGCGAGTACAGTTGTGTACTCATGATCGCTATTTACATTCTTTTAGTTAGTAAGAACAAAAGAAAGCTGTCGGACGACTATGAGCACTATTCACCCCAGGACTGTTCACACCGAGTACTACTCGAACCGTCCCCTTTCGCGCAACATGGTGGCACCTAGTCATAAGACTCTGGCTGGCGATCCCGGCACTGCACGACTACAACCTTCGGCCAAGACCTGGTCGTAGGCCTGTCTGGGGGATACTTATGGGTGCTGATCAAGACCGAAGACCAAGAAGACCAAGAACTAGGTCGCGAGCCCATAGTTGATTGCCAGTGGGCATATCGTGGGGTTTCCACGCTTTGTACTTTGATTCTTCTTCTTCTGCTGTTCTTGAAATGTTTGGCCTATTCGGCCATTCTGCAAACCAAAAGCTGTAAGGTATATTTATGTCCTGTCTAGTATTATGCAATAGCTTGCATTTTCGTAATATGTTGAACCAATGATGTAACTATGTGTGCTATCTATTGATCCAGGAAATGACACAAATATACACAGAGGATTCCATGTTCCAAATTTGGGGTCCGGCAGTGCTGCCGATGACGACCCCACTGCCGCCGAGGGCAATGGCACTGCGACACGTACACATGTGCGGTGCGTCCTGTGTGGAAGCGTCGGTCGAGACACTCGGGTGCAATCGGAGCGGATACAGATGGATATATCGCTTATCTTGTATTTTATTTCGTTTTTTAGTCAGAGTCAAATATGTCGTACTTATTTCTTCATCTTGTATTTGCTCCGCGAGCCTTTGGTCGGTCGATCAGATGAAAATTATCCGCTTCTTTTGTACCCCCCCCTATACTCATTAGATAGTACGAGTATAATCAGAGCGAACACGGAAAGATTAATCGCTAAGATGACAAAAAACACTCAGTATCCACTGTCTACTTAAATGCTACAAGTCATCTATCTGTTATTTTGTTCTAAATGAAATCACAATAGGTTTTTCTCATATCACCTAACATACAGACATATATGAACGAATATCGCTCATTTTGTATCTTATTTTGTATTTTAACACCTATTTCTCCATGCTGTTGTATTTTCTCATAAATATTCCGTCGGTGGAAATTAACCGCTGTACCCTAACGGACAACGACCCCAACGAAAAGGTCGCGCGCGATCCGACATTTCCACACTTGGGAGCAGTCTGGCGGGGCTCCGGATTCGGCGTAAATGCATGCGATTGATGGAGGTGAGGCCTCCCCAGGTTAGGCACGTAATTAAAGAAAAAAAAAACGGCAGTTCGGTTGGTGTCCCATGAAAAGCTAGAAATTGCGAACGAATCCAAATGATTTTTTTCCTTTCCTCTCCTTTTGACACTACAGGATGATATTTCTCCCCGTTCCTTATTCTCCGTAAATCCGTCAGTAATGTTAATAGCAGAGCACAAGGAATTAATTTCGAAGTGGGAGCATGTAGAAAAAAATAGTACGTGGGCCTTTCTTTGACGGGTAAAACTACGAGGTTTGTCTAAGGACGTGAATAGAATTCCCGAAAGCAGCAGGGATAGACAGACAGACAAATAGACCAGTCGTCACGTCAGCCAGGTACGGTGAGGAGAAGTGGAGGCTCACGTACTAATGGCCAAATCAAAATCAATGCAGAGCACGCGCATCCCGGACGGATTATCTTCGTCGTCTCATAAAAAATCAACGATAGAGATCAATAATATAACGTATTTGCTATACTAAATTCGGAGTAGTACATATTTTACTGTTATTATAGTATCACTGTAAACACTGTTCTCACACACATAAAATATTATTTATACAGTATACTCAACAGTAATACAGAGAATCCGAATTTCGGATCCAAAGCCGACGAACTAGGCGGGCAACGAGGCGTGCGTCGTGGTCGCACTTGCCCCCTTCCACGGCCCCACTCGCTTCCCCACTAAGCGAAAGATGGACGAAAAGCAAACATAGCGAGTGAGGTGTTCGTTCGTTTTTGTTTGTTTCGTTGGTGCACATATGTATGGCGTGTTCTTCACTTTGGATTCGGATCGGCCGCCGTGGACAGTAGAATACCAGTACTACGTTCTGGACTCTTGCACGGCCTGTCGGATCAGACGTGGCATCTAGTGTGGACGTTGGGCATAAATAGCGATTCTTGTTGCAATTCTTGGATCAATTTTTGTGCCAGTCTTGTGAAAAGAAAATTTCGTTATGCCTAGCTCACCTACACACCTCTACGGAGCTTGCTGATCGCATCTAATTCACACGCTAATTTGGAATATGTGGTTTTCCAGGATTTTGTAGGAAATGGTTCTGGTTCTATAGCATTCTTGTAAAAATATTTTATTCCAGATACGATCTAAGAGTTGTTATTGATGAGGATATCCCTACGACCGCTACTCCAAAGTCCTATGAGCACTACTCCAAGTGTGCATGAGACTGTACATGAAGCACCAACCGGTCTAATGACCAGAGCTCGAATCAAGCTTCTAAACCAACAGGTGCTTTTATTTCTTAATGAGTCTCCTATTGACTACACTGAGAATTGGCTACTACCTCATGCAAATACTTTGTGTATTATCATATTCGAACATTGTGAAGATTTCGGATACAAAGCAATGGAGGAAGACCTTGAAAGATCAAAGGAAGTCACCTTATGTTTGTCTCCAGTCAGACGTCGACTGTGTCTACGGCTCACGACTAGGTCTACCACCCTCGACCAGTGCATCGGGCTCTACGACTAGGTCTCTAGTTTTACAACCAGTTTTCAAAGGCATACGACCAGTTCTGGAAGATCTACGTGTAGGGAAACGGGTAGGCTACACTAGCGCAAATTAAAAAAATTCTACCCGTAAACCAAGATCACTGCAGTTATAGATCACGGTCTTACCACTAGACGCGCAGGTGCGGAAGTTGATGCAAAGACGTCGAGCGGTGTAGTCGTACTCGATTGATGCGATGCGTCGGGCGCAGTAGTCGCACTACTTCCTCGTCCTCGTCGCGGTGTCCCACGCATGCTCCTTTCTTGCGGTTCGTCCCAACGCCACGATGCAATGGCGCCTCCAAAGGTATCCACACGCACGGGAGGAAGCGACGCGGCGGACTACTAGATCGCGCGGCGACTAGGGCGTGGGAGGGTGGCGCCGTGGTTTGGGGATGTCACGAAAAACTCAACCCTTAACCAGTGTGTGAGGACCCCAGTTTATTTGGCTTGTAATGCTTAACCAACCGCCTGGTCCTAGCATCACAAATCGAATAAACTGATCCTCGAGATACGTATACTTCCCAGGAAGCAGTATACACACCTCGTTACAAAATTAGACATCAACTCCATTCAAAACATAGAGTCCAAACACCACACTTCCAAACGGAAGGTAAACAAATAGTACCAATATTACAGACATAGGCCGACAGGCCAAAGATACACAAATAACAAGAACGACAGCGGAAGCAAAAGTGCCATAAGATGGCTATAAACAAAGCCAATCAGTGTGCCTTCAACCCACAAGGCATCCGGCCCGGACCGCCAAGACTAGTCGTCACCCACGGCGACAAAGACACTCACGTAGTGAGGACCCCGAGGCTCACCTTCTTCCTCCGCAACAAAAACATTTAAGCAAAGCACCTGAGTACAAAGATTGTCTTTGTACCCGCAAGATCGACGTGTGAATTAACAGACTGCTCATATGCTACATGCAAAGCTTATTTGGTGGAGGTCATATGTTTCATTTGCATAAAGCCAACTTTATTTGCAATAATGTAATACAGTTTAAAGGCAAGTTTGCAATTCATTTTTACTGTTGAAATAACTGCGAAATAAAGATAGGTACAAGAAACCACCTAGAAGTGACTATCCCAATAGTCACCACAATATAGCACGAATCCCGGACTGTACCACCCAAAGAAGTTTTAATTTAAATGTTGTAGTCTAACTCTTGAAAAGCTTACCCAAGCGTGTCCATCACCTAGGGCGAGGCTATTCGAATAGTTTTAACCTGCAGGGTGTACCAATGTACCCACACTTGCATCGCCTTTAAGCCAAAGCACACTTCCAAGGTATGCAACACGACTAAGTCCTACGAGACTGTTTCCAATATTGTGTATCAACCCGAGCCGCTCGTATGGGTAGAAACACCATACGCTTACATGGTAAAGCCGAAAGACAACTACCCACTCAGATAAAGCTTTTGGACAACTACCATGCTCCCACCTCCATCCTCTCCCGCGACCTCCTGCGACCCGAGCCAATACACGCCAAAGTACTAGGTCAAGAGAGGTCCCATATACTCTAGTGTGGTTAGCACGCGAAATGCTGGATAAAAATTCACTCACAAGATGTTCGGTCCTTAATTGACCCGGCACCTTTCGATCCACACCCAAAAGATCACACCAATCTTACCATTGTGCCCGTCCAAATCATTTTTGTTTTCATTTTTAGTTTTGCAATTAAACATAGCAGAATGTTTGAAACATAAGGTTGTAGTAAATTTTGTGTGATCAAGGTTACCGACTAAAGTCGATAACCGCCTGATTCTACCGATAGCTAGGCATGTCTAAGCAAATTGACCGGATCTACTAAGTGACAAGAGATCATCCAAATGACCTCTAATCACAAAGAAATAACCTAGGCTCGTAGTAGAGATCAATATTTTGTCTACAGGATATGCAACTACGGATTTAACTAATCAATTTAACACAAATTAAGCAATGCATACATACGGTTGAAACAAAATATTAGACTTTAAAATACCGGGATTAACATGATCAAACTGCTTGCTCGCCGCTGTTGCTCAATATGTCATGGAGGATCGTCCTCGTGGTTGCCGCAAATATCGAAGCCTAACGATCGAACATAACAAAGCAAATAAGAACGAATAACACCGACAAAACTCAAACACTCAACAACATCAAACAAGCCAAAACTCACACAAAGAGCCTAAGCATGAAATAACAGAATTTTAGAAACAGAGAACAAATCATTTTAAGTTATTAGCAATTTTCTATGAATTTTCTAAGTTAAAAACACAACAAGTCACTATTTAATTACTTAACAAATTTTCATGAACAGAAACAGTGTGCAAAACCTATCCTAATAATTAGTACACTGAAAATGAAATTTTCTGAGTTGGGTTCATTGAATTTGGACAATTATAGCAAGAGATATGCATTTTCTAATTTGGAGATTACAATCTACAACATTAAATTAGTTAACAGATTCTTGCTACAGATACAAGGTTGAAATTAATTTCAGTAAATAGAACATTTAAAATGAAAATTAACAAGACTGGTTTCATGCAATTTGGATAAAATTGAATTAGTTATGCATTTTACAAGTTTAATTGATTTAACACTCAACGTAAAAGCATTTCGAAATACTAAAGCACTAAATACTTCTTCTACCGACGCACGGCTAGCCCCACCATCGACAGCGGGCCCGCGCGAAATGACCGACCAGAGCGGATCGCGCATATAGGTGACGCCGGCGGCGTATTCGAGAATACGCCTTCTGCTCACCAAAGTGCAAACCTACATACTCACAAAGAAATACGTTTCCCAACAGAGAAAACATATTACCAGAGCTACACAACCCTAACTGACAACATGGACCCACATGGCAGTGACTTAGAGAATAAATAACGGGCTGGATTAAAGGATTTCTAAACGCGATTAACCAATAGGGCCCACAAATCAGAGACTCAGACTAAGCAAGATTAGTGCTAAACTACTCCACCGGCGGCTCACCGGCGAGCACGGGGACGGTGGCGCGGCCGCGCAGGTGATCTTGCTAACCAAAGGGTTTCGGCGAGAGAGTGGTACCTTCGGGTTCGCAACGATCTCGCGAACACGATGGCGGCGACGCGGAGTCCGATGGTCACCGGAGTTGAGCTCGCGACGACCGGAGGCGGAGAAGAAGGTGCGTGCTCGCGAGAAGACACTACGGGCCCAGAAGACTCGAAGTGCGCCACGGCCCGCCTTGATCCCGTGAACAATAAGCACAAGATGATGGCGACGAAGAGGTTCGAGACGGCCGGAATCACCACGGCGCGAAACACCGAGCTCGGAGAAGAATCGGTCGCACGGCTTCCACGATGCACCAAAGACGGCGAACCCACCGTGAGCATCGGTGGAGCATTGCGATCAAGTGGAACCAAACGCCGAGGCTTGAGACTCACGTAACGCTAGCAAGCTCGCGGGGCGAGGCCGCCGGTTAAGACGATGAAGTTGCTCCAGCGATCCAATGGATGCCGATGATCCGGATGGGCAAAATGGAGGCGGCGAGAGAGTGGATCACGATGGTACGGCCGCGGGCTTGAGAGAGGCATCGACACGGCGGCGCCGCTTGGGTTCAACTCCGTGAGACAAAGAAACGGCGGAGAAAGCACGAGAATGGGGTAGAGAAGAAATGAATGAGTTCGGTGGGTAGATGAGACCCGCGATGCTTCTGACCGACACGAGGACGTAAATGTGGCGCGACGAGAGGCGTGGCAAGCATGCGCGCGACGGCCGAGAGCTCGGTGAGACGCGGAGAAGACGAGGACGGCCGGCGGTGGGACCCATATGTCGGCGACGATGGCGGTGCGAACCGTGGTTTGATTTGATCGGCGATGCACCGACCGATGGATCTAAAATAGACGGCTGAGATTGGTGTATGCATTCGGACAGGTCGGTTGCACACGCGCACGTGGATCGTTCGATTTGCATCGGACGGTCACGATCGATTGGACTCGCGCGCGGTGCAGCTAGTTGACGCGACCGAGTCAAGTGGCACGGTCGGACTTGAGCCTGAGGTTGGGTCCGAGCCCGAGGAACGATGATTTCGGATTTGATTTAAAAGACAGAGAAGGTTTGGGGAATTTTAGAGGTAGCTCCTGAGCTCCACAAATTTCGAAATTTTTATGGTAGCTACTAGGGACAGAGGAAAACCTTGTGAAATTTTTCCAGGAGTTTCAATGCACTAGATTTTTCCCAATAAAATTCACAAGCTGCTGCCCAGAGGTTTGACCAGAAATTCAAACTAGTTTGACTTGGCCATTTGAAATATCAAACAAAATCCAAAAATTGTGAGATAATTCAGAGAGGTAGATAGGATGGTCAAGATGACAGGAAAAATATTCCTAGGGGATGATCACAAGTTTGAAGGCTAAGAATGTGCTGACAACAATTTCCAATCACAAGAATTAAATTCTAAAAATTGGAAATTGCTAGGGAAAACTTTAGAACCTTTCAAATGATTTGAAGAGACAACAAAAGTTTTATTTCTCCTCAAAATTTTACATTTGAAATACAAACCCTAAGTTAGGGTTGTTACAAATCTCCCCCTTACAGAATCTCACCCAGATTCGATCACCGGGAGAAGAAGGATGGGTAATCGCTTGAAGACGATCTTCCCGCTCCCAAGTGGCTTCATCCTCGGAGTGGTTCGACCATCGAACTTTAAGGAACTTGATCACACGGTCCCTTGTTCTGCGCTCGCCTTCTTCGAGGATACGAACGGGCGCCACGATAAGACGATCTTCCCGCACATCAATATTTTCCAAGGGCGTTTCTCAACCGAACACGGAGGCACTTCTTCAATTGTGACACATGGAAAACATCATGCACCCTCAAGTGTAGCGGCAAGTCTAACTTGTAAGCAACAGCTCCCACTTTCTTGATGATGCGATACGCCCGACATATCGAGGAGCCGCTTGCCCTTGACACCAAACGACGATGTCCTTCGCAGGGTGAGACTTTGAGATACACAAAGTCATTGGGCCGAAACTCACCACGACGACGCCGACCGCATAGCTCTTCGCTCGATCGAGCTACGCGCAAGTGCTCACGAATCAATCGCACTTGACTTTCAAATCATTGATTGAATCGGCCAAAGAACCGCCTTTCACCGCCGACCGGGCCAACGGGGTTCGCAGCGCCCCCATACAAAGCCTCAAACGGTGCCATACCGAGACTAGCTCGAAGTCGTTGTTGTAGGAGAACTCGGCAAGCGGTAGACACTTCTCCCAATTCTTCCCATAGGAAAGAACACAAGCACGGAGCATATCTTCAAGAACTTGGTTGACCCGCCTCCGTCGACCATCGACCCGAGGATGATAGGCCGAAATGAAAGAAAGACGGTCCCCATGGCTTCACGAAATCGTGCCATAGCCGAGAAGTGAAAAGAGAGCCACGATCGACACAATCGCTCATGGCACACCATGCAAGCTCACAATGCGGGATATAGAGATCGCCAATCGACCGACACCGAGAGTGGTGGCATCGCGGAAGTGCGCTACCTTCGCCAATCGATCGATAACAACCCGGATAGCATCCTTCCCGAAGAAGTGCGGCGCATCACCGGTGATAAAATCCATGCCTCGTAATCCCACTTCCACTCGGTATAGGCAAGGGCCGAGAAGACTGCTTTGGGCGCCGATGCTCGCCTTGACACGACAACATACATCGATCCGCAACGAACTCCGCAATCTCGCTTCATGCGAGTCCACCGTAATCTCGACGCAGATCTTGGTACATTTTAGTGGCCCCGGATGGATGGACAAAGGTGAATCATGGGCCTCTGAAGAATCAAATCCCGCAACTCGGGACCTTTGGGACCACAAGACGCCCCAAACCATACAACATCGTGCTCATCCTCTGTGAAACACTTTGCTGAACCATCCTCGATGTTCTCGCTGATTTTACCCACACCATCATCGATTGTTTGTGGCGCTTGATCGATCTACCAATGTTGGTCGCACAACCAAGGCAAAGAAGGAAACCATGCTCAACCAAACCCAAGTTGAGACGCTGAAATTCTGCAAGAAGTGCGTGTTGTCGCTCTTGGATCATCGAGTATCGCAATACACCTTTCGGCTAAGTGCATCAAGAACCACATTGGCTTTGCCGTGATGATACTTGAATACCCATGTCATAATCTTTGATTAATTCTAGCCATCTCCTCTGCTCGAGGTTCAGATCCGCCGAGTGAATAAGTATTTCAAACTCTTGTGATCGAATACACCTCACACGATTACCGATCAAATAATGCCGCCAAATCTTGAGTGCATGAACCACCGCAGCAAGCTCTAAATCATGGGTGGGATAGTTGAGCTCGTGAGGTCTCAACTGCCTAGATGCATAGGCAACTGCCTTGCCTTCCTGCATAAGAACACACCGAGTCCCCGACGAGAGGCATCGCAATAAATATCGAAGCTCTTGTGGATATCGTGAAGAGTAAGGACTGAGTGAAGTCAATCGCCGCTTGAGCTCCCAAAGCTCTCCTCACAAGCGAGGACCACACAAACTTCTTGTCCTTCTTGAGCAATTCAGTCATCGGCTGCGATCTTGGAGAAGTTCTCGATAAAGCGGCGTAGTAGCCCGCTAAACCAAGAAAACTCCGCACATCGTTGGATCGACTTGGCCGCCCCAAGATAGAACATCGCCGACTTTGCTTGGGATCCACAAATATGCCTCCAATGAAAGAACATGGCCCAAGAATGCCACTTCCTTCAACGTAACTCACATTTGTTGAACTTTGCATATAGTGATGTTCCCAGCAACTTGCCCAAAACAATCTTCAGATGCTCAAAGATGCTCGCTCATCTTGGAATAGATAAGAATGTCATCAATAAAAACCACCACAAATTTGTCCAAAAACTCCATGAATACAGAATTCATAAGGTTCATGAACAACGCTGAGCATTGGTCAAACCGAAGACATGACGGTGTACTCGCAGTGCCATAACGAGTAGTGAAAGCCGTCTTCGAATATCCTCACTCGATCCGGACTTGATGATAGCCCGATCTCGATCAATCTTGGAGAACACCGAGCTCCGCACAACCGGTCAAAAGATCATCAATGCGGGCGAGGATATTTGTTCTTCACCGCTCACTTCATTGAGAGGACGGTAATCAACACACATGCGCAAAGTCTTGTCCTTCTTCTTCACAAAGATCACCTGACAACCCCAAGGAGATGAACTCGACGGATGAAACCCTTTGCTTGGAGCTCGCAAGCCGCTTCTTCAATTCTTCTAGCTCATTGGGAGGCATTCGATACGGCGCCTTGAAATCGGGCGACGGGCAGCAACTCGATGACAAACTCCAGTCTCGAACCGAGGCATCCCGCAAGTCTTGGAAAACATCCCCAAAGTCGATACTATGGGAACATCCACGAACTGCAAGGTCGGCTTTGTCTCTAATGCACATAGATGTGGCCCCTGCACCGCGGCGAAAATCGACTTGCTCGCTCAAGGGTGGTAAGGTAGACAACCTTCCGGCACAATCGATTTGCCCCAAATGTTGGGACAACCAATCCATGCCAAGAATCACATCCGGACTCACAGACTGAGCAGATAAGATTTGCTAAAAATCCCACTCCTTCAACTATGATAGGAACATCCCAAGATCAGAATCGGCTCTCATTTCCGACCCCGAGAGCGGATGAGCAAAGGAACTTCCAAAGGAACACGGTGAAGACCACTAACAGCAGCAAATGATCTTGAAATAAAGAATGCGATGCTCCGAATCAAATAATCTTTGCAGCAGGGCGAATTAACAAGAAGTGTACCCATCACGACATCCGCGCCCCGAGCCTCCTCACCGAAAGGTGATTCACCCGACCATTGCTCGCACTCGGGTCTTCAATAATCTTACAGTCGCGGGTGACCACTCCACCCGCCCTCCATTAGGGCGAGGGCTGCCGCAACACTCGAGGCGGTATTCGCATAATGGCCCTTGTTGTGGCGGCGAAAACAAGTCACCTCGGCGCCGGATTGCGGAGACCGCTCTCTTGGCTGGATCGCGGCGCACGTGGTGGCTCACGGCTGCGGTGGGCGAGAGCTGGTGCGAGATGGTCTCGGCGCCGGTGGAGCAAAAGAACGGGCCATCGGTGCCGCCCACCGAGGACGAACGAGGCCGGTGTGAGTAGACCGATCGCCTCCCATTTGCGCTTGCGGGACTCGCCAGCGCCTTTGCCTTATGCTCGCAACAATGGCCTTATCTACCAAGGCACGAAAGTCCGAGAAGTCCACAATAGATAGCTTGTCCTGCGGCTCCTCAAACAAGCCATCCATAAACTTCTCTGTTTAGCCTCATCTCGAGGCCACCTCCTGAGCATAACGAGCGGATGATTGAACTCGTGCAGTACTCCGTCACGATTTGCGCCCTTGCTTGAGCGCGAGGAATTCTTTCTTTTTCAGCTTCATCAGGCCATCTGGGATGTGGGCCCGACGAAAAGCTGACCTGAACTCCTCCCACGCGACCACATGGCCCGCGGGCTGCATGGCGAGATAGTTCTCCCACCATGAGAGTGCCGCGCCCTCAAGCTGGTGGGACGCGAAGAGCGCCTTGTCCTGCGCCTGGCACTGAGCTATGTTGAGCTTTCGCTCAACCATGCGCAGCCAATCGTCCGCATCGAGAGGGTCCTCAGAGCGGGAGAAAGTCGGCGGCTGCGTACGGAGGAACTCTGCAAGTCCCCCGCGAGTCTGGTGGCCGCCACCACCGGCAGGAGTGGAGGTATTCCTAGCAATAACCTCCAAGATGCGCGTCTGGTCCATGCGGTTTCGCTCAATCTGAGCGAGAACCTCAGCCATGGTCGGAGGAGGGGGAAGCTCCTCATCATGACCAGCCTGCTGACTACCGCGTGTTCTCCCTGCCATCCTGTTTCACTAAGACAAGTTAGCAACAAATTTAGGAGCAAGCAAACCCAAAATTCATGAAAACAGTCCAAAAACAAACACAAGGCAGGATAAAGTTCGACCAACAAAAATCAGACACATAACTACTCCCTTTACATCTTACCCTATTATCCCCACAAGTTTTAGTTGGATTAAACTTCATGGTTCTCCCCAAACTAATTCCACCGGTAGTAACTATCTTTTGAAAGGTGAAGAGAGAAACCAAGTTTCAAAACTTAAATTAGAGTAAGATGAGAGTAGAAAGCTAAGATAGGTAAGGAATAAAATCTGAGAATCTGCCTAGGTTTTTATAAACCTTTTTATGACTTGAAAATAAGACTTTCAAAATATCCTAAGGACGACTATGCTTGGGTTACTACGGTCGAATCGCTCTGATACCAACTTTGTGAGGACCCGAGCTTATTTGGCTTGTAATGCTTAACCAACCGCTTTGGTCCTAGCATCACAAATCGAATAAATCGATCCTCGAGATACGTATACTTCCTGAAGCAAGATACACACCTCGTTACAAAATTAGACATCAACTCCATTCAAAACATAGAGTCCAAACACCACACTTCCAAGCGGAAGGTAAACAAATAGTACCAATATTACGGACATAGGCCGATTGTGCCAAAGATACACAAATAACAAGAGCGACAATGAAGCAAAAGTGCCATAAGATGGCTATAAACAAAGCCAATCGGTGTGCCTTCAACCCACAAGGCATCCGACCGACCGCCAAGACTAGTCGTCACCCACGGCGGCAAAGACACTCACGTAGTGAGGACCCCGAGGCTCACCTTCTTCCTCTCGCAACAAAAACATTTAAGCAAAGCACCGAGTACAAAGATTGTCTTTGTACCCGCAAGACCGACGTGTGAATTAACAGCACTGCTCATATGCTACATGCGAGCTTATTTGGTGGAGGTCATATGTTTCATTTGCATAAAGCCAACTTTATTTGCAATAATGTAATACAGCTTTAAAGGCAAGTTTGCAATTCATTTTCTTGTTGAAATAATCACGAAATAAAGATAGGTACAAGAAACCACCTAGAAGTGACTATCCCAATAGTCACCACAATATAGCACGAATCCCGCACTCGTACCACCCAAAGAAGTTTTAATTTAAATGTTGTAGTCTAACTCTTGAAAAGCTTACCCAAGCGTGTCCATCACCTAGGGCGAGGCTATTCAATAGTTTTAACCTGCGCAGGTGTACCAATGTACCCACACTTGGACATCGCCTTTAAGCCAAAGCACACTTCCAAGGTATGCCGCCACTAAGTCCTACGAGACTGTTTCCAATATTGTGTATCAACCCCGAGCCGCTCGTATGGGTAGAAACACCATACGCTTACATGGTAAAGCCGAAAGACAACTACCCACTCGGGATAAAGCTTTTCTGACAACTACCATGCTCCCACCTCCATCCTCCTGCGACCTCCTGCGACCGGAGCCAATACACGCCAAAGTACTAGGTCAAGAGAGGTCCCATATACTCTAGTGTGGTTAGCACGAAATGCCTGGATAAAAATTCACTCACAAGATGTTCGGTCCTTAATTGACCCGGCACCTTTCGATCACACCCAAAAGATCACACCAATCTTACCATTGTGCCCGTCCCAAATCATTTTTGTTTTCATTTTTAGTTTTGCAATTAAACATAGCAGAATCTTTGAAACATAAGGTTGTAGTAAATTTTGTGTGATCAAGGTTACCGACTAAAGTCGATAACCGCCCGCTTCTCCGATAGCTAGGCATGTCTAAGCAAATTGACCGGATCTACTAAGTGACAAGAGATCATCCAGCGACCTCTAATCACAGAGAAATAACCTAGGCTCGGTAGTAGAGATCAATATTTTGTCTACAGGATATGCAACTCTGGATTTAACTAATCAATTTAACACAAATTAAGCAATGCATACATACAGCTTGAAACAAAATATTAGACTTTAAAATACCGATTAACATGATCAAATCGCTTGCACGGCTGCTGTTGCTCAATATGTCGCGGAGGATCGTCCTCGGGGTTGCCGCAAATATTGAAGCCTAACGATCGAACATAACAAAGAAATAAGAAACGAATAACACCGACAAAACTCAAACACTCAACAACATCAAACAAGCCAAAACTCACACAGCACCTAAGCATGAAATAACAGAATTTTAGAAGCAGAGAACAAATCATTTTAAGTTATTAGCAATTTTCTATGAATTTTCTAAGTTAAAAACACAACAAGTCACTAGTTAATTACTTAACAAATTTTCATGAACAGAAACAGTGTGCAAAACCTATCCTAATAATTAGTACACTGAAAATGAAATTTTACTGAGTTGGGTTCATTGAATTTGGACAATTATAGCAAGAGATATGCATTTTCTAATTTGGAGATTACAATCTACAACATTAAATTAGTTAACAGATTCTTGCTACAGATACAAGGTTGAAATTAATTTCAGTAAATAGAACATTTAAAATGAAAATTAACAAAGACTGGTTTCATGCAATTTGGATAAAAATTGAATTAGTTATGCATTTTACAAGTTTAATTGATTTATGACTCAACGAGAAAAGCATTTGAAATACTAAAGCACTAAATACTTCTTCTACCGACGCACGGCTAGCCCAACCATCGACAGATGCCCGCGCAAACGCGACAGGAGCGGATCGCTGCGCATAAGGTGACGCCGGCGGCGTGATTCGAGAATCGTCTTGGCTCACCAAAGTGCAAACCTACATACTCACAAAGAAATACGTTTCCCAACAGAGAAAACATATTACGAGCTACACAACCTAATCGACAACATGGACCCACATGGCGTTGACTTAGAGAATAAATAACGGGCTGGATTAAAGGATTTCTAAACGCGATTAACCAATAGGGCCCACAAATCAGAGACTCAGACTAAGCAAGATTAGTGCTAAACTACTCCACCGGCGGCTCACCGGCGAGCACGGGGACGGTGGCGCGGCCGCGCAGGTGATCTTGCTAACCGTGGGTTTCGGCGAGAGTGGTACCTTCGGTTCGCAACGATCTCGCGAACACGATGGCGGCGACGCGAGTCCGATGGTCACCGGAGTTGAGCTCGCGACGGCCGAGGCGGAGAAGAAGGTGCGGTGCTCGCGGAGAAGACACTACGGGCTCCGAAGACTCGGAAGGTGCGCCACACCTCGCCTTGATCCCGGGAACAATAAGCACAAGATGATGGCGGCGAAGGAGGTTCGAGATGGCCGGAATCACCACGGCGGCGAAACACTGAGCTCGGAGAAGAATCGGTCGCACGGCTTCCACGATGCACCAAAGACAGAAACGAACCCACCGTGAGCATCAGTGGAGCATTGCGATCAAGTGGAACCAAACGCTGAGGCTTGAGACTCACGTAGCGCTAGCAAGCTCGCGGGCCGAGGCTGCCGAGCGAAGACGATGAAGTTGCTCCAGCGATCCAATGGATGCCGGCGATCCGGATGGGCAAAATGGAGGCGGCGAGGAGAGTGGATCACGATGGTACGGTCGCGGGCTTGAGAGAGGCACTGACACGGCGGCGCTGCTCTTGGGTTCAACTCCGGCCGAGACAAAGAAACGGGCGGAGAAAGCACGAGAATGGGGTAGAGAAGAAATGAATGAGTTCGGTGGGTAGATGAGACCCCGGCGATGCTTCTCGGACTGACACGAGGACAGAAATGTGGCAGCGACGAGAGACGTGGCAAGCATGCGCGCACGGCCGAGAGCTCCGGTGAGACGCGGAGAAGACGAGGACGAAGCTGACAGGTGGGACCCATATGTCAGCGACAGTCGAAGTGGTGCGAACCGGTGGTTTGATTTGATCAGCGATGCACCGACCGATGGATCTAAAATAGACGGCTGAGATTGGTGTATGCATTCGACAGTCGGTTGCACACGCGCCGCGGATCGCTCGATTTGCATCGGACGGTCACGATCGATTGGACTTCGTGCGCAGTGCAGCTAGTTGACGCGACCGAGTCAAGTGGCACGGTCGGACTTGAGCTCGAGGTTGGGTCCGAGCCCGAGGAACAGAGTGATTTCGAGGATTTGATTTAAAAGACAGAGAAGGTTTGGGGAATTTTTAGAGGTAGCTCTGAGCTCCACAAATTTCGAAATTTTATGGTAGCTACTAGGGACAGAGGAAAACCTTGTGAAATTTTTCCAGGAGTTTCAATGCACTAGATTTTTCCCAATAAAATTCACAAGCTGCTGCCCAGAGGTTTGACCAGAAATTCAAACTAGTTTGACTTGGCCATTTGAAATATCAAACAAAATCCAAAAATTGTGAGATAATTCAGAGAGGTAGATAGGATGGTCAAGATGACAGGAAAAATATTCCTAGGGATGATCACAAGTTTGAATGCTAAGAATGTCTTGACAACAATTTCCAATCACAAGAATTAAATTCTAAAAATTGGAAATTGCTAGAAAACTTTAGAAACTTTCAAATGATTTGAAGAGACAACAAAAGTTTTATTTCTCCTCAAAATTTTACATTTGAAATACAAACCCTAAGTTAGGGTCTAGCAATTTTGGAGAAATTTTCAATGAACCTACGGTAATAACTCGCAAGTCCAAGAAAACTTCGGATCTCGTGGACACTTTGGGAGGCTTCCAATCTAGTACATCCTGCACTTTGCTTGGATCAACAAATGATACCTCCTTCGGATAACACATGTCCCAAAAATGCAACTTCTCGAAGTGAAGCACACTTGCTAAACTTAGCATACAAATGATGTCGATTTAAGTGTTTCAAGACAAGCCTCAAATGTTGTTCATGATCTTTATCGATTTGAATAAATAAGAATGTCGCCAATGAACACGACAACGAACTTATCCAAGAAATCCATGAACACCGAATTCATAAGGTTCATGAAATAAGTGGAGCATTGGTCGCACTAAAGGACATGACAAAGGTACTCGCATAAACCGTAACGCAGTAGAAAAGTCGCTTTGGGAATGTCCTCACTCTAACCTTGATTTGATGATAACCCACCGCAAATCAATCTTTGAAAAGACTCGCACCAACCAACCGATAAAAAGATCATCAATTCGAGGCAGAGGATACTTATTTTTGATAGTGACCTCATTTAACTGGACGGTAATCCACACACATCCGTAAAGTGTTGTCTTTCTTTTGACAAAGATTGCTGGCATCCCCAAGGTGAGGAACTCGTCGAATAAATCCTTTACTAAGCAATTCTCCGTTGTGCCTTTAATTCAACCAACTCGCTGACGTATATCTGATAAGGACTCTCGCTATAGGAGCTGCCCTGTGACTAGTTCAATTATTTAACTCCACTTCCTGCCTAGTGGCAATCCGGAAGGTCTTCAGAAAGACATCAACATACTCACGCATAATTGGTACCGACTCCAAAGAAGGAGTGGTATCAACTTGGTGAGCACAAAGATGAGAACCCATTGTCTCGGATTGAAAACGATCAAGTGCCGCTTTCATTAGTTAAAGAAATGGATTTGTGAGCACAATTAATTTGCCCAAGGTTCTTGGATAACCAATCCATTCCCAGGATAACATCCAACCCTTTAGAATCTATCACAATCAAATCAGCCCAAAAGTCTACCCCTTCAATATTTATATTGACACCACGGCAGACTTGATCAGTCATAAAGGCTGATCCAGGTGAGTGGATGATATGGGGTGGATGAAGATGATGCACAATTAAGTGATAGATGTTGAGTAGCAAACTGCCTACTAACAAAAGAATGGGATGCCCTAATCAAATAAAATAGTTGCAAGTTGAAATTAACTAGGATCATACCAAGAACAACTTCAGAGGACACCGCTTCTCAAAGAAGTCGGTTTACACGACTTCTAACCGAATAGGTCGCTTGACCACTTGCGGGAAGGTGGTGCAGACGACAATAGCCGGAGAAGGGGAAATAGGTGGTATCCCTGAGCCTTGGCATAGCACTGGATTGGCGGAATGCCCTGGCGCCTACAATGATAGCGTATAACTCTACCGACAAAGAATAACAGATGGTGGCCGGTTCTACTAGGCCTTGCTGATTAGTGGAAGAGGATGGACGAGGCAAACACCGCCGGCCCGGGTGAAAAAGGAGCCGGTGCTCGCGTGGTCTAGGCAACCACATGCGAGGCCTGGCGAATCGCCACCGTGAACAAACCGAGAAGTCCGTTGTCGCCATGTGACTCCTCCAAAGCCTTGCTCTTACTTTCGCCACAATAGCTTTGTTGACCAAATGGGAGAAATTCTGAAGTCATGCAAAGCTACAACCATCCGCAACTCCTCGATAAAGACATTCAAGAACCGGTTTCACGACGGCGTCACTAAACATCATCGGGCATATCCGCAAGGAAGTTGAACTCATGAAGGTACTCACTCACGCACTTTCGCCTCTTGCTTGAGAGCGAAATTCTGTTGCTTGATCATCATGACTCTCAGAATATGAGCTTCGCGAAAAGCCTCCACGAACTCATCCCAAGTAGGGACATGTCCAGCAGTCAATGGCAAGAAGGTTATCCCACCATATGTCGCCGCCCATCAAGTTGATAATCGCAAAAGAACCTTTTCCTCTCGAGCACCGAGCAATTAGCGCTTCTTCTCAATGGTCCGGCCGGACTTCAGCTTCCATGGGATCATGGGAATCGAGAACACCGCGGGTTAGTCCGCCGGAAGTCGCAAGACTACCTCGCACATGGTGACCTCCCGCCTCGACACCGGGGCAAAGCAGGAAGTGCGTGTTGCGCGCAATCTACTCCAAGATACGCGTTTGGTCCATTCGATTGCGCTCAATCTGCATGAGCACATCGGCCATAGAAGGTGGTGGAGGAAGCTCCTCTTCCTGGGGACCACCTTGAGGACCCTGAGAACTGGAAGGTTCGGTCGGCCCTCCCTGAGAATGGGGCACTGGAGTCGACATGCCCTTCCCTTGTTGAGTCTGTGCACGAGTAGTAGGTCCTGTCATCCTGTTACCACATCATGGTTAACAACATAACAAGGATATAGTCGACAAACACAAACAAGGTTGAAATTAGGAAAGAAACGAACACTGTACATATAATGCATCATGTTATGTCATGTATTCAAATTAACACCAAAACACAAATTTTATATAAACAACAAAAAGGGTTCGGTTCCAGCCCCATATAAGAGTCGGCCATAAAGGTCATATTACAAACCCAAAAGTCAAACTTACATATTCTGTACAAAATACCACTGCCCTATTACATGCATTTATTTAAGGGCAACTACTAGACCAGAAGACACCTAACCACGAGGGTTCATCGTCGAGGTACTAGCATAAAGATCCCGGTTAAAGTTCACCAGAAACTCATTCAAAAGATGAGCTCCAGGGGAACCCGTGTCAACAGGATCCAAAGGGCTAATGAGACGCCTCGGGGAACCTAACAGTGTTTATGACCTCCAGGAGGTGCAGTCCGCAGAGTGTGAGGAAAACCTGCAGTCATCCGGGCTTGACGCACTTGTCCATAAACAGGCACGCACCCGGCCACTTCCGAAAGTCGATAAAGGGGTGGTGCAGCAACAGCGGGAGAGGTCTCGTTGTCACCATAAAGCACGTTGCGAGGAACGCGGTTCATGTTGACTCCAAGTAGCAGGTACTCCTGGGCCTCATTAAGACGATGCCGAGTTTCCCACAACTCCCTCACAATGCAGCGATGGATTTGGTCCATGATGCGGACCATCCTCGCCAACTGTCGCACCTGAGGATCTTCTCCAAACTGTATCTCATCGAACATGCTCACTTCGGAGGTACGACCTTGATTCGGGAAGTGGTCATAGGGTGGTTGAGACAATTCCGTCAAATCATGACGAAGAAGGCTCATCATCCTACTTGCAGCTTCCTGAACCGCCATAGCCTCAGAGGTGGCAAGTGCTTGGACACAATAAGGAACACTGCCGGCTACATGCCTAGCGATGACGTTGATGAAGGCACAGTACTCCTCCATCCCTGGGCCTCGGTCTCGTCGATAGATGGCATACTCTGGCTGGTAGGTGAAATTGGCTCGCCACAGTGTGAGGACCCCAATTTATTTGGCTTGTAATGCTTAACCAACCACCGGTCCTAGCATCACAAATCAAATAAATCGATCCTCGAGATATGTATACTTCCTGAAAGCAAGATACACACCTCGTTACAAAATTAGACATCAACTCCATTCCAAACATAGAGTCCAAACACCATACTACCAAACGGAAGACAAACAAATAGTAGCGTTATTATGCATAAAGGCCGATGTGCCACAAGATACACAAATAGACAAGAACGACAAATGAAGCAAAGTGCCATAAGATGGCTATAAACAAAGCCAATCGTGCCTTCAACCCACAAGGCATCCGACCGACCGCCAAGTCTAGTCGCCCACGAACGGCAACACGACTCACGTATGAGGCCCTTGGGGCTCACCTTCTTCCTCTCGCAACAAAAACATTAAGCAAAGCACCGAGTACAAAGATTGTCTTTGTACCCGCAAGACTCGACATGTGAACTAGCAGCCCTGTTCATAAGCTACATGCAGGCTTGTTTGGTGGAGGCCATAAGTTTCATTTGCATAAAGCCAATTTTCAGTTGCAATAATAAAATACAGTTGAAGGCAAGTTTGCAATTCATTTTTAAGATTGAAATAACAGTAAAGATAATACTAACAAAAGAGAAAGATAAACAACCTAGAGGTGACTACCCCAATAGTCACTACAACAATAGCACGAATCCCGATTCGTACTCACCCATCAAGTTTTAATTTAAATGTTGTAGTCTAACTCTTGGAAGACCTTGCCAAGCGTGTCCATAACCTAGGACGATGCTATTCGAATAGTTTTAAACCCCGCAGGGTGTACCAATGTACCCACACTGCATCGCCTTTAAGCCAAAGCACACTTCCGAAGGTATGCTGCACACACTAAGTCCTACGAGACTTTTTCCAATATTGTGTATTAACTATGAGCCGTCAGATGGATAGAAATCCATACGCTACATGGTAAAGCCGAAAAGACAACTACCCACTCGTGATAAAGCTTTGGACAACTACCATGCTCCCACCTACATCCCTCCTGCGACCTCCTGCGACCCGGAGCCAATACACGCCAAAGTATTAGGTCAAGAGAGGTCCCATATACTCTAGTGTGGTTAGCACGCAAAATGCTTGGTTCAGTGTAACAAGATGTTCGGTCCTTGTTGACTCGGGCACCATTCCAGTCACACCCAACAGATCACACCAATCATACCGTTGTGCCCAAGTCTAAATCATTTTTGTTTTCAGTTTTAGTTTTGCAATTAAACATAGCAAAAATGCTGAAACATAAAGTTATAGTAGATGTTGTGTGATCAAGGTTACCGACTAAAGTCGATAACCGCCCAGTTCTACCGATAGCTAAGCATGTCTAAGCAAGTTGACCCGATCTACTAAGTGACAAGAGATCATCCAACCTCGATCACAAAGAAATAACCTAGGCTCAGTAGTAGAGATCAATATTTTGTCTACAGGATATGCAGTAATGGATTTAACTAATCAATTTAACACAAATTAAGCAATGCATACATACAATTGAAACAAAAATATTAGACTTTAAAATACCGGGATTGTCATGATCAAACCGCTTGCTCGATCGCTGTTGCTCGTAATGCTCAACTCAAGGCAGGGATCGCTCTCGGGGTTGCCGCAAATATCGAATCCTAACGATTGAACAAAACATCGAATAAGAACGAATAACACCGGCAAAACTCAATAATCAAATACAAACACCAATTTATACACAGAGGCTAGACCATCACAAAAGGAGTAACAAATAACTGCTACAGAGATGATTCAAATAGTCATGCTTTCAAGATTGATCTACCCACTCACTTATTTATCAGGTTAACCACAAAATCAATCCTCTTATATGATTTAAACTTTGGACAGACTTTGATGGTGATTGTGTGCACATCTATTATTTAATCATCAAGTTAATATATCAAAAACAGCTAACTACTCTAAAACAACCATTATTAATTGAGATCACAGAACCTACAAGGAGCTATTGAACACTAACTAGTCAAGTATTCAACTATGAGATGCTGACAACATTTTCTATCTAAGATAGGATTTTAAAGATACTCAGCTATTCATACTCCTAAGCATCACACCAAGATACTGCAAAGCTAACGATTTTCAGCATGCGGCTACTACAAAACCTTACCTTACTGAAAATACACCACAAGCACAGAGGCAAAACCTCAAGTTCGGATAACAGCTTCATAGATCAAAAGCCAACTAGTGATTTGAAACCTATAGAGACTATCTAATTAACTTCTTGCTAAGCACTACTTCTAAGGGAGTCACCAAGCACTAACCAGAAATGAATAGCATAAGAATGAACCCAATTTCAGTTTACTGACAACAGAAAAACGACAACGGCGAAAGCATACAGAGAACTAAAATGCTTTCAAACTTCCAATACCAAATTTTGATCAAGCAAGAGAGTGAACTAAAGAACATTCCTAATCATGATTAGAGACTAAAGAACTGGTTTTGAAGGAGTGGGCCCCACTGTCAGACAGACAGAGAGGAGCACAACAGAAGAACAGAGAGGCTCAGCGGCTCTGGACCTGGATTCGACGCCGGTGAAGGAGTGGCGGCGCGGGCTGTGCGACGGCCAAAATGGGTCGCCCAGGGGTTACTGAAGCTAAGGGTGGTCGCGGGTTGGCCGGAGAAGCATGGTGGCGGCGCGGCGACGGAGCACGGCGGCCGGCAGTGGGGGTGACAAGGTGCGACTGCACCAGAGAGGTAGACAATGAAAATTAGCGCGCGCATGGGCATCCGTGAGGCTTCAGTAACTCACCGGAATGACGCGGAGCTCAAATGGCTGCCGGAGATGGCCCGGCGACGAGAGCCTGCGGCGGCAATCAAGGGGTCACCGAGGAAGGAACAACCTGAGCAAAAACAGGAGAAAAGGGAGATGGAGATAGCTCGAGTGAGTGCACTAGATGGCGCTAGCGCGAGCAATTACTCTACGAACCAACTCACCGGAGAAGAGGACGAGGGTTTGAACTTTCGGCCGAGGAAGAGGGAAGTTGAAATTCAACGGCTCCTGTGAATAAAACTTCAAATTAGTCGAGGGGAAAGCACAGTTGAGAGTGGACACGAAATAACGCGCAAAGGAAAGGATGATCTTCACTCGCTTATGTAATGACACGCGGAGGCGCGCACTACCGTGGAACCGAGTTTGAGCACTACTATGATTTGAGCTCGTAAGGAGCAATGGGTGATAGGGATTGTTTAATGGTGTCTAAAGAAGGAAGAGGAGCTTTGGGTGAGCTTAAGTAGGGGCGGCGGAGGAAAACGAGCGCGACGCTTTCGCACCGAGGAGCTCAATGAGGACCCCGGTTTATTCGGCTGCATCGCTTAACCAGCCACTTGGTCCTAACAAGACAAATCAAATAAACTAAGCCTCGAGATATGTATACTTCCCAAAATGCAGATACACACCTTACAAAATCATGTATCAATTCCATTCATACACATAGAGCCAAGCAAAAGCAACAATCGAAAGACATAGATAATATAAAGAGAGAGTTATTACAAAGAGAGAGGCCGACCGCCAAAAGTCACATAAGCAACTAAATTAAACAATGGAAGCAAAATGGCCATAAGATGGCGATAAACAAAGTCAATCGCGTGCCTTTACCCACAAGGCAACCAACCGGACCGCCAAGCTAATCGTCCCAAACACAAGCAACACACTCACAAAAGTGAGGCCCTTGGGGCTCACCTTCTTCCTCTCGCAACAATTAATATTAAGCAAGCGTATGAGTACAAAAATTGTTTTTGTACTGCAAGACTGACGTGTGAGATAACAGAACTATAATTAACTACATGCAAGCTTTATTTAAGTGGATGAGGCTCGACTTATTTTCAAAGACAAAGCAAGTTTTCATTTGCAATAAGGTAATAGATTCAAAGCAAGTTTGCAATTAACTTTCATTGTTCAAATAAAGAGAGACAATAATAACAATAGATAGAGAACAACACCAACCTAGAAGTGACTAACCCATAGCCACCACAACAATAGCATGAAGTACCCTTCATACCACCCATGTCAAGTTTAAGTTTTTAAAAGGTTGTAGTCTAGTTCTTGCACGACCTTACCAAGCATGTCCATAACCTAGGACGAGGCTATTCGAATAGTTTTAACCCGCAGGGTGTACCAATGTACCCACACGATAGACCACCTTTCACCAGCCACTGTTAGCACACTTCCTTTGGTATGTGCATGGCTAAGTCTAACAAGACGCTTCCAATGGACGATGCTAATTAAGAGCCGCAACCCACGGGAGAAAGACACATTAGATGACCTAACCTGTGCGCTAATGCTCCCCTCCAAAACACACACACACAAGAACACACCCACCGACCAGCTCATAATTAACACCTCCCAAAGTGATCGAGTCAAGAGAGGTTCCATATCCCTCGTGTGGTTAGCACGCAATAAGCGCTGGCTTAGTGACACAAGTAACTCGGTCCTTGGGGACTTAGGCACCATTCCACACACCCAATGCATCACATCAACATACCATTGTGCCCAAGTCAAGATATAGTTTTGTTTTCGCTTTGATTTGTAAATCAATAAGACACAAGGGTTGGACATAATGGAGTAGTATAAGTAGTTGTGTGATCAAGATCACCGACTAAGTCGATGATCGCCCAATACTACCGATAACTAGGCATGGCTAAGCAATATTCATTCAGTAATCTACTAAGTGATAAGAGTTCATCCATCGAACTCTAACCACAAAGAAATAACCTAGGCTCGTAGTAGAGGATAACCATTTACCTACAGATTATGCAACTAGAGGTCTAACTAATCAATTTAACAACAAAGTAGCAATGCATACATAGAAGTTAAACAAAATATTAGACTTTGAAAGTAATGGGATCAATGGGAAATGATCAAACTGCTTGTTCGCTTGTTGCTCAATTTGTTATGAGGGTCGTTCTCAAGTTACCGCAAATATCGAATCCTAAGCGAAAGAGCGAAAACAACCAATAAGACGAGCAACACTTAAACAAAAGAGCAAGCAAAAATTATCCAATTGCGACAAATTTATACACAAGGCAAAATAGGAATATACCTAGGCATAGGAACTGAAAACCTAATTTGGATTTGTGGTGCAAAGTTATTCTCTAAGAACCTATTTTCTACCATAATTAGCACTGTAGCAAAAATATTTTCTAGAAAGATTTTGAAGCTGAAATTTTATGGTAGCTACCTACTGGTATAGTGGTAACTCATATAAAATTTCAGGTCATTTGGAGTTAAAATGATTTAGTTATGATTTTTCTAAGTTATGAATCTAAGACATGATTAATTTTGATAAAGACTCATCGCAAAACCTATACTAAGCTAAAGTACTTTAACAGATGCATTTATAGAACTTTAGTTTGTTGAATTTGGAGCTACAGAGAAAAAGATATGCAATTTTGAAGTTTAAAACAATTAATATGTGCAAATAAAAGCTCTCGGAACTAAATCGGGAAAACCAATAAAGACTGGGGAGGTCGTGGGCGTTGATCAAAGATCGCACGGCTCGCGATCTCGAATGCCAAAACCCGCACGAGCACTGGCGCAAAGACCTTGCCGCGCTAGAGAGGTCTTAGCCGTTAGATCTAGACTTGACGGTGCGGATCTAACGAGGAGGTCCTAGACGGCAAGATCTAGCGAGGAGGTCTAAGTCAGAGATCTTAAGTCCAACGGCTATGACCGGTGCACGCGCAACAGCACACGGAGGAGGTCCTCGCGCCTAAAGGTGGTCGGGATCGTTAGATCAAAATCGACGGTCCCGACTCTCCTTAGGAGGTCCTAGGTTAAATCTACTAAGGAGGTCCAGGCGGTGAGATCGGAAGGAGGGAGGTCTTTGGCGGCTAAGATCTCCGAGGAGGTCTTAACTACCAAGGACTCCACCGATGGATTTAGATCCAATGGCCCATGTGAGATGGGATGTTCGGACCATCCGAGCGCCTCAACGATGCAGGCCTTGGATCTTAAGATGGACGGCCTAGATCAAGATTGCATCCGGAGGTCCGAATGTTCTCGGTCCGAGCCGAGATCTAAAGACGAACGATAAAGAGAGAACCAAAGCGGTAGAGTTGCAAATAGATCGACGAGGTTCAGCCAGTTAGATCTAAATCTAACTGCTCAGAGGCGGCGAGGAGGTCCTAGACGACTATGATGAAGCGAGGAAGGTCCCGCGGTTTCTTGATAAGGACCCGAGGTGGTCTTTTGCAAAGAGGACCCCAAAGGTAGTTTTGAAGGTTCTCTTTACAAAATACCGTGGGTGGTCTTGATTACACGACCAAGGGTGGTCTTTTCGCACGAGGACCTCAAGGAGGTCTTTGCAAAGAGGACCCCAAGGTGGAGGGTGATCCTATCGGTGAGATCTAGCCTCACTGAGGTCTTTAACGGCCAGGATACGATTAGGGGAGGTCCCGGCACTAGAGACTCAAACAAGGAGATCTAACGGTCAAGATCCGTTCAGGTGGCTTTTCTACAAAAGACCATCTGGAGGTGTTTGCAAAGAGGACCTCGGGAAGGTCTTTTGCTGAAACACAAGGTGGTCTTATACGGCTAAGATTTAACAGGTGGTCCTATACGGCTAGGATCACCACCAAGGGAGGTCTAGAGACTTAGGATTTTTCTAAAAGATCCTAAGGCCCGATCTAAACTTGAGAGGTCGTGAACGACTAAGATTAACCCAGAAGGTCCTAGAGTGGTTTTAATGGTGCAGACCTCCGGACAGCGGTGGCTAAGACAATTTAATGTATCTAATGATTGACAATAAATGAATCTAAAAGGAACACTTAATGACTAAGGCCATGGCCTACACATCAGTGACTCCACGGCACAAATTAGGACACAATTAATGCACCAATGATGAGCAATGATTTGAGCATTAAAGTGGTCCTAAGAAGATGATTTAAACGGAGGTTTTGAACCGACAAAACCAAAGGCACACGATGCTATCACGCGCGTGGATCTCCACCGGCGGAGACCAATGTAACATCCCAACTTTAGGCTTGTGTTTCAAATGTAAGAAAATCAGTAGAAATTAAAACTTTTCTTACATCATGTATTTCCTTTTGTGCCAATCAATTCTTGTTCAAAGAATTATGGAAATACATTGCCACAAAGTCTTGTCGATCCAAATCTTGTTATTCTAAAAACAATCTTGTCAAATCTTATGGTCATCCTCTGGAAATATTTTTCCTAAGTCTCTGTGATGGTATGTGACCCCTCTGAAAAATTTCACAATTTTTAGAAATTGTTTGAATATTTTTAGAGGCAGTCAAACCTGTTTGACTCTCAGTCAAACAATAAAACAGAGCCTTGCAGAATTTTTGGAGATTTATTCGCAGGATAAAAACCTCTGAAAATTTTACCCAAGGTTAATATCTGAGTTAGCAAGCTCCTGTAAAATTTTCATAATTTTTGGAGTTAATTTGCTACCTCAAATAAATCTTTCAAAGTCTCTGTTTTTATTTCAAAGTCAAACTTGGTTTACTTTTACTTGGGTTCGAGTCAGACTCGGGCTCGAGCCAATTGACTTGGTCCAGTCAACTAACTGCACCGAGCCACTCTTTAAAACGCGCATTGGATCTCGTCCGTTGGATTTCGATCGCACGGCCCGCGCGCGTGTAACCCTTCGGACCTTCCGGTTGCAAGTTTGTTTGTCGACCGTTAGATCTCCATCCAACCGTCGAGATGCGCCGAAACCTTCGGACCCTCCGGTTGCATTCTTAACTCTGAGCCGTTGGATTAAGATCCAACGCTCGCGTGTCCTTTCGTTGTGAATTGAGTTTGCAACGTGGGGCTATCTGAGCCGTTCGTTTCTAATCCTAGGGCTCGGAACCTCTCCGTTGTGTTTTAAAGCCCGGAGGCGTGGCGCTATCTCAGCCGTTCGTGTCTCATCCAACGGCTGAAAATTATCGAACCTTTTCGCGGGTCGTCTTCTACCTCCGGACGTGCGAGCACTGTAGGGGAGTAATGGCAGTGTCATTTCTTGCTCCCTACGGCTGCCCTAGCCGACATTTAGGGGTATGGGCGGTACTCTGAGCCAGGCCATGCCCTAGCGCACGTCTACACCCCTTTTTCCTTGTCGGCCGCGCATTGTGTTTTGTGCTTTGCCGCCCGAAAGATGTGTGGTGCAAACCCTAATGCTTTCATGGCTCTATAAGCACTCTCAATGCCTCCTGGTATTTCTTTAGACCACCAGCAAGCTTCATTCTCAATATTGGAGCTTAACACCTCAAAAATGGCAAATCGCCATTGTTGACCCGTGGAGCTCCATTGGTGTTCTTGGTGTTCCAGTGGTCCTCCTTCGCGTTTCTTTGCCCTAACCTTATCTCTTTATCATCTTGAACATTTCCCCTCACTTAATTTTGGATTTGATTCTCAGGAATTGTCCAATTTGGGGTTTGTTCAAATTCGGCCGAAGTTGGTCATCTTTTTCATCAGCTCAGGTGAGTGCTCCATTTTCCAATTACTTGCTCATGTAGCTTCTGTGAATCATTATGAAGCTATTTTGATGCTCTGGAATCACTCATTTGGCTCAGGGTATCTATCTCGGGTTTTCTTCCCCAAGTCCGGCGAGCTTTCACCGTGATCAAGCATCTCCGGTCATCTTTGAAGCTTCTTGTCACTAAGGTAGCTTCTTATTAGTCCTTAGAAGCTTTGGCACCCGCTTCCTTGGACCGCAGCTGAGCTTTTCGCTATTTTCGCACTTAGCAGTAAAGGCTCCCTTTTCATTTTTCCGGCTAGCCGGCGTTCTAGTCCCTCACCGCCGGCGAGAAGGCTACCATTAGATTCGTTGTGCTATTGCGAATCCATTTTGGCTCTTGTTCGGCGCCGCCGCGGCCTGTGTCGCCGGCGATTAGCCGTGCAAATCTCTCGGGTTTTGCCGGCACAGAGCTCCCGTTTTCGTAAGTTAATTAGGACACATTAATTGCTAATCATTAGTTGTTAATTGTGTCTTAATCATTATCGTTGAGCCACTGACCAGTGGGCCCAGTGCACTGTGCACGCGGGTTAAAACATTGCGGTCATGACTCTAAGTCACTGACATGTGGTCCCACCTGTCAGCATCCCTTTTTGAACTGCGATCTTTATCCACCGTTCATTTTTAGATCTGCGGCCTTGATCGTGAGTGCATTCGGACCCTCCGGATGCCTTGATCATTATCGACCGTCGATCTTGAGATCAACGGCTAAGATCGTGTGTGCAATCGGACCTTCCGACCGTTGCGCGCTCGACCGCCCATCGCAGATTCGCGGTGGATTGGCCCAAGCAACCGCACCGTCCAATACATACACTTGTGTGCGCGTTGATCTTGATCCAACGGTGGGCTCCGTTGATTTAGCAGGCGTCGCCGCTGTTTCGCGTGGCGTGAGTCGTAGGATTTTAGATCAAGGGTTGGGAGTTGGCCGCGTCGTTTTCTTTTATTTGGGTTGTTCTGTATTTCGGTAAGTATTTGTTTGTCAACCGAAAATGATGTAAAAACTTTAGAAAATCATAACTAATTCATTTTAACTGCTTTTTAGTTAATTGCAACTGTAATAAATTATGTATCATTGTAGTTTATTATAAAAATGGATTTAAGCATGTTGCGAGTGTAAAATTGTGTAACTAGGAATAACTTGATTGGCCATTTTGAATATTCCAAATAGTTTTAATCTTGAAAAATGCATATCTTTTACAGATAAATCCAAATTGTGTAAAACCAATTTTGTTAAATTCGTCTTTTAGTATACTTTCATATAAAAAAAGATTTGAGCATGTTCATAATTCTGTAAAATGATTTGTATTAGATTTACAACTTAGAAAAATCATAAGTAAATGTGTATAACTCCAAGTTTAGTAAATCCAACTTTGCTGTTATTAGGATGTCGTAATCTACCTGCTATAAAAATTTCAGACCTTAGATCATTCTAGAAAATTTCGCCATGAACAGTGCTAATTATTAATTAGGTTGTTGTAAGGCTGAGAAAGAGCATTTTGTTCATATCTTTTGCATGTTAAGTTCAAATTGCATAATTCTTGTTCCTATCATTGTCTTAGATCATTCCCTAGCTGTAGTGTGAATTTTATTAGTTTTGGATGTGTTTTGCTGTTGGAGTTTCATTTGGTGTTCTTCGTTCTTATTTGCTTATCGCCTTTTTCGTTAGGTTCCAAGACAATATTATTAATCTTGACATTGAGCCACGCAGCCATCGGACTGACTTCACCAGAAAGCGGATGTAGCATTCATTTGATCATATTGTTCCTACTATTTTCAAAGTCTAATATATTGTTTGCAAATTCTATGTATGCATTGCTATGTTGTTTTAAACTATTGTCGGTAGTTGGCCTACTAGATGCATTATCAGTAGGAAATGTTTATTCCTCTACTCATCAAGCCTAGGTTACTTGTCTTTGTGATGATGGGTTCGGGATGGACCCTTGTCACTTAGTAGATTACGTGTCATTATGCTTAGCCATGCGTAGTTGTCGGTAGAAATGGGCAGTTATCGACTCGTCGATAACTTTGATCACACAAACTATTACTATGTGTACATTTCAGCCTTGTGCTTTGTCTAAATTGCAAAACTAAAACTGAAAATGAAAACAATTTAGACTTGGGCACAATGGTAAGATGGTGTGATCTTTTGGGTGTGATTGGAATGGTGCCCGGTCAATTAAGGACCGAACTACTTGTGAGTATCTCATATCCGAGCATTACAAAGTCGTGCTAACCACACTAGAGGGATATGGGACCTCTCTTAGCCAAGTACTTTGGGTGTGTTAATTAATGAGTCGCGTGGTGGGTTGCATATTTGATTATATGCAACATGGACACGTTTGTAGGGAGGAGAACACCCGCCGAGGCCGGTGTATCTTGCTCCACGTATGGGTCCTTGTGATCCATATTTCGTCGGCAGATCACTAAGGGTTAACCCCCCATACGTGCGTCTCTTGATTAGCATATTCCATTGGAAAGGGTTCAGTAGGACTTAGCCGTCTTGAGCATACCAAAGGAAGTGTGCTTAATAGCTTGGCAAAAGGCGGTGCAAGTGTGGGTACATTGGTACACCCCTGCAGGGATTAAAACTATTCGAATAGCCTCGTCCTAGGTTATGGACACGCTTGGATAAGCTTTTCAAGAGTTAGACTACAACATTTTAAAATTAAAACTTGATGGGTGGTATGAATCAGGGATTCATGCTATGTTGTGGTGACTTTTGGGAAAGTCACTTCTAGGTGGATACTTGTTACTTATGATTACTCGCTGTTATTTAAATGCTTAAAAACAGATTTTACAAATTGCTGTTCAATCTATTACAATATTGCAAATGAAACTTGCTTTATGCGTCCAAAGAACCATATAACCACATTCCTTTGAATACTGACTTTCATGTAGCTATGTATAGGCTTGCTACTCGTAAGTCTTGCGAGTACATTTTTGTACTCACCGCATTGCTTGTGTTGTGCAGAGGATGATAGTGAGTCGATGGACCTCACTTTTGTGAGTTGTCTTTGTGGCGCTTACAGGCGATTAGCTTGGCGGCCGGCGGTTGCCCTGTGGTGTTATGAGGCTAACCGGTCGTCTTTTGGTTTAAGCCATCTTATGGCAACTTTGCTTCATTGTTACTTATTTGCTACTTATGTCTTTCTACGGTCTACTGTGTTGTAATAACCTATATTATGTATGTCTTTTGGTAGACTTGTGATATTCTGTTGTATGGAAATGATGCATGCTTGGAATTGATGTATGTGTGCCGCTTGTTCTGGGAGGCACATGTTCATCGAGACGCGGATTATTCTATTTGTGATACTAGAACTAGTGGAAGGTTAAGTATTACAAGTTTAATAAACCGGGGTCTCACAACCAAAGGCACGGATGAGCTCCAAATAGGACGGAGAACCTAAGGGTGCCAAAAGCTACACCAAAGCACCACCAACCGGCTAGCCGGAGATAACCGCGGAGACCAAATGCGCCAAAAACGAAACCGAAGAGGTCTAATGGGATCGGGTTTTGGGCCCAAGTACTCACCCGGATTGAAGGAGAACCGAATGGTCGCGGTAGCTCCGGTGGCGGTGGAGGTCGCGGAGATGAAGAAGACGAAGCTCCGGCCACGAGCAAAGAAGCTCCCACCTTGTCAACCTCTGTGAAGGTCGAACAAAGCAAGTTAGGGAGGCTCGAGGTGACCAAGGAACAAGATGATCGCCACTATTGCAATGTTGAACCACCAAGCTCTGAGGTCGCGGAGAGCTCCAATGTCGACAATGGTGGCAATGGCTTTGGGTGTTTGAGCACAAGAGCGGAGAAAGAACTAGGGGTGCAAGAGAGTGACTAAAAGAACTAAGAGAGAAGCTTGAGCTTCAAATATAGCCGGCGGGAAGGATGGCAAAGTCACCGGTGCAACCGAGCTATAGTACACATGAGGTGATGGGAGTAGGTTGTCGGAGAGACTTTTGAGCAAAGGGCTGCGGACATTTAATGTTGGCAACACATAGCCGTTGTCGACCCTAGAGTTGACAAGGCACCGCTCCCATCGCCACGCACAAAATTGATAATGCCTGTGCCCACCCGATGCTGAGAGGACCAGGTCAAAAGAGCCCAACGGCTAAAATCAGCCAGAGCTCCCACTAGGAGGTCATGAGGCTGTTGGATTGAAATCCAAGGGCTCGGATCTTGAGCCAAATATTAGAGGTCCTAACACTTAGGGAAGGTCCAGCCCACAGATCTCAAAAGAGATGGCCCACGATCACCCACTCCTCGGCCAGGGTGGTCGTTGCAAAAAGGTGCAAAGGAGGTCCTGGGGGAGGCCCTCGAGGGTTGTCTTCGTAAAAGAACCTGAGGAGGTCGTGCGGGTGGGAGGTCCTTTACAAAGACCCGAGGAGGTCTTTGAGCGTTGGATTTAAAATCCAACAGCCCAGACCACCTGTGCCCAACCTGACCGAGCCCGACACGGCTAAGCGGCTCGGTGTGACCAAGACCTGGAGGTCTGAGTCCAAGTCTGACTCGGACCAGGGCTTAGGGTTTAATTTTGAACTGGGATCTTGAAGGGACTTTTAGAGCTAGCAAACTAGCTCCAAATTCTATGGAGTTTTGACATTAGCTTGCTAACCTTGAGTTGGACCTTGTATAAAATTTTAGAGGTTTTGTGTCTGAGCATTTTTCTCCGTAAATTATACAATGCTTTGAGCTAGGGCTTGACTACAAGTCAAGCAAGTTTGATTGACCCATAAAACTCTTCAAACAATTTCTGAAAATTGTGAAATTTTTCAGAGGGGTCACATATCAACCCAAGAACTTAGGAAAAATATTTCCCAGGAGATGATCAACAGACTTGTGACTTTGTATTTCCATACCCTGGTGCAATAATTGTTTAATACACACAGGAAACACATGATGTAAGAAAAAGTTTTAATTTCTACTCATTTTCTTACATTTAAAACACAAGTTGAAAATGGGGATGTTACACTCAAGAACGGTGTTGACAAGCTGCTGAAAGGAATGGCGGGTGATTAATGCTGCGCAGGGCATGGCCTCTCAGCGGAAGATGCGGCCGAGGTAATGCGCGCGCGAAAAACCGGAAAGCGGTGACGGAACAGCGAGGCGAGGTGGCGACCATGCGCGATGTCGCCGGCACTCAGCACTCATGCGAAAGGTAGGTGACGACCTGACAAGTGGGGCCCGCCGTCGGCGGCAAAGCAATGGCGCGCGAACGCAGACCGCACGGTGCGATTAGGTGGTTTGACTCGATCAGGAACGTGTCGACCGTTGGATCTGAGATGGACGGTCGAGATTGATGTATGCATTCGGACAGGTCGACGAGACACGCAACATGGACCGTGCGATCTCCATCGGACGGCTGATGGCTATCGGGCTCGCGCGGTGCAGCTAGGCGGTGCGACCGAGTCCATTAGTGCGGTCGGACTCGAGCCCAAGTGGGGTTCGGGCCCGACAAGCGATGTTTCCGATTTGAATCGAAAAGGCAGAGAAGGTTTGGGAAATTTTTAGAGATAGCTCGGGGGCTCCAAAAATTTCGAACTTTTATGGAAGCTAAGCGAACAGAGGACCACCTTGTGTAATTTTTCCAGGAGTTTTTATGCTCTAGATTTCTCCCACTAAAATTCACAAGCTGTTGAATGAAGTTTGACCAGATTTCAAACTAGGTTGACTTGGTCATTTGAAACAGCAAATAAAATCTAAAAATTGTGAAATAATTCAGGGAGGTAGATAGGATGATCAAGATGATAGGAAAAAAAATAATTTCAGAGGATGATCATAGGTTTGAAAGCTAAGAATCTGATAACAACAATTTCCACTCACAAGAATTAAATTCTAAAAATTGGAAATTGCTGGGAAAAATTGTAGAAACTCTCAAATGATTTCATGAGGCATCAAAAGTTTTTATTTCTCCTCATAATTTACATTTGAAATACAAACCCTAAGTTAGGGCTGTTACACACAGCATGTCCCGCAATAAAGCAGGAAACCCATCAACAACTTCAACTCGGGTCTCCTTGACCAAATACCAACCGCTCATCTATAGACAAAAAGGCAAGATAAGGAAACAATTCACTTTGAGAAATACCAACAGAAAGTTGGGCAAGAATTGATATTAAGAAGGGTAAGAAATAAAAGATGTCATACTTAAACTTTAGAAATTATATCACTGATTGAAAATAATTTTCTCAGAAGACTCTCTAATTGTTTCGGCCATACTACTTCTAACCTACAGGCAACGTATGCTCTGATACCAACGCTGTGAGGACCCCCGGGTATTGGAAATGTACTTAATTAAATTCATACTGTAGCACAATTGTTAATGAAGGAACAGTACTGCCCCTTTAGTAAAGATCATGCTAGGAGTATAAATTTAACAAGTAGCCGATACAATAATCAGGATTCCCGGATATATATATCTCACAATGGTTCCCAGGATCAATGACCATTGCATATATATCCTTCAACAACATTGCATCAATCACATACAAGTCATACATTTACATAATTAAACATAAGTTTACAACATTCGGTTTGGTACTACAATATTAAGTGACTTGGTCACTTTAAAAGTCTAACAGCGGAAGCAAAACAAAATGACAACATCCACCAATGGCCCCATCCACCCGCAGGCGATTGCGTGGGGGAAAGAAGTAGCTTTACTCGTTAGCGTCACCCTGATCGGCGCTAACGGGTACTTCATAAAGGTAACCATCCTCACCTGCAACAATAGGTGATAGCACCTTGAGTACGGAAGGTACTCAGCAAGTCTTACACAAACTAATAAAAGCAAGTGTTTATTAGAACCTATTCAAAGGAGTAGAATTTATACATGCATAAGGTTTCAACAGGAAGGTATAAAGGTTCAGATTTGCATAAAGCAATACATCTTAACCTACAAATGCTAAATTTTGATAAAGCAATTTAATAAATCAATGTTGGACTAGAACAGTAAGTAAAGGCATTAATTGTAAACAGTACAGTGCCTGAATCCCTAATGCCAAACCAAAAACCGAAACCAGCTTTGAAAATCGAAACTTCTATACAGGTGACATCAATTCAAGTTATCGTCCATGACCGTGGACACGGCTATTCGAACAGTTTAATACCCTGCAGGGGTGTACATCTTTACCCACACGACTTAGTCACCGCTGCCTTCTGATGACTCGAATGATGACATACTTCCTTTGGTATGTCGTAGGAAACCAAGATTTGGCATTTTTCAACAAGCTAACACTATTGAGTTGGACCCCATGTGTGAGCCGATCTCGCTTAAACAACGATCGATAGCATCCGCTAACCGGCACACATGTTGCGTTAGGAATGCCGACCCAAACAATTAAATGCAAAGCTGGTTCATTGCCCATATTAGTTTGCAATCGGCATCTTTAAGGTAATGCGTATATGCTCTGAGCACATATGTAATGACCCAATTTTATCAACGGTAATAATCAGCATTATGAGCGATGAATGGTCTCTGTTCATACCATTCTTGTTCTTAATCTCGATTGGGAGTTCTTTGTTACAGATAAAACCTTCCTTTGCCAAAGTCCAAAGACTTATTTAGAATATTTAAAGGAATACAAGATAAAACTTGTATTATGGTGAAAGTACTTTTATTAAAGCCTAGACAAATTATCTTGGCTAAAAACATTTTGTTGCATTTTGAGAAAATATTTAGGCTTAAAGAAAAATTTATTGTCTTTAAATAAATATTTTCGGCTGAAATAAATAGTTATGTATTTTATAAAGTGAAAATGTGGTTTACAAAATTTATCTGGAAATATATTATCGGTAAGAGCTTACGATCAAAATTTCATGATTTTATGAATTTATTTGCTATTTTTAAAGTCGATCAAACCTTTTAAATATTTGAATAAGGTTTGGTCAACCAAACCGGTCCAAACCCAAGTCTAATCACTGTAGCGACCCAGTCTCATGTGGACTTGGTCCAATCGAATCATTTGGTCCGGCTCGGTCACGTCCCAACGCGAGCCCAAAGCTCACGCGTGATGCGGGCCGTCGATTTTCAATCGAACGGGCGAGCTCACGGTGTCACGCGAGGTATCCACGTGTACACTTTAATCTCCACCGTTGGATATTGATCTAACGAGCGTGATCAGTGTATGCAACCTGACAACTCGGATCCCTATTCAATCTCCACCGTTCGTTTCTAATCCAACCGTGACGCCCTTTTCGTTTTAAACCTAAAGGCGCGCTTTTATCTCGGCCAGTTAGATTGAATCCTACGGTTTTTCCCTTTTTCCCTCGTGTTATAAAGCCGCACTCCTCCGGACCGTTGGATCTTCATCGTATGGCCCGGATTTGTGTATGCATTGGACGACTCGGATCCCCGCTGTCGTGGCCGTCCATCCTTGATCTAGCGGTATCGCTCATTTCAAAGTGAAATCGAGCGTGCGTTAATGTGGGCCTTTGGATTTCAATCCTCGGCACTCCATTTTGACCGTGGGCCTTTAAAGCCCAAAATAGGTGGATCGTTGGATTTTAATCGTGCGGACCACATGGGTGTAAGCAATCGGACCATCGGTTCAATTTCCAATCTTGACCGTCGAAAGCCCATCTAACGGCGCGCATCGTCGCACTTAAGTGGGGTGGCGTGTATTCCTTTTAGTGACCGTTGGATTCTAATCCAACGCTCCTTTGAATGTAACCTGCGGGTTCTGCGAAAACTACATTAAATCGCGACCGTTCATGTGAGATCGTGTGGTCCACATTGAGCGATACCGCTGATGTGTTCTAAACACTGTCTTCATTGCGGCCGCCCATTTTTAATCGGACGGTTGTTGTTCTTTTCGCATTTTAGGAGGCGCGCCTGCATTTGTGTTGCAGCAATGACCCACATGTCGGATGATTCTTATCATCTCCTTCATCTCTGTCTTGTGACTCTCTGAACTCAAGGAGAGGATTATCCCCAAAGTTTTGTAACTAAATTTTGGGATAATTAGCCCTAAAGGACACCTCATCAAGCTCTAGACTTTTCCCAATTATCCACGTAGCTAAACTCCCACATATATAAACCCTAGCTTTTGGAGCTGCGGCCATTGTTGACCACTGAGCTCACTTTTCTTCCTTCTTTGCCGGTGGGATTTTGCTCCTATCATTTGCTTATCTATCCTTAAGCTTGATGTTACCTGCATTAAAGATTTGGTGTCTTTGCGTTAAATCAGATTGATCTCTCTGTCGATCAACCTCAAATTTTCAGGGTTCTTGGTATCTTTCCACACTTTGGTAAGCCAAAACCCTAGTTTCGACATCTTGAGCATCCTAGGAACCTTAGGAGCTCTTGTGAATCCTTCTTTTAAGCATCAGTAGTTTCAGCGGCTTTAAGCGAAAAGTTGATATTATACCTTTTCGGTTTTTCATGTCATTTTCAAGGCCTAGGGATTCTTCCTGTCAACTTATCACCTTATTTAGGTTTTGACTAAACCCTAGCAGCATGACAAGTTAATCTTTCCATTCTTGTCATCATCTATTTTGACTCTTAGCTGAAATCTGTCTCTGTTTTCTTGTCGGCTCAACCGACAAAATAGGTTTTTGCTTTAGCTTTTGTAATCTAACTAGTTAGGGTTAGACTAAGGTTGGTTTGGGATATTAGTACCTAAAAGATCATGCTAAGATTCATTTATGAACTTTTGCATGATCTATACTTCTCTTTCTAAAAATTTGCAATCATCTGTTTTGACTCTTTTCAAATCAAAAAGCGGAACTTTCAATAAACTCTAATTTGTCTTTTGAAAACAGTGAGCTATATAAGGATATTATCATTATTATGGGTAGTTATGGCTTAAGCATCTTGTAATCATGTATTTCTAGATTGATCATGCATATTTCTTCCATGTTAGACTTATTGTCGGTTTGGTATTTATTGGATCTTATTGTTTCTTTAGAATGCAGTTCTGTTGAAGCCATCGAATCTTTTTCGAGCAATGAGCACGCAATGTAGTATATTATTACCAAGGCAAGCATCCTCTTTGCACCATATTGAACCCAGATTTTGTACAATAGTCTTTACAAATCCAGGTGATATCTGAGCATGCTATTTGTGCGAAAATACAAAATATGACTTGTAATAGCTAGCTATGACTGACATGGTGGATTACCTTGATTATGACCATACACTCAACTCTAGTGTAATCTTGTATAATATATGGTCTATTCTCGATTTGGCTTAGATATGCGATCTAGAGATTTTAGAGTTTGACAAGCATATCTTGTCAAACATGGGAATCTAATCAATCTGTTGTCATTTTCAAACTCTTTGTCAGTTCCTTTAAATCAGTCTTGTATTTGAAATTTAAATTGATCTGGACAAGAGGAAGCTAGTGATGGTGCTTTATTGCAGATTGGGTTTTGTGGTGGACTTGTCAGGGTTAATTAAGGACCGAACTCGATTATTCAATTCAAGTCCCCACGTACTTCCACATGCGGTGTATGGTATTTGTTTGGTTAAGTAAAATGTTGAGACTATTGAGTTGGAAACAGGAGAGTAAGGATATGTGTATTGGCCTTGCATGGCATAGATGCTTAGGTCCGAGGGTGTGTCTTATGCCATGTGAGCTTTGTATGTCGATGTCGATGTTCTTAGGAGGGTGAGGCGTATATGTGCCTCGTCGCATATCGATACCTTAATGGTGCCGATAGCATTCTATTATGGGTGGTGAGCCCAATTCGTTTTTAAATTGTTTGGATCGGCATTCTTGACACAACATGTGTGCCACTGTGGTTAGTAGGTGGTGTAGCCTACACTATGGGATTAGTTCACACATGGGGTCCAACTCAATAGTGTTAACTTGTTGAAAAATACCAAATCTTAGTTTCCCGGTCGGCATACCAAAGGAAGTGTGTCATCATTCGGAGGCATCCAAGGCAACGAAGCTAACTAAGTCATGTGGGTAAAGATGTACACCTGCAGGGTATAAACTGCTTGAATAGCCGTGTCCACGGTCATGGACGATAACTTGAATTGATGTCATCTGTATAGAAGTTTTGATGTTCAAAAATCTGGTTTTGGTTTATTTTACCGGCATGAGGAATCATGCCTTTATCTTATTTAAATTTTAAGCCATTTACTTACTTATTTTAAGCAAACTTTGATTTATTAAATCGCTTTATCAAAATTTAGCCTTTGTAGGTTAAGATGTACCGCTTTATGCAAATTTGAACCTTTATACCTTCTGTTGTAACCTTATGCATGTAAAAACTCTACTCCTTTGGTTAGGCTCTAATCACCACTTTATTTTATTAGTTCGAGTAAGACTTCTTTGAGTACCTTCCGTACTCAGGTGCTACCACCTATTGTTGCGGTGAGGGCGGTTTTACGTATGAAGTACCAGTTAGCGCCGATCGGGGTGGCGCTAACGAGTAGTGCTACTTCTTTCCTCCACGCAATTGCTGCATGGGTGGATGGGGCCATTGGTGGACATTTTCGTTTATTTTGCTTCCATTGTATCTTTGTTAAAGTGACCAAGTCACTTAATATTGTAGTATCAACGAGAATGATGTAACCTTATGTTTAATTATATCAATGTATGACTTGTATGTGTTTGATGCAATGTTGATGAAGGATATATATGCAATGGTCATTGATCACAGGAACCATTGAGAATCATATATATCAGAATCTGTTTCTTGGATCTGTCACTTGTTAAATTTATATCTTTAGCATGGTTTTTAATAAAGAGGCGTCTTGTTCCTTCATTAACAATTGTGCTCTGATATAAATTTAATTAGTAACATTTCCAATAGCAGGGGTCCTCACGGCGTTGGTATCGAGCATACATTGCACTGTAGGTTAAAGTAGCATGGCGAAGTTATTAGAGGATCCTCTGCTAAAATTATTTTCAACAAACAATTTATTTTGAAATGGAGCATGGCATCTTTTATTCCTTATCTTTCTTAATGTCACTTCTTGCCCAAACTTCTGTTGGTTCATTTAAAAGTGAATTGTTCCTTATCTTGTCTTTTTATCTATAGATGAGCGGTTTGTGAGGACCCGGAATATTTAACTAGTAACACTTAACCTCCAACTGGTTCTAGCGTTACTAATTAAACATTCTAAGCCTCGATGGACATATGCTTCCCAGAATTGCAGCATATGTACATCATCACAAAATCACACATCAATTCCATACACATACATCACTAAGTTCAACAACGACATACATAAAGTAAAGTTATTACAAAGAGAGCCGATGGCCAAATAGAACAATATACAAGAATGACAATGAAGCAAAGCGCCATAAGATGGCTAGAACAAAGTCGACCGGTTAGCCAACATAACCCACAAGGCAACCGGCCAGGGCATCAAGCTAGTCGCCCATAGCTACCACAACACAGACTCACAAAAGTGAGGCCCTTGAGCTCACCTTCCTCCTCTGCAACAAAAACATTTAAGCAAGACAGTGAGTACAAAGATTGTCTTTGTACCCGCAAGGCGACGTGTGGAATAGCGGACCTATTCATAAACTACATGCAAGCTTATTTAGGTGGAGGTCATATGTCTCATTTTGCATGAAGCCAACTTTATTTGCAATAATGTAGTACCTTTTAAAAGCAAGTTTGCAAATTTATTTTGTTATCAAAGTAACGATGAAGTAAAGATACATACAAGTAACCACAGGAAGTGACTAACCCAATAGTCACCACAACATATACGAATCCCGATTCGTAGCACCCATCAAGTTTTAATTTTAAAGGTTGTAGTCTAACTCTTGAAAGACCTTGCCAAGCGTGTCCATAACCTAGGGCGAGGCTATTCGAATAGTTTTAACCTGCAGGGTGTACCAATGTACCCACACTTGGACCGCCTTTAAGCCAAAACACACTTCGAAGGTATGCCGACACGGCTAAGTCCTCTGAGCAGCTTTCCAATATTGTGTATTAACTACGAGCCGCTCGTATGGGTAGAAACACCATGCGCTTACATTGCAAGCCGAAGACAACAAATCCCATCCCGGGTGAAGTCTTTCGGACACTGTCTCCCAACACCATCCCTCCTGCGACCTCCTGCGGCGGAGCCAATACACGCCAAAGTACTAAGTCAAGAGAGGTCCCATACCCTCTAGTGTGGTTAGCACGCTAAAATGCTTGGTTTAGTGTAACAAGATGTTCGGTCCTTGTTGACTCGGGCACCATTCCAGTCACACCCGAAAATCACACCATCATACCATTGTGCCCAAGTCTAAATCATTTTGTTTTCAGTTTTAGTTTTCATAAATAGACATGGCACAAGGTGGAAATCATAATCCATAATAAGTTTTGTGTGATCAAGGTTATCGACAAGTCGATAACCGCCATTTCTACGAAACTAAGCATGGCTAAGCAATTAATTCGCAACTACTAAGTGACAGAGCCCATCCATGAACTCTAAATCACAGCAAGTAACCTAGGCTCATGGTAGTAGAGGATAATCATTTGCTAAGGAAATGCATCTACTAGGCCAACTATTAACACAAAGTAGCAATGCATACATAGAATTTGTAATCAACATAAATACTTAAAATATTGGGATTAACATGATCAAACTGCTTGCACGCTTGTGTTGCTCAATTTGTTGCGGAGGGTCGTTCTGGGGTTACCGCAAATGTCGAACCCTAAGCGGAAAGGCAAAAGAACCAAGAACAACCAATAAGACTAGCAACACTTAAACAAAAGAGCAAGCAAAAATTATCCAAATACAACGAAATTTATCACAAGGTAGAATACAAATATACCAAGACATAGAAACTGGAAAAACCTAATTTGGATTTGTGGTGCAAAGATATTACTTAAAAACTCATTTTCTACCATAATTAGCACTGTAGCAAAAATATTTTCTAGAAAGATTTTGGAGCTGAAATTTTATGGTAGCTACCTACTGGTATAGTGGTAACCCATATAAAATTTTAGGTCATTTGGAGTTAAGATGATTTAGTTATGATTTTTCTAAGTTCTACAACTAGCATATCTCATTTCCTAGGAACATGAATAGAGACAAAGCCTAGATCAAATTAAAGCATGTCTCTGAGCCAAATTTACCGGGTTGAGTTTGCTTAGTTTGCAACTACAGAGAGGGAGTTATGTGTTTTACAAATTTTCCATGAATTCCTAGACATCATTTTCCATTAAACAAGATCATGTTGTTTAAATCGTTTTACTGCTACAAAGCAGGGCCTAATTTCATTCTCAGATTTAAGTTCATACTATAACAAAGCTCAACAATGGAATCATTCAAAAGGAGTTAAAATGACAAAGTTATGCACTTTTGAAATTTGAAACGACAAAAGACTTAGGAAACTTTGAGCTCTCGGAGGTCCAACCGAACTGGAAGACAAAGGAGAGGTCGTGGGCGTCGATCTTGCATCGCGAGGCCACGAGACCTCAGCACACCGCGCTGCGGAAGACCTCCTCCCTTGCGGGGGAGGTCGGACCGTTGAGATCGATCAACGGCCACGACCGGTGCATGCACGGCGCGCCGAGAGGAGGTCTTCGCGCCTGCGGAGGTCGTGGCCGTCGGATCAAGATCCGCGATCCGAGCACTAGGAAGTTCCTAAGACTAAGCCTACAGAGGAGGTCTAGCCCGTTAGATCTAGATCTAACGGTCCAGAGCCGAAGGGAGGTCCTAAAGCTACGGATCTAAGCGGAGGAGGTCCTCAGCGGTCTAGATCTCCGGAGGGAGGTCTTTAGCAGACGCGATCAAGCGAGGAGGTCTGGGCGGTTGGGATTTAACCGAGGAGGTCTTGGATGGCCAAGATCTGCTCGGGAGGTCCTAAGCGGTAGTGATCTAACGGGAGAAGATGCGGGCGGCTCGGATCGAGCCTAAGGAGGTCTGGCGGTTCGGATCGGCGGAGGGAGGTCGGCGCTAAGGATTTTACAAGCGAGATCTGCGCTCGGATCTAAGCCGGGAGGTCGTGAGCGGCTAGGATTGAGCCTAAGAGTGCAGCGGGGTTGTCTTTATAAAGACCGGACTGACTTTTACAAAGAGGACCCCAGGGGTGGTCTGAGGTGGTCTTTGCAAAAATAGCCAAGGAAGGTCTTTTGCAAAGAGGACCTCGGTGGAGGTCCCGAAGGTGGTTTTACAAAATGACCTCGAGGAGGTCCTTTGCGCAGAGTGGTCCTAGTGACTCGGATGGAGTTCCAAGAGGTCTTAAGCGGCTAGGATCTAATCTGGGGAGGTCCTGGGGCGAGGTTTTTGCGGAAAGAACCTAAGGCCCAAATCTAATCTTGGAGAGGTCGTGAGCGGCCAAGATTAGTCAGAGGAGTCGGGGTTTTCTTTTAATGGCGCGGACCACGGACGGCGACAAAAAGGCGGCTAAGACAAATTTATTGCTCTGAAGATTGGCAATGAATGAACCTAAAGGGGCACCAAAAGACTTAGGATTTAACTTCTAAGCCCATGGCCGCAGTCGATGACACAATGGCACGACTTAAAAGCAGGATTAATGCACCCAATGATTAGCAATAAATGGGGCATTGATGATGTCCTAAGTAGTGACAGCGAGGTTTTGAGCGGCAAAATCGGCGGGCTCAGCGGTTTGCCGCGGCGATAGGGACCTCGCGCGCGCGACCAAGGGCACGATATACTCGCAATATTATCGCGGACCTAGCGGAGACACTCGGCAGGCGGCGGCCTAAGCGCCGGGCGAGCGAGAGAATGACGGAGGATAAGTGTTTGGCAAAAACCGAAAATGACCAAGCCGGCGCCACGAGTGAGCTAGCTAGACCCTAAGCCTAAGGGACTAAGATGGACTCACCCGAGTGTAGGGAAGGTCGAGAGGAAGACGGAGGACTTGGAGGAGGTCGATGAAGTCCGCGGTGAAGAGCTTGCGGAGATGGAGAAGAAGGCGACCTCGACCCGACAAGCGACTCCCAAACTTGACCACCTCTGCGATGGATAACCACAGACAAGTTAAAGAATGCTCGAGGTGCTCGAGATGACAAGAAAAAGCAGGCAAACGTTGATGGAACCACTTTGGAGCTCGAGCTTGGCGAGGGAGCTCAAAGGTGGCAATGGAGGTTTCGAGGTGGTGGTGTTCTTGGGGTTTGAGTTTGAGGACCACTCAGCGAGGAGCTCAAGCACGACCAAGAGCGAAGAAGGAAAAAGGAGAGGAAGTTTTGGGCTATGTATGGCACGGGAGTTTGGCAAGGGCTAGGGCAACTCATCGTGAGCAAGAACCATGCCCACGCCAGCGGCACGCACGACAGGACAAGTGGCGAGCGGTGAAGACTTTGGAGGTTAAAGGCGACTAGCAATAAATGCATGTCGTGAGAAAAGTCGTTGACAAGAGGCAAAGGTGACATCTCACGCCCCAGCCGCTCGACCACGACACACGCCAGAGGTGCGAGAATTTCATGGCGAGCGGACCTCGGGGAGGTCGTGAGGAAGAGACATAGCGCTAAGGAGGTCTGGGCGTCCCAGTTTGCTTGGGGAGGTCTGGGCGTCCCGAGCTCGCCGAGGTGGGGAGGTCGGCGCGGCGAGAGAGGTCTGGGAGGTCGTGAGCCCACGATGGACATCCCACGGCAGACCACCCCAAAGCGAGGCGCTCAAGAGCTCCTCGGATCGGGGAGGTCGTGGCGGTGGATGGAGATCAACGACTAGAACGGCGCGCACGAGATTGAGCTCGGTGCGGCGCTGCGCACATGGCTCGACAAGTCGGTTGAGTTGGGCTCGGTCCGAGCAGAGTTTGACTCAAACCTAAATTGAGTTTCAAACAGATTTGGAGTTTGAGGATTTGTTTGAGATAGCAAACTTACTCCAAAATTATGGAATTTTTACAGAGCTTGCTAGCTGAGTTGATGACCTTGTATAAAATTTTGAGAGGTTTTTGTGCTATGCTTTTCCTCAAAAATTTAACAAGGTGCTGGTCCAAGGTTTGACTAGATTTTGAATTGGGTTGACTTTCCTCCAACGACATCCAAACAATTTCTAAAAATTGTGGAACTTTCGGAGGAGTCACATACCAACCCAAGAATTTAGGAAAAATATTTCGGAGATTATCACAAGATGGAACAAGGATGACTAAGAAGAATAAGATGTGGGTCGAAATGACTTGTGATCTTTGTATTCCCATAATCTCTTTACAACAATTGTCCAAAGCACACAGAAATACAAGATGTAAGAAAAGTTTTAATTTCCCTCATTTTCTTACATTTGAAACACAAGCCTAACATTGGGATGTTACAATTCTCCCCCTTACAAGAATCTCGACCGAGATTAGTTTACTCGGAGAAGAAAGAAGGAAAATCTGCACGAAGGCGATCTTCTCGCTCCCAAGTTGCCTCATCTTGAGAATGGTTTGACCAGAACCTTAAGGAACTTGATGACACGGTTCCTTGTTCTCCGCTCAGATTCCTCAAGAATGCGAGCGGGATGCTCGCGATAGGTCAAATTCTCTGCACATCGAGAACCTCCAGAAGCTTCCTCGGTCGGGACACGGAGGCACTTCTTGGTGGGACACATGGAACACATCATGCACACCCTCAAGTGCAGTGGTAGCTCCAACTTTGTATGCAGCTGCTCCAACTCTCTGGTGATACGGTGGGCCCAACATATCGAGGAGCCAACTTGCCCTTGATGCCAAAACGCGATGGCCCTTCAAGGGTGAGACTTTGAGATACACAAAGTCATTGGGCTCAAAGCTCAACTCACGGCGGCGACGATGCATAGCTCTTTTATGCGGGTGGGCGTGCGCGGATGCTCGCGGATTAATCGAACTTGACTTTCGGCCACATTGATCGAATCGGACCAAAAAGCGCGCTCACGATCTCGACCAGTTCAACGGGGTTGCACCTCCTCCCATACAAAGCCTCAAATGGCGCCATGCCAAGAAGGCCTGAAAGTTGTTGTTGTAGGAGAACTTCGGCAAATGGTAGGCATTTCTCCCACTTCTTCCCATAGGAAAAGAACGCATAGCGCGAACATATCTTCCAACACTTGGTTGACTCGCTCCGTCGGCCATCGATCCGAGGATGAAAGGTCATCTTGAAATGAAGCGGGTCCCCATAGTCTCTGCGGACTATGCCAAAACGCGAGTGAAAAGTGCACCACGATCGAAATAATCGTCTTTGGTACACCGTGAAGACTCACAATCCTCGAGACATAAAGTTCGGCCAAAGGCCCCACGAAGCCGAGTCTTGGCGGGAAGGAAATGTGCCACTTTAGTCAACACATCGATCCACGACCCAAATGGCATCATTCCCTTTGGGCGAGCGGGGCAATCCGGTGATGAAGTCCATGCCAGCGGAATCCACTTCCACTCGCACAGCAAAGGTGAAGAAGACTCTTGGGGGCGATGTTCGGCCTTCACCGCGGCGACACGCGTCGCACTCGACAACGAACTTGGCAATCTCGCGCTTCATTCGGGTCCACGAATCTCGGCGAAGATCGATACATCTTGGTAGCCGGGGTGAATAGACAAAGGAGAGTCATGGGCTTGCGGAGAATCATATTCGCAATTCCATGACCTTAGGAACCACAAGGCATTGCCCAAACCACACAACGCCATGCTCGTCCTCACGAAAAGCACTTGGCTATCCATCCTTGATGTTACGCGATCGGCTCACCGGCATCATCATCAGCTGTGCGCCTTGATTTGGTCCACCAAGGTTGGTGCACAACCAAGGTAGCAAGGAACCGTGCTCGATCAAACCCAAATTAAAGCGCTGAAATTCGAAATGAGAGCGCGTGCTTTGCTCTTGGAGCATCAACATATTGCAATACACCTTCCGTGAGTGCATCATAGCGACATTGGCCTTGCCGGATGGTGCGAATACCCATGTCGTAATCCTTGATCAATTCCAACCATCTTCTTTGCACGAGGTTCAGATCTGTTGGGTGAACAAGTACTTCAAGCTCTTGTGGTGGAATACACCTCACAACGATTTACCAATCGAGATAATGCGCCAAATCTTGGCGCATGGACCACAGACTAACTCCAAGTCATGGGTAGGATAGTTGAGTTCATGAGGCCTCAAGCGCCGCGATGCATAGGCCACAACCTTGCCTCTGCATAAGAACACAACCAAGACCACGGCGAAGCATCACAATAGATATCAAAACTCTTGTGAATATCGGGAGAACAAGCAGAGGTGAGGTCGATCGCTTCTTGAGTTCACGAAAACTCACATCACAAGCAGCGGACCACTCAAACTTACGGTCTTTCTTGGCGATTCGGTCATAGGCTTTGCAATCTTGGAAGTTCTCGATGAAGCGGCGATAGTAGCCACCAAACCAAGAAAACTCCGCACATCAGTGATGACTTGGGCTGACCCCAAGATAGCACATCAACGACCTTGCTAGGATCCACGACCACACCTCCTTTGAAAGAACATGGCCCAAGAATGCCACTTCCTTCAACGAACTCGCACTTGCTGAATTTGGCATACGGTGGTGCTCACGCACTGCCCAACACAAGCTTAAGATGCTCGACATGCTCTTCTTCGCTCTTGGGTAGATAAGGATATCATCGATGAATACCACCACAAACCTATCCAAATACTCCATGAATACCGAGTTCATAAGATTCATGAATAAAGCGGGAGCATTAGTCAAACCAAAAGACATGGCGGTGTACTCGTAAAGGCCATAACGAGTAGCAAAAGCCGTCTTAGGAATATCCTCGGCCACGATCGACTTGATGATAGCCAGTCTCAAGTCAATCTTGGAAAGACTTCGTGCTCGGTCAATTGATCGAAAAGATCATCAATACGGGCAAAGGATACTTGTTCTTCTGATCACCTCATTAAGCGGACGGTAATCAACACACATGCAAGGTCTTGTCCTTCTTCTTCACAAAGATAATGGACAACCCCAAGGAGATGAGCTAGGGCGGATAAAACCCTTCTCTTGCAGCTCACCCGATTTGCTTTTTCAGCTCCTCCAACTCATTAGGAGGCATGCGTCGACCTCTTAGAAATAGGGCGATGCAGGGCAGCAACTCGATTACAAACTCGGATCTCGAGCAGGTGGCATGCGGGCAAGTCTTCCGGAAAGACATCCATGAAGTCACACACCGTGGGGCGTCGTGAATCTCCACTCGGCTTTGCTTCAAGGACATAAAGATGGGGCTCTATGCAATCGGGCGAAAACCCAACTGTTCACTGAAGGACTAGTGAGGTAGACAATCTTCTGGCACAATCGATTTGCCCCAAGTGTTGGGACAACCAATCCATGCCAAGAATCACATCCAAGCGCCGAGTCGAGTAGGATAAGATTCGCCAAGAGCCCCACTCCGATGTGGATAGGAACATCCGGCATACTTGGTCGGCTCTCATTTCGAACCGGAGAGCGAATCGTGATGGAATCCCCAAAGGAACACGGTGAAGCCCACAATCAACGACAAAAGACCTCGAAATAAAAGAATCGAGGCCCGAGTCAAATAAAGCGTAGCGGGGCGCAAATTAACAAGGAGCGTACCCAACACCACGTCGGGCGCCTCTGTGCCTCCTCGGCCGAGATGTGGTTGACTCGGCCGCTCCCCAAGCCGGGGTCTTACGGTCGGTGGGTGACCACTCCCTTGCCGCGTCCTCCATTAGGGCGAGGGCCACTCGATCTTCTTAGGACAACTACTCGCGTAGTGGCCCTTGTTGTGGCGATGAAGCGGTGGCGTCGGCCGCGGGGTTGCGAGAACACCTGCTGCTGGGTCGCGACGCCGTGGATCGAGTCACAACTGCGGAGGGCGTGGAGTGGTCTTGAAGGCCTCGGCGGTGGTGAAGCCAAGGGCGGGCCACGGTGCGAGCCCAACTTCGGGGGACGAGCGAGGCCGGCTGTGCGGACGTGAGCCTCCCACTTGCGCTTGCGGGACTCGCGGCGCTCTCGCCTTGTGCTCGGCGATGATGGCCTTGTCCACCAAGGTGCGGAAGTCGAAGTCCACAATAGAGAGCTTGTCTGAAGCTCCTCGGACAAACCCTCCATGAACTTCTCTGCTTGGCCTCATCGGTGGCCACCTCGGCGAGCGTACCTCGCCAAATGGTTGAACTCATGGAGGTACTCGATCACCGATCTGCGCCCTGTTTGGCGCAAGGAACTCCTTCTTCTTGACTTCATCGGTAGGCGGGGACATGGGCGACGGAAGGCTGACGGAACTCCTCCCACGAGACCACGCGTCCGCGGCTGCATGGCGAGTTCTCCCACCATGAGAGTGCGCACCCTCAAGCGATGGGATGCGAAAGTGCGCTCTGCTCACGGCGAGCAGCGTTGAGCTTCGCTCAACGGGCGCGACCGATCGTCTGCGTCCAAGGATCCTCGGGCCGGGAGAAGGTAGGAGGCTGCGTGCGGAGGAACTCCGCAAGTCCCCAGTGCGATGTCCACCCCTCCGGATCGAGGCACGGAGGAAGTGGAGGTGTTCTGGCGATGACCTCGGCCTCTGCGGTCCTCCGAGCGATTGCGTTCGATGCGCATGAGACTTCCGCCATGGTCGGTGGAGAAGCCCCTCATCGGGACTACGGTGATTCGGCGCTCGTGTCCCCTGACCATCTGATTTACTAAGACAAGTTAGACACGCGTTCAAGACCCAAGAGCACGAAATCCAAACTTAGTTAAAGCGACCAAAGAATAGTCACAAAGAACATGAGACCATAAGTCACGAATCAACTTCCGAAGCGACTAACCCGTATGGAAGAACGCAGTGTCGTTTGAAAGACCCAAAATTTCAGCACTAATTTCCAGCTCAAACCAGTCAAAATTCAAGGTATAACCACCTAATAGAGTATAGGCATTAGCTAACCTCATATCACTTCTTACCCTTTTATTCCCACAAGTTTTAGTTGTATTTATCTCTCATTTCCTACCCTAATTACTCACCACTAGCTAGCTGTCCTATTTCCTTTATCCAAGCTCTCTCATGGTTCTCCCAAAACCAAGTTAATCGATAGAGGCTAATTTTTGAAAGGGAGAGGAACAACTTTCAAACTTAAGTGAGAGTAAGGTGAGATGAGCAAGCTAAGACAGTGAGAATAAAATTAGAGAACTTACTTAAGTTTTCATAAACTATTTGAAAGTAAGTTTCAAAATATCCTAAAAGCGACCAA